>MU223506.1:1179505-1200368 GCA_018584345.1 Thuja plicata
CCGCCGCGGTGGCCGCTGCCCCCACGGACGGCACAGCGACGGAAATTTCCGCCGACTGTGTCGGCCGCGAGGGGCGGCCGCCCGGCTGAGCGGCGACCCTCTCGCCGGCATTAAATAATTTGGTCTACGATAAATTTTTAATAGGGTTTTCAAAAAAAAATATTATGAAATAGACTTACCACATGAAAAATCAGTGGCGCGAATATACTCGCCGCCCACTGTCAAACAACAAAACCGCCGCCTCCTCAGAATAGATTTCAGACCCTGTAAGATAAGCGTTTTAAGAATAATAAAATATATGTATATATATTTATATATATGTATATACTGGGATATGTATATACATATATATGAATATATGTATATAATGAGATTCATCCTCCATTGTTTTCAGTTATAGACCTGCTAATACAAACAAAACAAAAAAAAAAGTTGTTGCGTTTTGGGCGAGAAAATTTTGGGCATGACTGTTACTTGTTACAATTATGAGAAAACAACCGCATCAGTAAACACATACTGAAAATCATCGGTGAATATAAAGGATGATCTGTCTACACTTACTGAGAATTGTCGGTCAACACATAAAATGGCTAAGTTGCTAATGTAACCCGACACCCATCGGTAAGGAAGCAAAGCTATAAAGTTGTCATGATAGAACACCGATATCCATCGGTAAAAGCAAAATTCTTAACAGCCATCCTAAGCATCCTGACAACACTAACGATGATTTTAAAAGTCTTCCTGGAGAACTCTATCTTCATGACCTGACGAGTCATTGAGCATTTATGTCAGACTTAGGGAAAAAGTCTATAAATACTCGACGGGAGCACTTCATTTTGCATCCATGATTTGAAGAGAAAAAGCAGAGTGAAACCAGAGTGATAAAAGATCAAATAGAAGAGTGACCTTGACTCGATCCAACACACAGCAAATAGATCATTCACCAGTATCACAGATCAAAGTAAGTACTGAGGGCACTAAAGAACTCTGTTGTTATTTTCAAGAAAGCCCTAAATTTTCAAGAAAGCCCTAAAGTTTGAAAAATGATGGCAACTACTTCAAGAACCACAAAGATCAAGAATAATAAGAAGAATGTGGTTAGGTTAATTAAGAATAGTACCTGTGTGGATCCCAAGTATAAGATCTGCCCGAAGATCGCATCGCAACCTGATGAAGCCAATGTATTTTCTAAAATTCCACCTAAGGTTTTGTTGATAGAGGACGTAAGGTCCTACATTCACTGTAAGATTGCTGAAATAGGTGATCTAGAGACGGATGAAGCTTGCAAGAAGCTTTGTGATGCAGAAGGAAACATAAAAGATGAACATAAGCATTTGCAAGTAAAGGGAATAAAAAATGCCCTATATTTCTTGAGGGACTTCAAAACCGACTGGATTAGGTTGGTACTTAGCAGAATGCATGATCAGAAGCTATGGTTAGATCAACCTAAGAAAATCACTAAGGATGTCCTTCATGTTGTCAATGGTTATCCAATAACCGAAAAGCCTAAGGCTCACAAGCATCCCTTCAGGCTAGAAGTTGAAAATCTCACAAAAGCTGAATGGGATAACATAGGTCTTAAAGTTAACACCATCACCAATGAAGAACTGAGATTCGGTGCATGTGTGATTGGTTAGAATATCTTTTAGGAAAGCAGGATAAACAGCATATTGTCAACATCAATAAGCACAACTTACAAGATAGTAACAAAAGGAATCCAGATAGATCTATGTGAGATCCTGCTAAAGCAATTTGATGAGAACATGAACACAATTAGGTCTGCAAAGACTAACACATGTAAGTTCGGCTCACTTATCATGTGTATATTTTTCTACTTTCAAGAATACTTTCCTTCAGTAGGAAAAGTGAAATGAGATACTACAAAGCCGATGACATTACAAATTAGTGAACTTATTAAGTCACTGGGAGATAACTTTGATTCATTTATGACTGCATACTTCCTTGAATTCCAGGAAAAGATGATGGAAAGAGTAAGGATCCCTGAGCAAGTGACTGAAAAACATAGGGATGAGATATATTTTATGGTGGATACAGATTTCACCCACATAAAATTGGTTGTACCAAGGATAGCTTGGTTATCCCCTCTTGATTATGAAATCAAAATAGATCAAGCAACCAATGCTATTGATGCATTGATCAATGAGCAAATTGACAGCAAACAACCAAGGTTTGGCACTTATGAAGAGGCCAAGTCAAAGATAAAAAGAGGCCTAGAAATCAAAAAGAATGTCAAACAAGAAGAATAAGATGGTTAAGAATCTTAAGAAGATTCTATCAGTTAATGATGAGGAACAAGAAAAAATAGAGGAAACTGATGAACAAGGTACCATCAGTGAAGGGCAAGATGAGAAAAAATTAGACTCTAAGGCAACTGAGTCTGATACACCTCCACCTCCTACAAATAAATAGATGAAAAGGAGCCAATAGCTAAGACCAATACCACACCTCTTAAGAAATGTCAAGTAAGGACCTACAAGAGGAAGCAGCCAACAAAGAAAACAAAGCAGAAAATAGAGAAACAAACACCTACAAAGAGGAGGAAAAGAATGGTCAGGACTAAAGATGACATTGAGGATTCTAAAGAGGATGAGCCTGACGTAGTGAAGAAAAACTTCAGAAATATAATAATTGATGACGCTATTGAATATATATTTGCATCTGGCACCATGTATGATAAGAAAATTAGACAATGGGATACACTTAAACCAGAGGACCAAAATAAGATACAAGAGGCAATCATCAGTTCAATGGTGAAATTCAAATATGTACCAACTAAATTTGTCAACCAAATACCCAAAGAGTTGGGTAACATAATATCTCAACAATGGTCATATGCTCTACAAACTGAAAGAGAAGCAAGGGAGAGGGTACTTGTCACACTTATTCCTCCCAAATCTAAGATAGAAGAAATCAAATAAATAATGAAGAAGCACTCAAGAAAATTTGTAGCCAAGATAAGAGCTTACAAAGTGCTAGAGGATAAGTTTATATATCTGGATACCATGACCAAAATAAAATGGAGACAACTCCTATATCTGTTTGTAGAGTCAAAAAGTCATGAGGAACAGTTACTTCTCACTGACATACCTCATAGAGAGGAAGAGAAAGACAAGGAAAATCCTCAGCACATTGCTTTGGACAATGTTGAAGATATGGAACCAATTGATTTGGACAAAGTCATGGATGATCTTGACATTCAAAAAATCACACATTATGACTCTGATAAGGATCCTCAGAAAGAAGATGATGTTTTATTAATATCACTTAAGGATCAAATCAAGCAACAACAAATGGAGACACAAGCCAATAAAGACATGGATGTTGTTGATGAGACATGGTAGGACACTTCATTCATTGACATGACAGACCCAGACCCTGCAATGCAAATACAAAAAGATGAAGATGTCACTGCTCAAAAAGATCAAACCGACGAGCAGGACACCACTCTAGATATAGCACAAGCTAGCACACAAAGCAATATGCTAGTATTGATGAAGGCCATCAATATACTAGAAGGTAATGAAGGGTCTAATGCAGAAGATACAAGCACACCCGAGGATAAGGGTGGTGTAGAAGCAAAAGACACCACAAATGACACAAAGGACACGACTGCAAAACAAGCTGCAATCGATGATCATAAAGATAAGTCTACCGATCAAAGTAAAGAGGAAGCACAAAAGGTAGAAGAGGACACACAGAAAGAAAAGAGTGAAGAAGCAAAGAAAGATGAGATGGAAAAGAAAATATAAGAAAAATCTGCGGAGACACCAAAGGTTGATGGAGAGACATCTTCACAAAACTGATAGGTGCACCCCGAGTAGAAAAGACAAGAAGAATCTTCAACAAAGCCTTCACCAAGCACTTCAGAGAGGAAAAATGAACTAGCAATAGAGTTCATACATCTGCGTCCACACAAATATCAAAGAAAAAGAAGAGCAAGCATAAGAATCAAGTCACTTTGGATGAAATCATTAAGATTCTAGTTTGTGATCCAAGGACATTGGGCCCAACTGAATTGACAAAGTATGCAAGACTTTGTGAGAGAAAAGCAATGCAAGAAAAATTGAGAAAAGTCACAAAAGAGGGAAAGGTACTTGAAGTAGCATGAGGAATACTTTAACAAATTGTACCAAATGTAGATGTTGATCAAACAGCCCCAATGCTTGATCAATTAGTGGTTCTCACAGATGTAATCACATCTTAGAACATAGATGCTAAGAAGGTCATGGAAGAAAGACTTGAAAAAAAAATATGAGTTCAAGCTAGCAGAAAAGATTATCCAAGAAGTGGCATTGCAAAAGGTAAAGTTTTCTGAATTGGTTAGCACAATAGATCCAATAATCTCAGAAGCTATAACCTTGATACAGAAGTTATGCATGCTTGATCAACTCACCCAGGAGTATACCGACAAGATAGCACAAATAGATGTTGATCTTCAAACAAGTGCACAAAGTCTCACAAATAGTGAAGAGGCAATAAAATTGTACAATGAGCAACTCAAGCAAGCTCAAAAATTGAGACGGGACATTCAGATTGCAGAGACCAAGTTTAGAGATGAGGTAAATGAGCTTCAAGCACAACTCTTACCGACACTCTCACTACAACAGCAACATATAACCGAGGCAAAATCACTAATTGCCACCCCAAAAATGTATGTTCTAGATAGCATTTATGATATGCATGCACGGATAGAGCTAGAGCACATGGCATTAGAAATCCTGAAAGAAAAATGGGAGAAATTGCTTGAAGATATCAAGAACACCCACTCACATATTCTTGACACATTGTGAGTTACATAGTTTTGTCACATTTTTGGCATCTTATAAATTGTACATTTTTGTCATAAGTATCAAATAAAGGGGGAAGTGATATGTACAATCACAGTAAAAGATGGGGGAAATGAAAAGGGGAAATGATGTATACAGTCAAACATTTGAAAGAGAAAATAATAGGGAATATATAGTATAGAGGCAAGTATACATGTACATATACTTATACTATAGCGATGCAGACAGTTAGGGGGAGTCATATAATGACAAGGATATATACATGGTGTACACACTAAACACTTTAGTATTATGCACATATCAGGTTTTGATACTAATGTCAAAGGGGGAGATTGAAGGAATTATATTTTTCCATTAGTATATACAAGGAAAAACATGATCTACACCATCGGTTTACACTACACCGATAGACAGGGCACAACACTGCCCGACACCTAGGTTACCCGATGACAAAAAGGATAAAGGAACTTGATGAGTAACAACAGTGCAACCTGATGAAATAGAAAAGAGAGGAACCCAACAGATGAAGGGAACCTGACGATCAGTTCAACAAAGGAATGCCAACAGACTTTCAGTTCAACCCGACAACCAAGAATCGACAGTCAGTTACATCCCACAAAAAGCGGATCTGACTTTTCACGTCAGATAAAATACTGAAGTTGTATATTTAGCTTCTTGTTTTGTTTTAAATCCATTATGTGCAGAGGAAGCAATGTGATTATTATTATTTTAATCAGTTTAATTTTTTTCAAACATGCAACTAAAGGATCAAGGTCAAGTTGTAAACCTTGGATCAAGAGTTAACATTGTAATGCGTGATTCTATAATAGGTCAAATACTTATATAAATAGATGCTCAATCTATTGTGAACATGTTGTTCATTGATGATTGTAGCCACTGAGAGAATCTAAGGATCAGACAAGAGAATTCAAGCTGAAGAATAGAAAAGGATGAAATCAATTTTCAAGAACAAGAACACAGGCTACCGACGAGCAGAGAAAAGGTATTAAACAATCACTATATGTGATATTCATATTATGAGAGCTTTAATGGATCTATGATAAGAAATTATAGATTGCATAAAATCAGGTCAAACATATTGTACTCATTCTAACAAGTGTAGTACACTTAAGAAATCCTTTCAAGAAAGGTGGACCTAACAGTCCTATTGTAATCTCTTAACTGAGTGCACACTTAAATCAGTGTTGCTAAAGCTCTTAACAGGGTAGATCTTAACCGGTCTCTACTTTAATACTCCTAATAGGGTAGATCATCAAAAGTGATCAATTGTAAGCCTTTACCATCTCCCTTTCATTCGGTAGATAGTGAAGTTTTGTGGGTGCTATCCCCACTGCAGTTTTTACTTCCTAACAGGAGTTTTCTATGATATCATATCTTGTGTTATGTGTTTGTTACTTTCAAGAATGTTTCTATGAATGTTACAAACAATTAAGGATTATGAATTAATACTACTTGCATAAGAAAGAACATCAGAAATGGTGGGTAATACATTAAATAATGATTACTAATGATGAAATCTGAAAAGAGTTAAAAAATTTAGAGGTATTGATTTGCCCCTCCCCTCTCAATACTACTTCCCATTAATCCCAACAGCAAGTTCATAATAGTGTAGCATGGATGAAACAAGTGAATAGGCTAATGGAAATGATAATGGATGTCAAGATACCTGATGCTCATGGATATGTTCAACCTTGTCATATCAAAGGTGAAAGAGGGAATATAAATGCAAATAAGATAAATGGTAGGATATTGAATATGGAGGATATGATACATAGCGTGGCTAATATATCATGGATGGAACTTGGCCCCTAAGTGTAGAGTAAAAGAAAGTGGACTATGCATGACACTTGTTTGCCAATTTTTCATCATGGTACTTTCCCAAGGCACCATAAGAAGAGGTTTTCACCCTAGGATGGATTTATTTCTCTTTACTTTTATTTTTATTTTTTGATGTTTTCTTTTTTTATTTTTCAATATTTCTCCAGCATCTTGATCTTTGGATAATGCTATTTTTAAAGATATGTTATAATGGCACATGACTGTTTAAAGTATGTCCAACTATTCTAATAGGGTGATAGAAAAGAAAATTATATGGATGATACGGCAAATGGTGGCTAAGGATTCATGTGATTGGATAAGGGGGATGAAAAGATGACAAGTAGGTGTTGGGTAATGGATGGGATATTGGAAGGTTTGTGTAGGGGTAGATGGAAATGGTAGAAATATCAACTTTGGTACACACATTGAAGGGTGATGGAATGATGGAGGAAAAATAAATGAAGAAGGCGAGGATGTATCTAAGGTAGTGGATTTTGGTATATAGGAACCCAAAAAAGACTTGGAAAGTGGAAAATTTTTGGAAGCAGATTGAGAGTGAAAGCCTTTGGAAGCTTGAATGTCAACTTTGATGTTTATTTTTTGTGCAAGTCTTTAAAAAGTGACTTGGGAATCCATGTAAATGTTGATTTTTCTTTCTTTTTTGATGCTTTTGAATGCATTTCTTCAATGAGGAATTTTGGAACCCACATTTTCTTCAACTTTTATTTTTTCTTGATGGACCTTTGTGGTCTCTTTAATATTTCCTTTTTCTTTGTATCAATTATATTGGACATGTTGATCTTTATACACCTGTGGATTCTTGGATTTTTTATTTTCACACTTGACATCCAAGTTTCTTCCAAAGGTTTTGGGAATTGGGGATGGATAGGAATGGTATGGAAAGTTCATGCAGATAGGTGCTTGGAAATTCCTCAAGTATGTGTGCCTTTTTTGATCTTGATATGTGATAGGGTAAATGGATGATGAGCTAGAAATGGTAGGCATGGCTGATGGAAGGATATATGGACCCAATATGGATCGAAGGGATGAAGGGTTTAGCTTTGGGATATATGGACGAAGAATGGATTTGGAGGATGGTGAAGGTAGGTGCTTATATTTAAATAGAGGGATATAAGGTTTGTAAGGGATATCAACATCTTTTGAATGAGTTTCATTTCTGAGGCTCTCATCTTCAAGATTTATCTTTATACCAATAGGCTCATGAGAAGATTTCATAGGAGGAAATTTGATAGGAGAAATTGAATCTTGAGTGAATTTATTATCATGAAATGGATTGGAAGGAATGATAGGTGCTTGAGGTAGACATGGAGGATCATGACAAGGAGGTAATGGGATACTTTGATCTTGACATAGAAGATTGTTATTGGATGGGGTGGGAATGGATGGATCTTTTAAGAGGAGATATGGATATGGAGGTAAAGAGGGTACTTTTTTCTTGGTTTTTAATAGGCTCATTATAAATGGTGGAGGGAATATATTGATCTTGCTTAGGAGGTGGATAAGATGTGAAGTTTGGAGGGATATTTTTATTGAAAAGAAGTGCAACGGTATGAGGGGATCATTGTAAGACTCTATGACTATGGGACCTTTGTCAAATATTGGATAGGAATGGATACCATATTTATCTTTATCCTTATTGATACTTGTTTCTTCTCACTTTGTATTACTCTCTCGACATGGAGCCACTATTAGAATAACTAAGAGGGGGGGTAAATCAATGGCCTCAAATATTCCAATATATTAACCACAAAACTTTATATCTCAAATATAAACCTCAAGTTATCTTTAGTCCCACAAGATGTATGCCCTGAAATAATCTTATCAAATAATTTCTGCTTGGAGCTCATTGTTAAACCTTATTCTTAATCTTTACCGATTAGCATCCTATCATTACCAAAATATAATAAATAACTTAGTGTTTACCGATCAATCCTGTTTTAGTATTGTGTAAAGAAAAAACATGAAAGAAATGACTCATAAACACATTTGACACATGGGTTTTAACGTGGAAACCATGTTAGGGGAAAAACTACTTGGGATCGGTAACCAAAAATTTTCACTCTTCTAAAGTGAGCTCAGTGAAGAGACAACCTTGTTAAAGGTTGCAAACACATTGTTAAGTGTAACCTTGTTAGAGGATTTATCACTAACAGTTAATCACTTGATATATGGAATTTCACTATGCTATCTTCATGAATTAACCTTTTGATACTCCTTGGGATGTATCTCAATATATAAAGGTTGTTAGATCCTTCTCAGTTAAGAGACTTTATAAATCAATGGTTAAACTGAAACAGTATATGATATGTTCATATAAACAACTTAATCTTGTAGATGTTTAGATCTATTGTAAGCTCATAATACCTTTCTGATCAATGTTTCATTCCAATACCTTTGCTCCACTTCTTTTTTCTCAGTGATGTTGTGCTTCTCTGTTGCTCGGTGTCTGCAAAAATGTTTAGCTCTGTTCTTTAGCTTGATTGATCAGGTCTGAATGAAGACTTCTTTCTTCATCAATTTCTCTTCAACATACTCTTCTCTATTAACTCCCCCTAGTTCATAATGAGTTATCTTGTCTCTTTATAGACATTATTTCACTGTTTCTAAGTCCTTGACTTTCTTGTTCTTGGCGTGATCCACAATTCTCACCTTTCTTGCTTTAAAGTTTTACTTTAGTTTTATCCCGTAGATTTCTCTTTGACAACTGGAATAAAACAACTTTGAAACTCTCACTTGTCTCTGGATTTTAACTTGTCGATGAAAAAAAAGTTATTAACCACTTAACTCCATATTTATCTCTTTCTAGCTAAATCTTTTGTCATTTCTAAACTTTGATTCTTTTCGTTGTTTAACTCCTTGTTAGCTCGGTCTTTGACTTCAGTTATCTTTGGGCATCTATGTCCATCGGGGTTGTCTATCCATCGAGTAACATAGTGGTTATGCTCATCTATAATGCTTGCTTAGGTTTCTTGCTTGGGTATCACTGTGACGTTCCTCTCAGGGCTCTCTATCTGTCAGGGTGCACTGTCTGTTGTTGTTTGTTGTCACTTAGTGCATACTGAACTTTTATGCATTACTGATAGCATAACCTTTATCTCTCTGGTTCTCTAAATTCTTTGACACTATGTATATAACCAATTAAATTATATCAAGTTGACATCAATGATAATACAATACATTAACTGATTTAAAGTCTTGCATTAACTTTCTGCAGCTTGGTGATCATCAACTTAACATATTCAAACATTCACTCAGTTATAGTCCATCAATATCTCCCTTTGGCATTGATGGCAACAAACTACATTACTACTAATACAATATGAAATATATTAGTTGTAGTTCATCAATCTACCAAATTTATTATTCTATAACCAATACAAATGTCTAGCTCTCGGTAGGCTCTTCTAGCTTAGATTTGATTCTTGCAAAGTGCTTTCTTCAATCTTCATTCCCTTCACTGGATAGATGTAGAAGCTTCTAATTTTGTCTCTCCCTTTGATGTAGAACCTCTTCAATGGATTTTTTCTCTCTGTTGACTGTTCCTCTCCTTGATCATCTCTTTTTCCTTTGAAAGCAATATAGATATACTCTCTCCCTTGAGTCATCTCTCCCTTAGGATAACTTCTCTTCCTTTTGGATGATAATGATGGATATTTCATATGTAATCTCTCCATTTGGATATTCTCTCCCTTACATGTTACATCTCTCTCAAGTCATCTTTCCCATCTTGATATTACTCCCTTTGACAACAATGCCAAAGTTATATCCTTTCTCCTTTTTATATTATACTCCTTGAATTTCCCTATCCATCAACAATAGAATGACTCTGGTGTTCGCTGTAGATATTTACCTTCCTGTGTAGTAATGTATCTTTGCAGTCCATCTCTTTTCTTGCATCAACATGCATGATCTTCTGATTAAGTGTAGGCTGATGCAGCCTCCTATTTAGCTTACTGACCAATAAACAAGGGTTAGACCCCTAGTCTCTTTCTCAGGTACTCAAATGTATCTTTAGGTAATAGATTTGTGAATATGTCAGCTAATTGTTCCTTGGATTGAACATATTCTAGTATCACATCTTTCTCTTTCACTTGTTCTCTCAAGTAATGATACTTGATTGCAATATGCTTAGTCTTAGCATGCATGACAGGATTCTTAGAAATGTTTATTGCACTGATATTATCACAATAGATAATCATTGGTTCAAGAATTTTCATATTCATACCTTTTAGTAATTGTTTGATCTATGCAATGTTAGAGCAATTTGTAGCAACAGTCACATATTCTGCTTCTACAGTAGATTGTGAGATACATCCTTGCTTCTTGCTTATCCATGTGACAAGTATGTCACCCATGAAGAATGCTCCTCCAGTTGTGCTCTTTCTGTCATCTAAGTTTCCATCCCAATCAGCATCTGTATAGACTTGAAGCTCAAATTTGCCTTCTCTTTTATACCATAAGCCACAGTCCTCAGTGTTCTTAAGATATCTTAGAATTCTCTTGACAGCAGTCATGTGTGATTCTTTGGGATTAGCAGAGAATCTTGCTACTATTCCAACTACATGTGCTATATCAGGTCTAGTATGAACAACATACATTAGTTTTCCAATCATTGATCTATATAAGGTCTAATCTACCTCATTTGACTTATCTTCCTTTGTCAGCTTACATCTAGTTTCCATAGGTGTTCCAACTGGTTTGGAATCTTCCATCTTGAATATCTTCAACACTTCCTTGATGTATTTGAATTGTGTGATATATATGCCTACATCTTGTTGAAGAATCTGTAGACCAAGAAATAATTTGATCTCCCCAAACATTGACATCTCAAACTATTTTCTCATTTCATTAGAAAAATATTTACATAACATATAATTACCCCCAAATATGATATCATCAACAAATATTTTAGCAATCAAAATGTTATCATCAGTATCTTCTTTTAAATATAGATTGTTATTTTCACTTGTTCTTACAAATCGAATACTTATGAGATAGGAGTGAAGTCTTTCATACCAGGCTCTAGGTGCTTGTTTCAATCCATACAAGGATTTGTGTAGTCTACAAACCATTTTTCTCTCGTTAGGATCAACAAACCCTTCTGGTTGTTCAATGTATACCTCTTCTTCTAGCATTCCATTTAGGAATGCAGATTTGACATCCATTTGGTATACCTTGAATCCTTTGAATGCAACATAAACAAGTAAAATTATTACTCCTTCTAGTCTATAAATGGGTGCAAAGGTTTCTCCATAGTCAATACCTTCTTCTTGTGCATACCCCTTTCATACTAATCTTGCTTTGTTTTGTGTGACTTCTTCATTCTCATTCAGCTTGTTTCTAAATATCCATTTGGTATCGATGACATTCTTGTCATCTGGTATGGGTACTAATGTCCATATTTTGTTCTTATCAATCAGTTCTATCTCTTCATTCATAACACTGACCCATTCTTCATTTTCAAGTGTAGTATTAACATATTTAGGCTCAAAATCACAAATTAAACATCTAGTGTTCAGTGACTTACTTCTTGTTCTCATTCCAGCCTTCTTGTCTCCTATGATCTAGTTTTGTGGATGATGTATTTTGACATACTTGGAGAGTATCAGTTTAGCTCTTTGTTCATCATCTTGACCTTCATTCTAATCTCCATCGCATGGAACATCATTTTGAGCAATTTCCTGATTTTTGGTATTTGCAGCCTGATGCTCAGGTGCATTGTTCTGTTGCTCAGGAGCGATACACTGTTGCTTGGTAAAAGTGTCACGTTCTTCATTGTAAACAAACTTTTTGTATTCTTCTAGTTATTTTATTCTTTCCTCATCATTTTTCTCTGCATATTTATCTATTCTGACATTTGCACTTTCAACAATTTTGTTAGAGGACTTGTTAAGACATTTATAAGCCTTGATTTTGGTGGAATGCCCTAGAAATATTCCTTCTTCACTTTTGGAGTCAAGATTTATGTTTCTATCATCTTTCAAAATATAACATTGACTTCCAAAAATTCTGAAGTAACTTACATTGGGTGTGTATCCATACCATAGCTCATATGATATCTTTTTGGTGTCTTTCTTCAATTGAACTATGTTCAATGTGTAGACAGCAGTACTGAAAGTTTCCCTCCAGAATGTTTGAGTGATGCTTTTCTCAATCATCAGTGTTCTTGCATAATCAACAATGGATTTTTTTCTTCTTTCAGCAATCCCATTTTTTTGTGGTGTTCTTTGTGCAGAAACCTGTCTTTTAATTCCCTGCTCATTGCAAAAGTTAGTGAATTCATTAGAAATAAGTTCTCCTCCTCTATCTGATCTTAAGCATTTCAATTCCTTACCACTTTGTTTTTCTACAATATCTTTGTACCATTTAAACATCTTGAATGCTTCTGATTTTTCTTTTAAGTACATAACTATCATCATTCTAGAGTAATCATCTACAAAGAGAATGAAATATCTATCACCATAGTAACTCTTTTTTCTCATGGGTCCACATAGATCAGTATGGACTAATTCTATAATAGCATTAGATGTATGGGTTTTTCTCTTGAAACTATACTTTTTCATTTTACCTTTTTGACAATTCTAACACACTATATGGTCAGGCTTTGACATGCTCGATAAGCCTCTTACTTTCCTTTTATTGCTGATCTTAATCATGTTGTCAAAATTCACATGACATAATCTCTTATGCCATAACCATATGTCTTCGTTTTTATCCATTAAATAAATGGTTTTTATATCATCAAGATAGAATAGGTTACCTTTTGTCTATTCACGAGTTCCAATCAACCTTCCTGATTCATTAAAGATCTTTATCTTTTTGTTCTCAAATGTAACTCATTGACCTGTGTTATTCAGCTGTGAAATACTCAATAGATTATATTTAATTCCTTTTACCCTATATGCAATTTCACATTTGATTAATTTATCCAACATTATGGTTCCTTTACCTTCAATTGGACAAGGTGAGTCATTACCCATTCTTACTGATCCACCATTATGATACTCAAAATTTTAAAAAATTTATTTATCACCAGTCATGTGGTGAGTGCATCCAGTATCTATAATCCAGACATCATTCTTACTAACCTTAGATATGAGTGCAGTCTCTACATACCTTTCTTCTTCATTTGAATCATCCTTCATGGCCACAAATATTATCTCGATATCTTCATCATATTTGGTGTCAGTATCTCCAGCTCTATTTTCAGCCAGGTAACAAGCTTTCTTCCCTTTGTCCTTGTAGTCTTGGGTATCTCTTCTGTCAGATTGTCGGTTGCTTTGGTAATATTTGTTATCACTTTTATCAAAATTATTTTCATATGATCTGTCATTACTTCTGTCGTCTTTTCTTTTGTTAGGACATCTAGCAACAAATTGTTCGATCTCTTTACAATTAAAACATACAAGTGGTAATTTACCTTTGCCTCTCTGCAATCTTCTAGCCATTAGTTCTTTAATATCATCAAGATCTTGGTCATTTCTGTCACTTTCACTATCATTTCTCTAGTGTGTTTATGACTTGACTTACTTATTTTCAAAGAATATTTGAATGCAGACTCAATAGATGGTAAGACAATGTTATCAAAGCTATTCATCTCAAATGAAATAATTCAACCAACCAAACTATCTAGAGTGACATTGTTTTTTTCTACTGCTCTCATTTCTTGTATAGAAGATACTCTAATAGCATAAACAAACAGTAAGGTTCTTAGGATTTTACTTACCACTATCTCTTCTTCAATTACACCTCCAACTCCTCAAATAGAATTGACTACCTCTTTAATTTTTCAGTTGTACTGAGTGAGATTTTCTCCTTCTTTCATCCTTAGTTCATTAAATTTACCTCTTAGGCTCTTTACCTTAGCTCTTCATACATTTCCATCTCCTCCATGTACCAGCTTCAATTTATCCCACATTTTCTTTGCACAGGTGCAAGTTTTGACATCTTCAAATTCAGCATCGGAGAGAGAGGAAGCAAGTTCTATCATCATAGAATTATGCTCATGCTTTTCTCTTAATTAATCAAGTGTGTGAGGTCCTGTAGGCAATTCATATTTAGTATCAAAGTATTGAGTAACATCATTTCCAATACCTCATAGGTGGAGTCTTATCCTTCTTTGCCATGATGCAAATTTGTCCTTGTTCAACTTAGGCACATCCCATTTTCTCATCTTGTGATCTTTTTCTTAGGTCTTGAAACCTTCCTTCTAAGCGCACAAGCTCTGATACCAATTGTTAGAATAACTGAGAGGGGGGTGAATCAGTATTGGCCTCAAATATTCCAATAAATTAACCACAAAACTTTATATCTCAAATATAAACCTCAAGTTATCTGTAGTCCCACAAGATGTATACCCTAAAATAATCTTATCAAATAACTACTACTCAGAGCTCACTATTAAACCTTATTCTTAATTTTTACTGATTAGCAGTCTATCATTTACCGAAATATGGTAAATAACTTAGTCTTTAGCGATCAATCCTATTTAAGTAATGTGTAAAGAAAAACATGAAACCAATGACTCATAAACACATTTGACACATGGATTTTTAATGTGGAAACCCTGTTAAGGGAAAAACCACTTGGGATTGGTAACCCAAAATTTCTACTCTTCAAAAGTGAGCTTGGTGAAGAGCCAACCCTGTTAAAGGTTACAAACACACTATTAAGTGTGACCTTGTTAGAGGATTTATCACTAACAGTTAATCACTTGATATCTGGAATTTTATTATGCTATATTCATGAATTAACCTTTTGATACTTATTGGGATATATCTCAATATATAAAGGATTGTTAGATCCTGCTCGGTTAAGACACTTTCTAAATCAATGGTTAAACTGAAACAGTATATGATATGTGTATATAAACAACTTAACCTTGCAGATGTTTAGATATATTGTAAGATCATAATACCTTTCTTATCAATGTTTCATTTCAATACCTTTGCTCCACTTCTTTCTTCTTGGTGATGTTGTGCTTCTATTTTGCTCAGTGTCCGCAGAAATCTTTAGCTCTATTATTTAGCTTGATTGATCAGGTCTGAATGAAGACTTCTTTCTTCATCAGTTTCTCCTTAGCATCCTCTTCTCTATCCACTCCCCATAATTCATAATGAATTAGCTTGTCTCTTTATATACATGATTTCACCATTTCTAAGTCCTTGACTTTCTTGTTCTTGGCATGATCCACAATTTTCTTCTTTCTTGATTTAAAGCTTTACTTTAGTTATATCCCGTAGATTTATCTTTGACAACTAGAATAAAATAGCTTTAAAACTCTCGCTTATCTCTGGCTTTTAACTTGTTGATGAAAACAAAGTTATCAACCAGTTAACTCCATATTTAGCTCTTGCCAACTAAGTCTTTTGTCAATTCTAAACTTCATTTATTTTTAGTGTTTAACTCCTTGTTAGCTCGGTCTTTGAATTCAGTTGTCCTCATGCATCTCTGTTTGTCATGGTTGTCTATTTGTCAGGTAACACCGTGGTTCTTCTCGTCGGTAATACTTTCTCGGGTTTCTTTCTCAGGTATCACTGTGACTTTACTCTCGAGGTTCTCTATCCATCGGGGTGCACTGTTCGTCGGTGTTTGTTGTCACTTAGTGCATACTAAACTTTTATGAATTACTGATAGGATAACCTTCATCTCTCTGGTTGTATATAACCAATCAGATTATATCAAGTTTATATCAATGACAATACAATACATTAACTGATTTAATTTCTTTCATTAACTTTCTTCAGCTTGGTGATCATTAACTTAACATCTTCAAACATTCAATCAGTTATAGTCCATCAACCACTTCTAAGGACATGGTAGGATTTTGGATATGCATGGGGTATTCTTGAAGGCATGATGAAGGATCATTTTTAATAGGCATGAAAGGAATTGAAGCACATGAAACCTTGGGGTATATGATCTTTGAAGCATGGAAGAAACTTTCAACATGATGAAAATTAGCTTGGATTTATTTTAGAAGTAGCCCTTGATGGTAGACATAGTCAACATGGAAAGTATCATCATTATGCTCATTTTTTGATGGAGATATTTTGACTAGTTTTGTTGCTTTAGGAGATGGAGGAATGGTAGAAGAATTAGAGGTTGCATGAGGACCATTACTAGACATAGGTTCATAGTTTAGATCTTTCTTGAGAGTAGTATCGTATTCTTCATTAGATGACTCATTAGGATTTTGCACTTCAATTATGTCATCATCAATGAGATCTTGTATTTTATGCTTCAATTACACGTAATTTAAAGTTATGTGTTCATTATGTCTATGATATGTACAATAGTTTCTCAACAATAAAAATCCACATGAAGTGACTTGAGGCAACATGATGAGATTTTTTTCAAGGATTTCTTCCGAATCTGACTCATAATATTGACCCAAAGGAGTAAATTCTCTATCCAATGGATATTTAAATTCACTTATATTTTCCAAAGAGATGTTGGATTCAAGATCACGATGATCTGATTTTCAATTATCATATGATTGATAGACAAGATTCTCAACATAATCTGATGTAACTTCATCTTCATTCACTTGATCAAAGA
This sequence comes from Thuja plicata, assembly GCA_018584345.1. Classification (NCBI taxonomy): domain Eukaryota; kingdom Viridiplantae; phylum Streptophyta; class Pinopsida; order Cupressales; family Cupressaceae; genus Thuja; species Thuja plicata. Next base: position 1,196,734 of record MU223506.1, read on the forward strand.
TAGGATGGTAATGAAGTTCTTCTTGATCAAAGACGGGGTTCTTATGAAGTTTATCTTGATCAAAGATAGGATTATCATGCTTAAATGCCTCTTTGTTTGAAGAAAAGGGAGGCATTTTTAGATCACGATTGAAGAGAAGAGGAAAAATTGATCTTAATAAGTACTCTTTGGATGATATATCATTTTCTTCCTTTAGGTCTTGGACTTTTGATTTCAAAGATTGAACTTTATTTGTGATTCTAGACCATTCATTTTCAGTTATGGTAAGATTGTCTTCATGTTCTTGTATAGGTGGTTGAGGAGGTGTAATATCTTACCTATGCAAAGTTTCATCTTCTTGTAAAGACAATTGGATGTGATGGGATCTTGTCACAACTGGCATGAAAAGGATTTTTGGATCTTTGTTGAAATAGTATCCTTTTGATAAGAATGGGGATTTTTATGAACTTTTGGATCTTTTAAATGGATGTTTTTTTTTCTTTGAGATCATGTATCATTAAACATAGAAATCACAAATACACATGTTTTTCTAACAATTAAAAATATACACAAAAAAAGTGTATATTCTCGAATGTTTTAATAAGGTCTCCAAGATAAAACATTGCAATCAATCTACCTATGGTTAATTTGGTTTATCCTAGCTTGAAAAGGTAGGCTTGCTAATTTAAACAGGGTTTAATCAAGGATTCCATTCAAAATCATCTTATGAATGCATTACAAGGCCTCATAGTAATGTAAACGTTATTTAGGTCCTATAAACCGCCAGAGGAGACCAGACATGAGATACTTTTTCCCTTAAAAGCATTAAATTCAAGAAGGTATTTGTTTATAGTGGATTGGAACAAGCCTGGTTTTAGCTTTGTTTCCACTTTGGGTTGTCCCTCTCACTGACTATGTTAAAGCACGTCTTGGGATGTGAGCCCTCTAAGGCTCAAATTCAACTAGCATGTTCACAAAAGTAATGAATTAAAACTAGGTCTACAATTTTGATCACCCTAAGAAGGGTGAGAGAATATCCCTATTACTTTTCTCTTCCAAACACAATTTATGATTTTTTATTTCCAAGCCTTTAACCTATGGACCTAGGGCATGTTTGGCATTTTGATCAACTTAAAAAATTGAGATCATGGGCCTAATTATTTTCATTCACAAACAAAGAGGCTTTATTTTAGTGCTTTCATTATTAACCTTTTTTTCTATTGTCAAATTCGGTATGTTCGTAATTTTGATCATCTTAAAAATATGAGAGCATAGTACTAATACCTTTTTTGGCAAACAATAATGGGTTTCTATTTATGCTGTATTTTAACTTTTGAAAAGTCACAAGTTAAGAAAATGACTTGAAATTAAAAGGCCTTAGGACTCACCTTGTTTGAAGCTTATGTGAATTTTTTAGAAGGTTTTATGTTTTCCAATATGTACCTTGGCAATCGTTCCTGCTCCTAAGCATCCCCTTCACAAACATTAAGCTAACACAAGACAATCCAAAGTTGAAAAAATCACAATTATTTGCAGAAACATGAAGGAATTTCAAAACCAAATTTATGAAAAGATCTAAAAAGGAGAAGCATTATAATTGATCATAGGAATATTATGGAAAGATTGATACAAATTTAGAATTTGTTTGTAATGATTATGTGATTTAATATCATCATCTAAGATTTCAACAATATTTGCATTATAAATTTATTTTACGTATTTTATAATCATTTTTACCTCTTTTTCCTTGTAATAATATGGTCTTCAAACCATAGGTTTCCTCATCTTTTTATGTTTTGACATCTACAAACATTTTAATTTAATTCAAATCTATGAATTTTAAATTTTCAAATTGCAGATTGTAGGCGCTATTAAAAAATTGATACGTGTTGTTATTTATCTAGTACGTGCTAAACTTTTCTTGACACATGCTACTATTTATCTCATATATATGCTAAAATAAATGTTTCCTTTAATACGCGCTATAAGAATGTAAGACAGTCGTCAAAAAGTTCATTCGCAGGCACTAAAAGAAAGTTAGACAGGAGACAAGAAAGATTGCATGCACTAAAATAATCCTTGTATGCGCCAAACTTTTCTTTCTATGCATCAAAATTTACTGTACATGTGCTCAACTTTGCTTCCTACGTGTTGAACTTCTGTGTATACTCACTCATGTACCTGTAAATCTCAAATCTGCAACACAAATTCACTAAAAATGATCAAAAAATACAAAAATTTGTTAGTTTGGGGTATCTGCCCCATGGTAGGTGTCATTTTTTGTATGTAAAATACCTACATGAAACATTATATCAAAAAAATATCAATTTAGTGCTAAAGATCTATACTAATTAGACAATCAAACTTGAAATCCTTGAAATTGTCTCATGGTTCCCTATCTAAGAAGACTATAAGTGTGCTCTCAGCTGCAAATGAGAAATCGTAAAGTGACAATACTTAAAATGAGAGTAAAAATGATGTGCAATTATGCTAGATTATGATGAGTTGAAAGATAATTATGCTAAATTGAATTCAAATTTCTCTAAACATGGATGCATATTTGACTATAATGGTGATGTAAATGATAGTGGATGTAAAGTGGTGTGAGTATATGTAAATTGATAGTAAAGTGGTGATTTGATTTCAGAAACGCACACTATTTATAAGATTTTCCCAAGGGTAGGGGGTAGAGTGATTTAACTGTGATTAGATGAGAGAGGTTGAGATGTGTTTCAAATAGGGGGACAAGATGAAAAAATGAAGGGTTAAGAAAGAAAAGGCTCAATGAATGGCTAAGATAGAAAAGCCTTGGAGTGATCCATGTTCTCCCAATCCTCTCTTCTCATTATCTAATTGATGTTTGTCCCTTAGTGGTTATTGAAAGAATTTAGGAATTAATTAAATTAGCCATGTAGGGGAATTAGATGGGTTGGATTTTATTTATTTAATCCCTTTTGACTTGAATTTAATTAATTAATGGCTTTGTTAATTAATCCATGATTTTGACTTGAGTTGACCACTTTGACTTTGGTTGACCAATTTAGGGTGTATACACTATTGATAGTGTGCTTTTTAAATTTTGTTAGTGTAATTAAATCTTCACTGATTACACTTTACTTAAGCTTACTTAGGATAATGCATTATATAGTAGTTTGCATTGTAGACACATAGGAGTTTGCATCTTATTTTAGCACATGGTGTAGGCTAAATCTACCTGAGGTGGAGTTAGTTGGTATCTCATTTCCACTTTATGTGTGAGATTCACCTTTAGTACTCTTATCTCCTCTCATTATTTCACATACTTCATTATACAATGGAGTATGATCCACCTTTGGTGTACATGTGATTCTACCTAGTGTGATTGATAGGTTATCATTTGCATATCTCCTAATTATCATGCATTGCCTATATATTCAAGCACATCTACATTGTACAAAATAGGCTTTATTATATTTGTAATGCCCCAAAATCTATGCTAAGAAAACTCACCTAATTTTATTTTTTTTAAGAGATGTATATTATATTCTTGATGAACTCATATATGAACTAATGATGTATATATACTAATCATGTCAGAGAATCAAATATAGTTCACTTTTTTCACAGTAATTACTTGCTATTATGGATTTGAGTTCATGAACATATTCTGTACATAG
>MU223506.1:1203015-1224394 GCA_018584345.1 Thuja plicata
CATATCTACTGTAATTGAACCTTGTCGTGAGGGTAAAAATCTTCTTAATTAATCATAACTTAAGACAATTACTAGGTCTATCATAAAGAAAATGGAAAGGCTATGATGGGTCTAGGGTGAGGCCTCATAGTATTATTGATTATCATTGAATCCAGTCAATTCAGGATCATATCATTTGCCTATCTCTCTTCTGTTATTCTTTGAGCTTCTAGATCTTGGAATATTATTTCATTGCATTAGGAAAATTCTTACATGATATCAACGCTTGATGCAAAATTCATATATGGTATCAGAGTCTTAGGAGCATTCATTGCATAGTCATTGGAGAGATTTTTGCTTCAACTTTTGGAAGGCCATGATTCATATCTGGGGTACAAGTAGTTTGTGGGAGTGTCTAGAGAAATATCTGACCTCACCATTGCATCTAAGTGGCCATTACGATGAATTTTGACTATAAAATTATCTACTTTGGACAAAAATCAAAATGTGAGGCCAAAAAAAATTGCAAATTGGACCCATGCGGATCTAATCTATAGTGTGTGCCTATAGGTGCACAGTTAGATCATAAAACAAGAAAATCCATATAAGATGGAGCATGGGAAGTCAAATCTCAACTTTCCCTCATTATTTTGGCACCACCCAATAAACATCCATGGGTGAGATTTTTATTTGTATCATCTCTACACACAGGCACATAAAAATTCCATAGACTTCATGACCCATCTAATGGGACTAAAGTAGTCCCTTCACACCACACTGGGATTTCTCCCAATGCGGGATCCCCAAGCTTCTAACTCTACAGGCGAGGCATCTTCAATGTGCATTCCCCACCCACGTGGTCTTCCAATTCATCACACTGAGGTCATCACAAAGTACAGGCTTCAGTAGTGGCATACTTCATGTGATCTTACAAAATACTGCAACACACATTCATTGTGGTCTGCTCAATGTCTTCACCCTGAGATACACTTTCAATGCACTCAGTGTTATGTGAGCTCAAATATGCATCAAACTCAACTCACATGAGCACATCGATGAGCTCCTTATGCGGTCTCTCCATCATGACCTTCCAATGTACAATATTGTAGAACTCCAACGAGCTTGTCATTCTCATAGGATGAGTTGAGATCTTAGTAGATCTTGACCACCAATCTTAGAGACTCTAAACCATGGCTCCCCTACACTCAACATAGACCACCTTCTCACCAAACATGGTCGAGTTCTCAGTGAACCACCGGCTTGCATAAAAGAATTGTCACTGTGAAACCTTCCCCAAGGTCTCAGCTATACATCATGCTCAATGTCAATTGGCACTACAGATCGATAAGATCTTAATGCAGATCTCAATGACATCCCCTCAACATGGATTTCCCCTGCACCTGAGTTTGAGCTCAGCACTACGTTGTCAAACACCCAAGTTGTGTCCCTTCTAAGCTGATTTGCGAACCCTCCAAGCCAAGTCTGTAGCCAAACTGACACTCAAATTGTCGAGCTCGCCAAATATTGTGCACAGGTCATCTCCTAAGCTCATTGAGCTCACCAAACCTTCCACATGATCATCTCCTAAGCTTTCCAAACCTACCAAGAGGCAATTTTTATGGGACATGTCCGTAGTCCATGCAAATCACACTTGGAGAGAACATGTGTGATAGTGCACACATTAGCATCAAAAGGTCTTATCACAAACCACCATGTAGCATCCATCCATTTGTCGAGGTTATCCAGTTAATTCCCAGTCAGTTCCCGTCACAAGGTGACATCATTTTTTTAATCATGTAAGTTGATGCCTATTTTAACATTATTTTTGGGGGAAGTTGGCTTTTTTGACGACCTCAAAGATATCAAATTTAACCCCGTATGTTGTTGACATCATCGAAAATAAAAAAAATTTACCCCCTCAAAGATTTCATTTTCAGTTTGGAAGGCAATTTTCAAATGCTCAAAAAAAATTGCATCCAAGCTCCTTTTTTAGTGTGTTTTTTTTAAATTTTGGGTAGAATCTCCTAAAATTTTCAGCGGTGGTGTTAGTTTCTAGTTTTGGTGGATAGATTTTGTAGAAATCATATTTTTCACTTACTTTTCTAGCCTAATCCTCAGTTTTTCAACTTATGATTTTTTGTCTACTTTCTAGAAAAGCTGTTAGTTTGTATCTATTGAGAGTGGACATATCACTTTTAGCATTTGGTCTATTTTGAGAGATCTTGTGTCCTAATTATTTGAGTTTGTTATAGCTTCATATTTTTTGTTGTAATCATAAAAATTAGAAGTCAACTTTGGCCAAGTGACAATTGTACATGCACTGCATATAAAGTGTCCAAATCATCTATTTTTATTTTTATTTTGGGGGGGATATTTCATTTATTGCATTTTGGGTGAGTGCAATTATTTTTTGATCTCATTTTTCATGTGAGAAGTGCATCACGAATAAAATCATGGAATATATAATCCATCCTATAGTTGTTCATTTCACTAGGGATAATTATGAGTCATGGGAAAAAGGTATCATCACATATTGTAGATAGTTGAATATTTTTCCTCATCTTTATGGACTCATTCCTCGGACAAATTATAAGTGGAATCAAGTAGCTTGTTATGAAAGGAATTTGGATATCAATGGATTGATTTCTTACACCATTGGTGAGCCTTTCTACTCTGAAGTCAAATTCAAGCTTCGTGATATTGAGTGCCCATGCACATATTAGACCATTTTTTGTGATCATTTTGGAGATCATAATGTTCCTTCATTCCCACAAGATCTATTTGTATATTGTATCATTCCACTTGATGACGCAGATAATATTCCTTATGATGAGCCTACTAGTGCAGGAGCACCCTAAGGTCTTTAAAAGATCTTGTTAGTCATTTTGGATTGTAGGTTGGTTTGGCCAACCATCAGGGAATAAGGACTATGTTATAAAGTCTCAAGTGTGTCTAAGGTGTGTTTAGAGTTAGTAGTGATTAGGGTTTGATAATTGTTGAGTCAAGTTGCATCTAGGGGTCTATATCCTTAAAAGTCAACTGAAAGGTCAAAGGGTTGACCAAAACTCCAAAATGGAGTGAAATTCAAGGTTTTAATGTTTTTAAGTGTTTTAGGATCATTTGGTAAGTTTGGAAACCAAATTGGGCCATTAGAGTTGATAGAATGTCATTTTGACAAAAATTGTAAAAGTTGTCATGACAACTTTTGCAACTTTGCAAAGTTGTCATGACAACATTTCCTAGATTTTAGGAATTGGCTTTAATTATGCCCAAATCTTGACATGAGGGTCTAGACATGTGGGGATAGGATATATAAGATGGAACAAACCCTAAAGTGACAGTTAGAAGTCATTTTGTATGGACTGAGTATTGAGGAGGAATTAACACTGTATTTTGTAGACAGAGCCATCAACCAATACTTTAATGGATTGAATAGATTGAATTAATGCATTGAGAGTGTTTAGTGTTTTATTTTCTTAGTATTTGTGGCATTGATTTGATTGTTTGTTCATACTAGTTAGCATTTTGTAAATTCTTTGGGTTTTACTGGTTCACTGTCCAATTTTGGACCAGTCATGTTTAATGACTTTTTCTTGGAATTCCCATGGTCCAAAGTCTTATGACCACTTGGAATCAAGTAAATAATTATATATAAAATGTATATATAGTTTTTGGAGTGTGTGTGTGTGTGCAGGGAAGGCATGAGAACATTCAGGCCCTAGGCCAATACTAGTTATTCTAGCTAGGGAAACTGAACAGAACAAAGGAAATAATGATTGATTAGTGATTAGTGTGTGACAATCATTAGTAGAGGGGTGTAGGGGAATGTACTACAGACATTTTGATGGAAGGAGAAGTTCAAAGGAGGTTGTTTGAGCAGCTGAAGAAAGCCAAGAAACCAAACCAGTGTTCATGCCCTATAAACCCTCAATTTTAGGGGTTTGGTGAAAGTCCATTGTACGAACAAGGTGGGAAATTAAGACCTAGAAAATATTTAAGCCTAGGAAAAAGCCACAAGGAATATGTACTTAATTTTCAGGGGTGATAAGGGATTTTGAGAGGGAATCCACTTTTTCAGTGTTTAAGAGGGCTAATAGGCCTAAAAAGGCTACAAGGCCTAGAATACTAGAAATCTTGAACCCATTTGGAAATAGGGTGAAAGATCCACAAGTTTGGATCTAGGGGAGTGGGAAGAGACCTAAAAGAAGTCAGGAATCCAATCCACAAGAGGATGAGACATTTTGGAAAAGTAGAAGACCAAGGCAAGCCATGAATATGAAGGGTTATGGATAAGAACCTAGTGAAGAATTGAACTTGTTGGAGAGCTCCTAGTGTGTTAGAGGATCAGATAGGAATCCTCTAGTTTGGGTAGTGATTGAAACCTTAAGAAAGACCAAGAGAAGGTCTAGTAGAGAGCAAGAAATCTCTAGGAGTGGGAGCTCCCCATCAAATTGGTATCAGAGCCATTGAAAGGCTTGGGAGTTAATTGGTGTATGTCATAGAGGAGTGAATCCATAGGTGAGAACATCATGGTGACTAATGTCAAATTGGAAAGAGACTTGTCTGAGAAGCAAGAAAAGAATAGGCTTCTTGAAGAAGAAATGGAAGAAATGAAGATAAAGATGGAAAAGGTTGTGGATACAGCCAACAAGATGAAGGAGTAGATGAGTGAAGATAAAGACAAGGGAAAGAAACCAGTAGAGGAGGAGATAGAACCATAGCCTGACCCTCCTCTACCTGAGGAACCATTTCTCAAAGCACTCAGAGCATTGAGTGGAAAGGCTCTAGAAGGCATTCTAGTGTTCTTTGGTAAGATGGATGCAAAGATAGTTATGGAATGGATTGAAGGTATGGAAAACCACTTCGAATGTGATGGGATCATATAAGCATAGAAGGTGAAGATAGCCAAGTCTAGGCTAAGAGGACAAGCACTCACATGGTGGAAGTTTTTGCAGGAAGAAAGGGAGAAAGAGGGAAAGAAGCCTATAGAAAAATGGAAATAAATGGTGGAAAAAGTGAAGGAGAACTACCTTATAGAAGACTATGACATTCAGCTACACAAGAAGAGGTAGAACCTTAGGCAAAAGGACCTAGATGTGCCATCATATACTGAAGAGTTTCACAAGCATTATCTTAGATCAAGAATATAGGAGACAGAGAGCATAAAGGTTTCTCGATACCTTAATGGATTAAGGTGGAATATACAATAATAACTCAGTCTCTTTACCCTAACTTCCATTCATAGTTGTTTCCAAATGGCTTTGAAAGTGGAAGAGAAACTTAGGAAGAAACAAGATTATAAATCCAGAGGTAGAGGAAGGGGTAGAGACAATAGAGGTGGCCATAGAAGAGGCACAAGTGGAAGAGGAAATGACAGTAGGAGTCAAGGTGACTCCATATATATAGAACAAGGGAATGAATCAAGTAATAGAGGTGGATACAATAGAGGAAGAGGTTCTTATAACAATGGAAGATGAAGATCAGGGGGTTTTGGGAGAAGTTCTCATTTTTCTTCCATGAAATGCTACAATTGTGGACAATTGGGGTACCTTGCATATAGATGCCCTAAAAAATCCTCAACTTCACAAGGAGAGAACAAGATAGCCTATGTCCAAGAAGAGGAATTCTCTAAACAATCAGAGGTGAGTCTAGATTTAGAGAAAGGAGAACACCTCATGTTGAGGAGAATTTTGATCAAGACACCCACCAAAGATGAACATAAGTAGAGAAGGGATCTTTTTAGAGTCAAATGCAAGATATTGGGGAAAGTCTGCAAAGTTATCATTGATTCAGGGTCCACATATAATTTTATATCTGAGGAGGTAGTAGAGAAGTTGAAACTCACTAAGATTCCACATGTGTGTCCCTATAAAGTTGCATGGTTAAACAAGGGGAAAAACATCTTGGTAAATGAGAAAGTGTGGGTAGAATTCACCATTGGTAAGTATCAAGATAAGATACTTTATGATGTGTTTTCAATGGATGCATGCCATCTATTGCTTGGCAGACCATGGCAGTATTATAGGGAAGCTTTCCATAATGGGAAAGAGAACAAGTACTCCTTCAAGAAAAATGGAGTAACTGTCAAAATTTAGTTTCTGCTAGAGGAAGACATAGTGGAAAAGAAAAAATCCAGTACATTGTTGATGAGTGGGAAGTAATTCCTAAGGGATATGAAAGAGGAAGGAGTTGGCTATGAAATCATGTTAAAGACAAAAGAGGAGGAGACTCATAAGCAAGAACCTATGCCAAAGGAAGTGAAACAACTATTGGATCAAGTCAAAGACATAATATGTGCGGGTACACCAGCTACACTACCACCAAAGAGGGAGATAAGTCATCAGATTGACTTTGTACCAGGAGCATCTTTGCCAAATAAGGCTGCATATAAAATGACACCAGAGAAAAACAAGGAGATAGCCAGGCAAGTGCAAGAACTTTTGGACCAGGGATTGGTCAGAAAGAGCATAAGCCCATGTGTTGTCCCAGTGGTGTTGGCTCCTAAGAAGGGAGGTAAGTGGAGGATGTGAACTAATTCTAGGGTAATAAATAGGATCACTATTAGATATAGATTTCCTATTCCTAGGATAGAAGATCTAATGGATTGTTTGGGGGGTGCTAAGTACTTCTCTAAAATTGATTTGAAAAGTGGTTACTACCAAATTAGGATGAAGGAAGGCGACGAGTGAAATTTAGCCTTTAAGAATACATAGGGGTTATATGAATGGTTATTTATACCCTTTGGGATTACCTATGCACCTAGTACCTTTATGAGGGTGATGAATGAGGTCTTGAAAGACTACATAGGTGTATTTGTAGTTATCTATTTAGATGAAATCCTCATTTTTATCAAGACAAAGGAGGATCATATGAAGCACTTGGAGTTATTGTTGAAGAGGTTGCCGGAGGAAAAACTCACCATAAATCTTGAAAAGAGTGAGTTCATGAAGGAAGAACTAATCTACCTAGGATTTGTAGTTTCCCAAGGTGGCTTGAAAATGGATAAAGACAAAGTAGAGGCCATATTGAACTAGCCTGCTCCCAAGATAGGGACTAAAGTTAGGAGCTTCCATGGGTTATCCCAATTCTATAGGAAGTTCATTAGGAGATTCAATGAAATTTGTGCTCCAGCCCTAGAGACCATTAAAGGAGGGTTGAAAACAAAAATTTGTATGGACCAAGGTAGCTAATGAGGGGTTTGAAAGGTTGAAAAGAGAAGTAGCCACTCAACCTATATTTTTGTTACTAAGTTTTGACAAACCTTTCATAGTAGAGTGTGATGCAAGCAACATAGCAGTGGGGGCTATCTCAAGCCAAAAAGGCAGGCATGTGGCATTCTTCAGTGAGAGATTGAATGAGGCAAAGTCTAGGTACTCTTCCTATGACTTAAAGCTATATGCTCTTGTGCAAGCCTTAAAGAAATAGAGGCATTATTTATTGCCTAAAGAGTTTGTTGTCTTTACAGATAACCAAGCATTGAGTTATATCAATACTCAAGACAAACTTAGTTTGAGGCACATCAAATGGATGGAGTTTTTACAGTCATACACCTTCAATATTAAGCATAAGAAGTGGGTACAAAACAAAGTTGCAAATGCCCTTAGTAGAAGGATGCTTACAATAAAAGAGATTCAGTTGTGGAGTATAGGGGTAGAAGAGTTTAAGGACCTTTATGAAGGAGATGCAGACTTCTCAGTGGTCTATAAGGTGTGCAAGGAATTTGAGAATCACTTTCACAGTGAGTATGCAGATTATACTCTTCAAAATGGATTTTTGTTCAAAGGGAAATAGTTATGTGTGCCAAGCGGATCCATGAAGGAGAACCTCATACAAGAAAAACATAATGGGAGCCTAAGTAAACACTTTGGATTGAACAAGACCTTGGATCTAGTGGAGAGGTCCTATTGGTGGCCAAAAATGCAGAGGGCTATAAGGAGATATGTAGAGAAGTGTGGGGTGTGTCAAAAGGAAAAAGGAACTTCATCAAATGCAGGCTTATATCATCCATCTCCCATCCCAAGTAGACCATGGGATTGCATCGGTATGGATTTCATTGTGGGACTACCTAGGACACCTACTAGTTTAGACAGTGTGTTTGTGGTAGTAGACAAATTTAGCAAGATGAGCCATTTTGTCTCATGCAAGAAAACACATGATGCTAGCCATATTACCCATTTGTTATTTAAAGAGATAGTGAGAATACATGGCTTGCCAACAAGCATAGTTGCAGACAGAGATGTGAAGTTTATGGGACATTTCTGGAAGACACTTTGGAGAAGGTTAGGAACCAACTTGTCACATAGCTCAGCTTATCATCTTCAAATGGATGGCCAGACGAAGGTGATCAACAGGATACTTAAAAATTTGTTGAGATGTTTGACCAAAGAATATGGACAAAGTTGGGAGCAAGTCATACCTCAGGAAAAATTTGCCTACAATGATAGCACAAATCATACCACAGGTAAGAGCCCATTTGAGATTGTTTATGGGTTATACCCAAGGGGTGTACTTGAGTTGAGAGACCTACAAGGTTATGAAGGCATCAGTGGTCATGTTGATGATTTCTCTTAGTCAATGAGAGAGGTACATGAACAGGTTAGGAGGACATTAATGGAGGCCAATCAAAAATTGAAAACCAAGAGGGATGAGGGAAGAAGAGATCTGCAATTTGAAGTGGGTGATCTAGTAATGGTGTTTTTGAATAAGGCTAGAATACAAAAGGGGATACCTAGTAAGTTGCAGATAAAAAGGATTGGGCCTTGCAAGGTGTTGGCCAAGTATGGACCCAATTCCTATTAGGTGGAGCTACCCAAGGAGATGTCAATTTCTCCAATCTTAAATGTGAAGGACTTGATAAAGTATAAAGGGCCAGAGATGAATGAGGTATAGTATAGTACTGAAGTGAATAAGGATGTGGGAGAGTTAAAGACTCTGGATCAGATCAAGCCACAAGCTAAAAGGATATTGGATTCAAGACTGAAGAAGTAGACCAGGGATAAGGTCTATATGGAACATCTAGTGAAGTGGAGGCAACAACTAGAGTCAGAAGCTACTTGGATAGCTGAGAGTGAATTCAAAAAGAATGGAATCAGTGAGGATTTCATGACACCACAGGTACCTTAACTTGTTTGTTGCAGGGGGAGGATGGTGTAGGAGCACCCTAAGGTCTTTCAAAGATCTTGTTAGTCATTTTGGATTATAGGTTGGTTTGGGAAACCATCAGTGAATAAGGAATATTTTTTAAAGTCTCAAGTGTGTCTAAGGTGTGTTTAGGGTTAGTAGTGATTAGGGTTTGATAGTTGTTGAGTCAAGTTGCATCTAGGGGTCTATATCCTTAGAATCAACCAAAAGGTCAAAGGGTTGACCAAAACTCCAAAATGGAGTGAAATTCAAGGTTTTAATGTTTTAAAGTGTTTTAGGATCATTTGGTAAGTATGGAAACAAAATTGGGCCATTAGAGTTGATAGAATGTCATTTTGACAAAAATTGTAAAAGTTGTCATGACAACTTTTCCAACTTTGCAAAGTTCTCATGACAACATTTCCTAGATTTTAGGAATTGGCTTTAATTATGCCCAAATCCCAACATGAGGGTCCAAAAATGTGGGGATAGGATATATAAGATGGAACAAACCCTAAAGTGACAGTTAGAAGTCATTTTGTATGGACTGAGTATTGAGAAGGAGGAATTAACACTGTATTTTGCAGACAAAGCCATCATCCAATAATTTAATGGATTGAATTAATGTATTGAGAGTGTTTAGTGTGTTATTTTCTTAGTCTATGTGGCATTTATTTGATCGTTTGTTCACACTGGCTAGCATTTTGTAAATTCTTTAGGTTTTACTTGTTCACTATCTAGTTTTAGACCAGTCATGTAGATAATTTATTTTCCTAGAATTCCCATGGTCCAAAGTCTTATGACCACTTGGAATCAATTAAATCCTTGTATATACAATGTATATATAGTTTTTGGAGTGTGTGTGTAGGGAAGGAATGATAACATTCAGGCCCTAGGCGAGTGTTGGTTATTCTAGCTAGGGGAATTGAACATAACAGAGGCAATAATGATTGCTTGGTGATTGGTGTGTGTAAATAAATTATAGAGTGGTGTAGGGGAATGTACTACATACATTTTTATGGAAGGAGAAGTTCAGAGGAGGTTTTTAGAGTGTCTGAATAAATCCAAGAAACCAAACCAGTGTTCATGCCCCAGAAACCCTCAATTTTAGGGGTTTTGTGAAATTCCATTGTACGGACAAGGTGGGAAATTAAGACCTAGAAAATATTTAAGCCTAGGAAAAACCCACAAGGAATATGTACTTATTTTTTAGGGGTGTTAAGGGATTTTGAGAGGAAATCCACTTTTTCAGTGTTTAAGAGGGCTAATAGGCCTAAAAAGCCTACAAGGCCTAGAATACTAGAAATCTTGAACCCGTTTGGAATAGGGTGAAAGATCCACAAGTTTGGATCTAGGGGAGTGGAAAGAGACCTAAAAGAAGTCAATAATCCAATCCACAAGAGGATGACACATTTTTTAAAAGTAGAAGACCAAGGCAAGCCATGAATATGAAGGGTTATGGAGAAGAACCTAGTGAAGAATTGAACTTGTTGGAGATCTCCTAGTGTGTTAGAGGATCAGATAGGAATCCTCTAGTTGGGGTAGTGATTTAAACCTTAAGAAATACCAAGAGAAGTTCTAGGAGAGAGAAATAAATCTCTAGGAGTGGGAGCTCCTCATCGCCTACCTTATAGCAGATTGAACATCTTGCAAGACTTGAGCATTGTGATGATTTAAAGGCTCAAAGTAAAGGTGTTAAAGCTTCTTCTAATTCTCTAGTTGATATCATTTCCATTGTTTCTCATGATAATTCATGTATTCCTACAACCATAGATGATTTTGATTTAGTGCAATAGGATATTCCTTGTCTTCTAGTTATAGTTCCTTGGGATGAATTCTTGACAGACATTGCATGTTTGTTTGTGAAGTCCTACATTGAGGATTTGGGAGACATCATTGATGATAATAATATTATATTTGATCAATATGATCCTTCTTCAGGTTTTGCAAGGGAACACTCTGACCCCTCTTCTTCATTCTCTACATGATCATCCTTCATAATTTGAGATGATTGTGGATACTTTGATACAACAGTTGGAGTAGGTCTCTTTATCTTCAGAGAAGACATTTGATTCTTTGGAGATTGGCATTCATGGGTCTCAAAATTCACTTGATATGTCAAATTGCATTATTCAGGTTGATCATACTTATATGTTGGAGATTCCTATTCAGTTTCCTGAGACATCATACATTTTGAGGGTTCTTCCTAAATATTGGGGAGGATTCTTCGATACACCTTTGGAATTGTTTCTTCCTCAAGGGAAGAACATCATTAAATTTTCATGGTGCAGTTTATACATTCATCTTGAAAAATCTACCATTGGTATACCTTCTACATTGAGGGGGCTACTTTTTCTCTCTTCCTACTTCCTATTTTGAGGAGACATCTTTGTCTTTGGAGCTTGTTCACAATCAATTACCATTGCTTCCTTGCTTGTCACCTTCTATTGGGTATTTTCCTTATTGGTTAGTGGCATCTTCATCAACCAATGACATGGTGACAAATGAGAACACTTCAGAGACATCATAGTTTATTTGGATTCCCCTTCCTTCTTCCTATCCACAATGGGAAGCATTCTTGCATTTGTCCTTGGTCTATCTTCTTCCTAAGGAGATAAATGTTGTTTTTAGGCATTGGACTATGTACTTTTGCCTTCAAACACTAATTGAAAATATTATTAATTATGGAGGGGATATCATGTCTCATTATTTCCTTCATATGGGGGGATTCTTGATTGTATATACATTATTTATGTCATATTGGGGGGTCTTGAATACTCCATCCATCCATTAGGTGAGGGTTTTTCCTATTAGGTTTTCCCTCTTTCTCCTCTTTATGAGAGATTTCATTGCTTTTGCACTTTCATATCGTACATGGGTACCTAACATGACCTATTAGCCAGGACCCATGTTGCATTTTCATGTAGCATTGTGAGCTTAAGTGCATTCCCCTAAGTTGCACTTAAGATGGGGTGTTAGTATAATTAAATATTCACTAATTATACTTTACTTAAGCTTACTTAGGATAATGCATTACATAGTAGTTTTCATTCTAGACACCTAGGAGTTTGCATCTTATTTTAACACATGGTGTAGGATAAATCCACTTGAGGTGGAGTTAGTTGGTATCTTATTTCCACTTTATGTTTGAGATCCACATTTAGTGCTCTTATCATAATAGCATCCTCTCATTTTTGCACATAATTCATTATACAATGGTGGATATGTGATTCTACCTAGTGTGATCGATAGGTTATCATTTTCATATCTCCTAGTTATCATGCATTGCCTATATATTCAGGTGTATCTACAATGTACAAAATAGGCTTTATTGTATTATTGATTATCATTTAATCCAGTCAATTGAGGATCATATCATTTGCCTATCTCTATTATGCTATTATTTGAGCTTCTAGATCTTGGAATATTATTTCATTGCATTAGGAAAATTGTTACATGATATCAACACTTGATGCAAAATTCTTACAACTTTAAACAAACTCTTGTTGGAAAACATTGATGTGAGAAATTGGAAAACTCCTAGTTTCTTGCCCAACTGGTTGGGATTGTATGCTTGCTAAAAATTGGAAACTCCCAAAGGCTTTTTATAAGTTTGATAATACTAAGAATATTTCCAGAAGCAATACTAATTGGAAACCTCCTCACCCACCTTGGTACAAACTAAATTTTGATGGTGTTTCTAGACTGGGTAAAGTGGTCAGGGGAGGTGTGATTAGAGACTATAAAAGTGATTTAATTGTTTCCTGTACTAGAAACTTAAAGGATTACACTAGTAATCAGGTGGAGGAAATAACCTTGCTTTGGGGTCTCGAGATAGCTTTGTCAATTAGTATTAAAGATATAGAATTTGAAGGTGACTCCACAATGATAATTGAAGCAACCAAAGGTACAATGATAGTTAGTTGGACAATGGAGGGGATCCTTGAAGATATTAGGACACTGCTAGTTAGTTTTAAAAGTATTACTATACAAAACATCTTTAGAGAACGTAATTTTGTTGTTGACTCTATGGCCGCCATGAGGTTGGATTTTGATGGAATACAATGTTGGAGGGAGGAAAGTTATTTTCCTTCTAGCATGAAGTCTCTTCTAAGGAAAAAAAATTCCTTTGATCCCTTATGAAAGTCATCAAACTATTTGCATATGTCATTTTGTGGAGTGTGTGGGCTTTACTATGCAATGCTAGTGAGGATATAAATTTGAAAAGATATTTGTTTCTCTTCAAGATTTTAATTACATGAGGGGCCCAAAATCATGTACTTGCATTGTCTACATGTCCCCTCATTCTCTTACGATGGTCCTATGTAGTTGACTATTGATTTTATTTATTTGAATGGCCCCTTCTTTTGTGAATGAGACATTAATTTCAATATTCATTTGATGGATTTTGTAATATTATATAATATGTCTGAATTTAATATTTCCTTTATTCCCTTAATGATGAAGAATCATTTGCCTGAGGGAGGTTCCATATTGAATTTGGATGCAGAGGATGGTACAAATTATTATGAATGTATTGATTACCTTCATTTATCTTGGGTTCAAGTTCCTTTTTTCTTTGTTTGTTTCAATTTGGGGTTTTCACATTTCAATATCATTTATGCTCTAGTTTGTGACATTGTGGGAGAGGATAGAGTGTGTGTTGAATTGGATAAGCATAAATATTTTAAAAACAATGCCATGATCAAGAATATTTGTAATAAAGGGAGAGTTTCCAAATCTATTGAGTACATGATGGGACATGATGAAATCCTCTCTCTGCAATTTTTTACCTCATGGCTAGAGAGGAAAGTGTCAATGGGAAGAAATTCTTCCAAAGTGAATGAGGAGGTCATTGATAAAGTCATTGGTCTCTTGATGGTGGGGAGAAAATGGGAAAAAATCCAATAAGGTTTTGGATGCTTCAAGCCTCAACCAATTCTTACGAGATAGTGAACATCATGTCAAGTTGTGTGATGGCTATGACTAGGAGCAACTTCACGAGCCTTGGGACCAGGTGTGTATGATGATAGTGAAATATTTTACTCTCGGGGGGAGATTTGGGGTTTGTTACTATTATAACATGTCTTTCCTAAATTAATTTATAAATCATGATACTATTACATTCTTGTTTTCTCTTCTTTTTTCCTTGGAAAATTCTATCAAGGAACTCATTGATGCAAAAAAATAGAGTAAGAAGAAGACTATACTTCACCAAGGCCTTGTGCTCAGGCTCTACCACTTCCACCTTTCTCTTTGTCCCCCAAGGCCCATCATTTTCTAGGAGACCCTTTCTTCCTCAAACCCCCTATCGACTAGTATAATGGACTCTCTTGACCCTAGCAAGAAAAAATGTATCAAAATTCCTACCCTCAAAACCCTTCAAGGTCTCCGGATAGCCCTCCTAACATTTTTCCTATTAATAATCTGAAGGAAAAGAAAAGAAATGACCCCCATCTCAAGCTAAAGGCTAAGGCCCCTAAAAAGGCTAAATTCAATATTCACGAGATTGATTATGATATTGAAGAAATTAAAGACACCAACACTCCCCATCATTCTCCTAGGCTTGCAACCAAGCCTGCTAAGAAGAAGAAAAACATGAAGGAGGATTTAGATTTAGAAGAAGGTGGGGAAAGTGAAATAATGGCATGGAGGAAACAAATATTGAGAGGGAGGTTTTCTCAGTCACGGCTAGTAGTTCCTCCCATGTGTCAAAGAGCCTCAAGATTGAATCTCTTGATCTTACTGAAAATATGGTTGTTAAAGAAAAGGTTGTGTCACCCACTATAGATAAGAGAAAGACCCCTATCAGTGAGGAAAGTTGATAAATATGAGGCCATTTAGGAGGAGATATAAAAAATCAAAAAGTAAATTTCTAATATGGATAAAAGGTTTTAGGATGTCTCCCCCTTTTCCCTAAAGATTATGCATAGCTCGGCTACAACCCTATGCATGCTATAGAAGGATGGACTAGGTGCGAAGAATGACAAAGATGAAAATTACAAGGAATTTTTTAAGTTCCTTATAGAGGAATGGAAAAAGATGATTCTTACCAATCCATGTGAGAGGAAGGATGCTTAGGATATGGTCCCTTTCTCCTTTTTGCACTATTGTTTATAGTGGCCCCTATGGCCTTGTTATTCTAGTATGACCCTGTGTGGCCCTCTTTAAAGACTTTTAATAATATTCTATTTAATATACTTGATGTTTCTAGTAGTAGTTTGGTTAGTATAGTTTATAATGTTAGTAGTAGTAATGGTTACTATGATAGAAAAAAATTGGTCATATATGCTTTGCAAAAGTTACTGTGAATATTTTTTTATATTTTTTTGTGTTTTATTAATGTTTTGAAAGTGTTAGGTTTCAGGATGTCTCCCCCTTTTCCCTAAAGATTATGCATAGATCGGCTACAACCCTATGCATGCTACAGAAGGATGGACTAGGTGCGAAGAATGACAAAGATGAAAATTACAAGGAATTTTTTAAGTTCCTTATAGAGGAATGGAAAAGGATGATGCTTACCAAGCCATGTGAGAGGAAGGATGCTTAGGATATGGTCCCTTTTACCTTTTTGCACTATTGATTTTGTACTAAAGGGACAACACCCTATTTTCTCTACTTCTAATATCAAAAACACTATCTCATCACATATCATTGTATCATTCATATCATTGATAGAATAGCATTATTCTTTCATTATTTATCTCTCTTGTGTTTTCATGGAGCGCCTTAATCTTAGGTGGTTATAATATTTAGTCAATCTTTGATTATGTAGAGTATTCTATACCCAAATATAACATGGTATCAAATCATCTATGATTTCTTCCTGTTAGTCTTATATGAGATATATATATATATATTGTAAATCTTGGAAGATTTTGGGAGTCATTTTTTCCTTTCTTGTCCAAACTAGACACTAAAGGAAAACTTTGTGGGAGTTTGAAATTGGGAGGTGGTTGTTAGATCCAAGAGGTAGCTACCATACTAAAGCACTTTGGGTCAAAATAGACCCCACCATTGCATTGAAAAGGCCCAATCAATATAGATAGACTATCAAAAGATCTAAATTTGAACAGGTGACATAGAGATAAGGAAATAATTTTCCCTCCTTTATTATTTGTATGGAATGTAATTAATGCAAGTGCAAGGCAAAAAAAATGGTAGATAAAAATTTAGATTTTTTATAAAATTTCTTAAAAGTATTGTGTGTGTGTGTGTGTGTGCGCGCGCGTGCATGTGCGCGCATGTGCATGCACGTGTGTGTGTATATGTATATGTATATGTGTATGTGATGCAGGAAAATCCTGTGGTAGTTGGAAATCTTGTGTCACCAAAAACATGTTTTGGTTTGATGTTAATTTATTGCATGGGAGCTCGATAATCTGGTTGGTAACTGCCTTGGATTTTCTTGTTGGAGTGCTTGGTTACCTGTTGACTCAATTATTTTTGGCTCAATCTCGATTATCGAGTGGTATTTTTGTTGCTCGATGGTGTCTATTCAATGGAGCTCAGCTCGATTGTGCCTTTCATCAAGTGGTCTGTGTTTGGTGTTCTTGATCACCAACAAGGTTTATATTATCTCTTGGGCTGGCCGATTGGTGCATTTAATTTATGGTTGCATGTGGGGAATGTGAGGACCTATATCTTGTTTGGTTCACTCTCCTATGCAGATTTAATGACCATTGGAGGTTGACTGATGGATAACACGTTGGTTGTGTGTTTCTTGATGTTGACTTGTGTTTATTTATGTTATTTCTATTGTAATGTCAACTTGGCAAGTGTGTATAAAAGAGAGTCTAGGTTGATGTTTTAGGAATAGAGAGATCGTAAATATCAAGTTGATAAGATTAAAATTTGTAAAGTGTTACAAATAGTTGTAAGTGGGTAGATAGAAATAGAAGATTTCTTGGAGGCTTGTGAGCACAAGTTTAGATCTGGTTTTCTTCTACTTAGATATAGGGTAGACTGGAATGATGGATCCTACAAGATCTTTTTGATGCTTTTGTTTTTTTGGCCCTAACCGGGAAGGCCTTACAGCCTGACATGCTGCATGTAATTGAATCTAAAAATGAATATGAATTGATATAAGTTGTTATATATGTGTGTTAATGAGTTTTTGTTATTGTATTATTGTTGGCTATAAGTTTGGATAGTCCTTTATTGGATCCTTCAAGCTTGACTACATCAAGTGGTATCAGAGCTAGTTTGTTTCTTATGGAGGTTGGGATTTTCAAAGATCTAGAGAGATGCCTCCAAGAATATTGGACCCTAGGGCGATTGCAGATATTTTTGAGGATGTGGAAGCGAGGATAACAAAAAGATTTAGATCAGAGATGGTGAAAATAAAAAATGAAATCATAGATGGTATTAGAAATGTTGGATTACATAGAGGTACAAGAATGGATGATGGTTATGAAGAAGATGTTGAAGAGTTTGAATCTACTGGATCTAGTAGAGATGACAGAGTTGATCAGATGGAGAGATCTAGAGGAGACAGATATAATCAGTTGCAAAGATCTGGAGCTTGGTTAAGTACAAGCTACAGAATGGAGGTGTCCAATTTTTTAGGTACATTGAGACTTGAGGATCTGATTGATTGGATTGGTGAGTTAGAAGACTACTTTGAGCTAGAAGACATTGAAGATCCTCTTAGAGTGAGGTTGGCATACACTAAGATGAAAGGGAATGTTGCATTATGGTGGAAAGAGTTGCAGAGGGACTGAGAAGAAGAAGGTGAGATGAAGATCAATCGGTGGAGGTTGATGGTGATAAATCTAAAGGCTAAGTTCCTTCATGTCGACTATGAACTTGAGTTGTTTAAGAAATTACAGAATCTGAAACAGAAGGAGATGATTATGGAAGATTATACTGAGGAGTTCTATAAGTTGACTATTTGGTTTGGGCATAGAGAAATTTCTAAGGAAAAGGTGGCAAGGTATGTCAATGGTCTAAGATTCAATATCTAGGATGAGATTGGTATGTTGAAGATTGACTCCGTAGAAGATGCTTATCAGTATGCATTAAAGGCAGAAGATAGGTTGAAAAGAAGACATCATGCTAATTCCTGACGGAAAGAGAAGCAAGAAAAGTCGGTGAAGGATAAACCGAAAGTTGAACATGAACCAAAACCTGTTGAACTAAGAAGAAATATAGGTAGAGGTGTATTAAGAGGTACTTGTTATAACTACAGTGAAGAAGGACATCGATCATTTGAATATCCCCATGTATATAGGAAGGTTGGTAGTCACCAAAATGTTGTGGTGAATGAGGTTACTGAGAATGAACATGAGGTAGAGGGTGTGACTCTCTTGCTTAGGATAATTTTTCTGCCCTTGAAGCAAGCTAATTCTTGTCAGAGGAAGAACTTGTTCAAGACTGTGTGCAATTCTGGTGGTAAATTTTGTAAGGTGATTGTTGATGGGGGAAGTACTGACAACCTAATTGCTGAGGAGATGGTTCAAAAACTTGGTTTGAAAAGGTTGAGGCATCCTTTCCCTTATAAGATAAGTTGGTTATAAGATGGTCATACAGTTGAGGTGAAAGAATAGTGCATGGTGAGTTTTAACATTGGTTCTTATAGAGATGAAGTATTATGTGACATTGTGGAGATGAGTTATTGTCATGTTTTACTTGGGAGACCTTGGTATTATGATAGAGAGGCTATTCATGACTATAAAATAAATTTAATTACTATCCTGAAAGATGGACAAAATTCTATTTTGATTCCTTTGAAGGATGAAGGAAGAGGAAGGAGGAACTTGAGAATTAGTAGCAGATCTGATATGGTTGCACGGGTTGGTGCAAACATTCAGATTCAGGGATCTAAAGGTACATCAGAGGGTACTAGTAAGAGGAGGCAAAAGAAGAACTGAGGGAAGAGTGTGTCGGTTGAGGACTTGGAGGACATTTATATCAAGAACCAGTTTCAGATATATGTGTTGAATACCAATAGATGTTCATCCAGCTACCAAGAACATCTTTTCCCACCTTGGGTGTCTGATGTAGGAGCATCCTGGGGTAGTTGGCAATCTTGTGTCACCAAAAACATGTTTTGTTTTGATGTTTATTTATTGCTTGGGAGCTCGGTAATCTGGTCGATAACTTCCTTGGAGTTGCTTGTTGGAGTGCTCGGTTACCTGTTGACTCAGTTGTTGTTGTTGGCTTGGTCTCGGTGACTGTTAGTAATATAGGATGAACAGGTAAGTGAATAATATGCTCTTGTTGATGGACTGAGGAATGCACTGGCCTTTGTGATTTATTGATTCCTCATTCCTATCAAGCATATATATTATACAAAGGGTTAGCAACTTGGAGGATCATGACTCTTCATGATGCACATTAATTACTAACTAATATGATTAGTTTACTTAACATCTCTTAACTGGTCATCTCTAGACAAGATCGATCTGCATAGGAGGAGTTTCTAGAACAATAAACATAATTAACTATTAAGAGTGATCTGTATTAACATTACAATCCAGATTATAATATGACTGTAATGCTAATGCAGAGCATTAAATAACTGATATAATTATATTTAATTTTAATTCTATCAAAAATTAAATCTTATTGAAATTATATTTCAACACTTCCTCTCAGTAAAAGAAGGTTTAAATCAAACTCTCAGTCATGACAATTTAAAACCAACAACTCAATGTTGTCTAGTCATGAACATAATATTTGATATAGTCCAGAACACATCATGACAATTTGAAACCAACAACTTAATGTTGTATAGCCATGAACATAATACAGTCTGGAACACATCATGACAATTTGAAACCAACAACTTAATGTTGTCTAGCCATGATATGGTTATTACACAACAAGTAATATCATAGTGTTCAAGATATCTGGCGCAATCCAGATCATTAACTTTGATAAAGTCATTCTTGACACTTGGTTAACTATTAACAAGATCATCACCTTGAAATAGTACCCTTAACACATAGAAGATCGTCATCTTCTCAAAACATCAAGTTAAATATTGCAATATTTGATTTATTTATTCATCAATAAATTACACATAATAATAGAACTTAGTTTTAATTTTCTCATTTATATTTAATCATACCAAGTTTTCTCCTAAAGTATTCTATCTTCACTCTTGCAGGGGCTTGGTAAATATGTCAGCATTCTGTTCTTCAGTGCTAATATATATCAACTTAATGATGTTCTGATCTACCATATCTCTTATATAATGATATGGAATCTCAATGTGCTTAGATCAGTTATGGAAGATAGGATTCACTGATAATTCGATACAACTTTGATTATCACAATGGATAATAGTAGATTTCAAGGGTTCTCCAAATAAGCCAAACAGTAATTTCCTTAACCATACAGCTTCCCGTGCTCCCATGGTGGCTGCCATGTATTCTGCTTCAATTGAGCTTTGAGAAAATGCTAATTGTTTCCTATTGAACCAAGAAAACACAGCTAACCCAAGATTGAAATAACATCCAGTAGTACTTTTACAATCAGTTGGACTTCTGGCCCAATCAGAGTCTGTATATCTGTGTAGTTGAATGTCAACTTTCATATTTTAGTCCAAGTCCAATAGTTCCTAGTAAATATCTTAAGATATGGTTTGTAGCCATTAAATGTATCCTTTTAGGTTTACACATAAAGTGACTTAATACATTAGTTTCATAACAAATATCAGGACGAGTGTTAACAAGATACATGAGAGAGAGCCAACTATCTATCTATATATTGTAGGATCTACAGGTTCTGAACCTTCTGCTTCCATTTTAAGTTTGATTAAGTTTGTTTCCATAGGAGTTGCTAAAGGTTTACAATCCATCATTCCAAATCTAGTTAAGATATCAGTGGTGTACTTTTCTTGATTTAGAAAGATGTATTTTTCCTTTTGACTTACTTCCAACCCTAGAAAATAATGTAGAAGACCCAAGTCCTTCATATCAAATTTAGCAGTAAGGTCTTGTTGCATTAAGCAATCAAATGACCTTCACCTATTATCAAAAGATCATCAACATAAAGAACCAATATGATCATATCACCTTTATAAATTTTGAAATAAATGTTAGGATCTGCCTCATTCTTAGAGTATCCTAGTTTAGTTAAATAGTTGTTTATTCTTGCATACCAAGCTCTAGGGGATTGTTTTAGTCCATAGAGAGCCCTTTTACATTTGCAGACATAATGTGATCTATCATGTGTAGTGAACCCCTCTGGTTGTTCTATATATACTTCTTCTTCTATTGAACCATTCAGGAAGGTTGTCTTGACATCCATCTGATGTATTTTCCATCCTTTA
>MU223506.1:1224713-1259054 GCA_018584345.1 Thuja plicata
GCTCTGTTAACAATGTTGCATAACATTTTTGTGTTCTAGTTCTTTTATTTTCTTTGAACATTTCATCTGGTTCCACATTGTTTTCTTCAAACATTTTCCTTTCCCATAGTGGTCTTTTCTTGTTATATACATCTTCATCATTTAGATTTGGAGGTTCAAGTTCTTCTAAGATATTCTCCCTCTCAATTTCATTGGAGGGTTCTTCTTCTGATTCTAAGTTTTAATTATCTTTAGAATCTTTGCATGTAATGCTTTCATCAAATTTTACATCTCTGCTTATTTCAACTGACCTTTGTCCTAGAATGTATATGCAATATACTTTGTAGTTTTCACTATAGCCAACTAGAATATCTCTTTTTCTAGATGGTTCTAGTTTGGCCCTCTTTTCTTTTGGAACATGAATATAAACTGGGCATCCAAATATTCTGAGATGAATTAAGTCTAGATTGTTTCCAGTGAAAACTTCTTCAGGAGTTATATCTTTTAGACTAGAGTGTGGACATCTATTTTGTATATATAGTGCAACATTTCAAGCTTCTGCCCAAAATGAGACATGGATGTTTTGGTCATGCATCATGGTTTTAGCTACTTCTATTACTGTTATGTTCTTTCTTTCTGCTACTCCATTCTATTGAGGATTATATGGCATAGTATACTCCCTCTTAATCCCAGCAGAATTGCACAATTCTTTAAAGATTTCAGCTATGTATTCACCCCCATTATCTGATCTTAGTATTTTGATATTCTTCCCTGTTTGAATTTCTACTAAAGCTTTGAATTCTTTGAACTTAGATAGTACTTCAATTGATTCTTTTAGCTTCTAAAAGTATATCCAAGTTTTCTGGGAGAAATCATCAATAAATATTATGTAGTATAGAGATCTCATTAGGGAGGGTGTTGACATGGGCCCACATAGATCAAAATTAATAAGTTCTAAAATTTCTTTAGACTTGTATTCACTAGAAGGGAATGAACTTTTAATATTTTTTCCTAGTGCACAACCTTTACAAATGCCAGAGTATTTTGATTCTATATTAGGTATTCCTAAGGTTATTTTCTGTATGATAGGTAGAGCACTATAAGCTAGGTGACCTAACCTCTTATGCCATAATTCAATGTTATGAGAAATTTCATGGTTTAATGCAACTTTTTGATCACAGAGTAGTTTATATAAGCTACCATCTCTAGATCCTATTGTTACAACATTTTTTATATTTGAATTTTTAGGCCAAAGAAGAACTTTATCTTCATTAAATGTGACTCTATAACCTTGATCAGCTAGCCCTAAAATGGATATTAGGTTCCTTTTAATTCCTGGTACAAATAGAACATCTTTTAGATGTAATGTTACCATGCTTCCTAGTTTGATTGAACAGGTCCCAATTCCTTTCACGTGGTAGGTGGAGTTATCACCAATGGTGACTTCTTTAGAAGAATGTCCTTCAAGACCTTCAAACTAATTCCTAAAGCCAGTTATGTGTCTAGAATCTCCACTGTCAATTATCCAAGTGTTATTATTTGTATTAAGTTCACTTGATAATGCTAGAAAGAATAGTGAATTATCTTCTTTGGTTTCAGCTATATTTGCTTGTCTTTTATTTTTGGTAGGACATTCTCTATGAGTGTGCCCATATTTGATGCATCTGTAACACTGAACCTTCGATTTGTCTTTCTTATAAGATTTATTTGAGAAGTTGGCATTATTAGAAAAATTTATGTTTCCTTTCCTCTTGAAGAAATTCTTCTTATTGAAAGTATTTGTTTGTAGTGCTTGAATCTCACTTCCCTTATTTGGTCCAATCCCTCTAGATATCAACCGAGTTTCCTCTTGTAAGCAATCATTTTTGAGTTGGTCAAATTTAGGCAAAGGAGGCCTTCCACTGATACATTGAATAAATGACTCCCATGATAAAGGTAATCCCCTTAGAGCAATTAGGGAAAGATCAACATCACCAACTATATTACCGATGGAGAATAGTTGATCCCTTATTTCAGTGATTCTTAGAAAGTAAGATGTTATTGTTTCTCCCTTATTCATGTTGATATTCATCATTTGTTGTTTTAGAGTTAATATCATGCTTGTAGTATTTATCTCAAATGTATTTTGAATGGTTTTATAAACCTCATAAGAAGATGTTAACCTTGATATGCTTGGTAATATTGAGTCTTTAACTGAGTCAATGATTAGCTTCTTGGCTTTATTGTTTCATCTTTTCCAGATTGTTGTTTTTTGTCTCATCTTCAAGTATTTTAGGTTCTTCCTCTATGTAGGATTCTATTTCTAGTTCTTGCATTAGAGTATTGATTCGAATCTTCCAAGATATGAAATTTGAGGATCCTTCAAGTTTGTCCTCCATCCTGAGTGTGTGAGTCATAGTTTAAGAAACCCAAGTATTAAACTTCCTGGTGATTTTATATATCCTTTTCGTCGATTATAAGAACTATGATAATATGAATCTCAGCCGTCAATTTAGGTGATTGCATTTTTAATGTGTCTCTATCATCAACTTATAAACTATTATTTAATACTTCTCTGTCATCTATAAACTGCGATTTATGTTTCTGTCGTCAATTTTATAGACTGCAATTTATTTTTCTATCATTGATTTTATAGACTGTGATTTATTTTCCTTGATCTGATTGCAGTGATATTAGATGCTAGGATCCAAATTTTACTTAATACAGATCACCAATGTTTAAGAATGCAGATCGTCGATTTATTTGGACAAGTTGCAGATCACCGATATCATGGTGCAAGATTTTAGATTGCCGATACTCTTATGCAACCTGCAAATCGCCAATGTCTTGGCTTGCTTGATATTTTATTCACTTTTCCTTAACTTGGCTCTGATACCATGTTAGTAATATAGGATGAATAAGTAAGTGAATAATCTGCTCTTGTTGATGGACTGAGGATTGCAATGGCCTTTGTGATTGATTGATTCCTCATTCCAATCAAGAATATATATTATACAAAGGGTTAGCAACTTGGAGGATCATGACTCTTCATGATGCACATTAATTACTAACTAATATGATTAGTTTACTTAACATCTCTTAACTGAGCATCTCTAGACAAGATCGATTTGCATAGGAGTTTCTAGAACAATAAACATAATTAACTATTAAGAGTGATCTGTATTAACATTACAGTCCATATTATAATCTGACTGTAATGCTAATGCAAAGCATTACATAACTGATATAATTATATTCAATTATAATTGTATCAGACATTAAATCCGATTGAAACTATATTTCAACAGTGACTATTTTCTTGGTCTCGGTTACCGAGTGGTGTTTGTGTTGCTCGATGGTGTCTGTTTGGTGGAGCTCGGCTCGGTTGTGCCTCTCACCGAGTGGTCTATGTTCGGTTTTCTTGATCACTGAAGGGGTTTATGCTATCTCTTGGGTTGGCCGACTGGTGCATTTAATTTATGGTTGTGTGTGGGGAATGTGAGGACCTATATCTTGTTTGGTTCACTCTCCTATGCATATTTAATGACCGTTGGAGGCTAACTGATGGATAACACATTGGTTGTGTGTTTCTTGATGTCAACTTGTTTTTATTTATGTTATTTCTATTGTAATGCCAACTTGTGGCAAGTGTGTATAAAAGAGAGTCTAGGTTGATGTTTTAGGAAGAGAGAGATCGTAAATAGCAAGCTAATAAGCTGAAAATTTATAAAGTGCTACAGATAGTTGTAAGTAGGTAGATATAAATAGAAGATTGTTTGGAGGCTTGCAAGAACAAGTTTAGATCTAGATTTCTTCCACTTAGCTATAGGGTAGACTGGAATGATGGATCCTACGTGATCTTGTTGATGCTTTTGTTGTTTTGTCTCTAACCGGGAAGGCCTTACAACCCGGCATGTTGCATGTAATTGAATTTGAAAATGAATATGAATTGATATAAGTTGTTATATCTTTGTGCTGATGAGTTTTCGTTGTTGGATTGTTGTTGGCTACAAGTGTGGACAGTCCTTTATTGGATCCTCTGAGCTTGACTGCATCAATATGTATATGTATATGTATATGTGTATATGTATATATATACATATATATGTACATATATATGTATATATATGTATATATGTATATATATATATACATACATATATATATATATATGTATGTATGTATGTATATGTATATATATGTATATATGTATATATGTATATATATATATATATATATGTATATATATGTATATATGTGTATATATTCTATACACTACAGAGGGTACACCTTTGTAATCACGTGTGCTTACAAGTTATGCAAGATGTGTAGGTAGTGTACCACCTACCATGTGCCATCTTCTCATAGACAAAATTTGTGCATAGCCAATAGGCCATGTAGCTTCATCTAGCCACACACAACCTAATCAGCACACATGTCATCCTATAGCCGCATTAATCAACACCCTAGCAATTTGTCAAGTTTAAACATGGATAATGTTAACATCAACACTACATCATGCTGACATTAGTAGGGTTTAAAAAAAATTTCCCCTATCTCCATTTTCTTTCTAAGTTTTATGGGTGAACTTCAAATGACCATATCTTAGGCCCAAGACCCCCTTTTTGAGCAATTTTTTTTATTTCAATTAGAATTTCATGATCATCACAGTCGTGTAATTTTTTAATTTGTTGTCTATTTTTCTATAAATTATAGATTCTAATAAGAGTTGTTAAGTATACCTCAGTTTTTAACCTTCTAGGGCTCCATTTGGGCTCATATGATAACATTTTTAGGTGCTATTTTTTTTAAGTGCATAATTCTTCTTGTACTTTATAGTGGTGTGATCAAATTGATTTCACTTTGTGTCAAAAATATATTTGATTATTTGGAAAATTTAGGCATTTTTATGCACTAAGATCAATTCTAGTTTTTTTTGTAACTATCTATAAATACACTGATCATAAAGTGCTCAACCATATTTTGTCAGGATGATTCTTGATTAATTAATTTATGATGTAATCTTACAGTGGATCATAATTGTATTATTTTATATAATTTTATGTTGACCATGAATCATAAATTAAACTCCTAACTACGCATAATTATGCATAATGGGAATAATTAGTAAAAATATTATCTCATGAGAAAGGGTTATCTCACCATCTAAAGGAAATAATTTCTCAACTTACTAAGCCTATTGCATTAATAAGATGGGAGATTGAAAGGGATAAAACATGTGGATGTATATGTTCACTAGTCTAATTTGAATTGTAGTTTCACATCTAATCATGTAAAACACCTAAAGAATCATGGGAGACTCTTAAAAATTGTATGGTAAAATTGATAAGATTGGGAGATATCATATCAATAATGATCTGATGAATCTTGATCCAAAAAATTTAAATACATCCAAGACTAGTTCTCCAAAATTAATAAGTTATGAGTACAACTAAAGGATTGCAATATTAAAAAAGATGATTTATAATTGGTTCTATTTTTTATATCTAAGATTGGCATTGAGTATTCAATGTTTGTTTCTGGCTTTAATACCCATTGGATTTCTAAGAGAGCATCATATGTTGGTCCTAAGTTTGATTATTTTAAAAATATTCTAATATAAGAGGAAGAAAAGTCAATTCAGATGGGTCTAATCAAGTCTTCTAAACACCAAGAATTGGTGATCATTGAGCCTGAGGTACATAAAGAATTAGGGAATCTTGATAAGAATAAAATGAAGAAAAAGAACAACTAAACAAAGTTTTAATCCTATCCCTCTCAAAATTTATTTTATACCATCATCAAGATGTCACAAAAATATACACTCCCTCAAATTTTTACCTCTCGACTCATTTATATGTTCATGGAATCATGCCCTAAATCTTAGGCTCCTGTAAGTGATAAATTTTTTTATCAAACTCTCTATGCTCGTCCAAGTAGAAAATGTATGATCCAATGTGTGTTACATTGAAAATGTGATAAATTGATTATTTCAAATCAAATATATGATTTTGTATGAGAAATTAATGATGAAATAATTATTCTAGATAAATACCTAGCTTCATGACAAACCAAAAACCAATAAAAATATAAAAAATAAAGTTGCCAAACCTATACTACCGCATAGCTCTTGAAGAGAGATTTCCAACGACTATTGGAATTCATAAATCTAATAGAGTCAGTGAAATTTATGTCTCTTGGAAAAAAATTTCTCTATTAGGCTGAAGAGTGGGAAACATAAGCATTTGTATGGATTTTCATATGGATGACATCAAAATGATACCAAGAGTGATGAATTGATGGAAATCAAACAACAAAAACATATAAAGGGACAAGCAAGGTGAAAAATTTAGAAATAATTTTGAAAGTTTAAAAAATGTGTACACCAAAACTGACAAAATTATTATAATGGGTTAATTTTTTTATCTCAAGTGGAGTGATAACTTAGCCTTGCTAAACTAGGGGTAGATATTAGGGGTTAAGCCTCACTAATTCTAAAAATCACTGGTTGGAAGATTATGATAACAACGGGTACTAAAATCCCAACATGACTTGTATGCTTGAGTGGTCTCCATTATGGATAATTAGTTGGTGCATACAGCTCAATGCATACTCTTAACAAGGAAACTAATCCCCTATTAAATAACTTTTCATCCTAAAGGAGGTTTATTCAATTATTAACTAGGCACATGTTTACTTGGATGGTACTAAAACTATATGTGCATCAATGTACTTCTAGTGTCTACTGAAAGCATAAAACAATAATGGATCACAAATGAAATAAAAAATCTAAACTTATTCTTATCACATAATAGTCATTGCGGGTGTAACTTCACAAGTGTGGTTGTGTGTGAGTAGAAAGAAACAAGACAATAAACTACATTGATCTAACTATTCTTAAGATGTTGAACACAATGAAACTGAATCTAAATCTATAATCAATAAAATTAAATGATTACTATAATAGAAATGAAATTAATATTAATGAAATAATAACTAACTAATTATACACTAATTATACTACTTGTGCAAGAATATAACAAAAGAAATAACTAACTAATATATTCTAATATAGGATTAATTCACCTCAAGTGGCCCTTGCTTGAGGGGTTTTAACCTCAAATAAACTCAAAGATTTTCTCAACTTAAGATATTCATCAACTTGTACTGATAATAATGGAGATTACAAAATAACAACAAATTATAATGTTAATTATAATCTACTACAAACCTATGAATATTAAAACCATTACTCATAAGACCATCTTGGATTTTATAGAATAACTCAAGAGGACTGACCATAAATTCTATTGAAGTCTTATTACATACATGTCATCTTCTAAAAATATATGACTTGTTCGAAAATAAAACAACTATTTTAATAGAACTATAAACATGGAGTCTGAACAAAAATCAGGCATTCCATCTTGGATCATGCATTTTTATAGGAAAAAAGTCATCATCTAACAAATGATTACTACCAATTCCTTGAAGTTTACATTACAACACATGTGTGAGAGTAGTGAGGAAGAGATTCTTAGGTGGATTAAAATTCATTGATCAACCTTGACCACTTCCTACCATTACAGTATAAATAACCACCCAAAATAATAGTTCATCATCCTTCCTTTGAATCTACATGTTAGTAGAGAGAGAGAGAGAGAGAGAGAGAGAGAGAGAGAGAGAGAGAGAGAGAGAGAGCAAATATATTGATTAAANAGGAGAGAGAGAGAGAGAGAGAGAGAGAGAGAGAGAGAGAGAGAGAGAGAGAGAGAGCAAATATATTGATTAAACCCTAAACATCATAAATTTAAATTTATTACCACATCACATAGATTTATAGATATAATATATACCATCGTATTATGCATACTAATTATCATTTTAGGTTCATCATAGCATGTTTATGTATAAAAGGGTCTTAACAGAGTCTGACATAATAATATAAAAAATTGAGCCAAGAAAATTCAAAAATGCTTGTATTTTTAGACTCGTCGCATCCCCCCAACTTAGAATATTCTTTTCCTCAAGTAGCTAAGACCTACCATTATAGTACAACACATCTACCCTAATATCCATAGACTATATGATTCCAATGCCTTCTATCATTTAGAATTCCTTGTGACCTTTGATCTATTCCCACCTTTCTCATTCCTTTTTGAAGTCCACCAATTTTTCCCTAGCCATTATGAAACTAGATGGAGATGTAGTGATAGGAGAAATTTAAATACAAACTAGCTGCTTTGAATATCTAATGCTACTTTAGTGTACTTGTCCATTGGATATTCTAGTGTTATATAATTATAAATTGAATGAGGCTCCTTATTTTTATATTATTTTCTCAATTTATACCATCTTTCTTGGCAAGCATTCTTAAATTCCTTACCTTATGTAGTGAACAGTTCATTTACCCTGTTGTAATCCTCTAATCCACATTAATGAATTTTCTCTATGAATTCCTTTCTAATAACATATCTACCCATAGATCAATAATTTTTTTTCACTTTTTACCCTATCCTCGCATATAGAGTAGGTGATTCTTCTCCCTTTCCCCATAAGCTTGTGATAGGTCACCTCTCTCTTTTTCATTCTTTAGATAAGAGATTAAATCGCTTATATGTATATCTCCCAGATAAAAGAGGGGATTCCAACTAGAAGTGTAGGGTACAACTAAGATATGAAGATATAACTGACAAATTTGATCTTGTATATCCTATGGTACCTTACAAAAACAAACGGGGAAGGACATCAATGTGCCTAATAAAATAGGTACGTCACTCAGCAATAAACTAATTTACAAACATAAAAATTTCTCATGCAAATAGAGGGAATGAATTCTTACTGGAAGCCTATAGATGCATAACTGATTTTGAAAAGTCTACCATGTGTTCTAAGGTAACCTTTAACCTTTTAATTTTTGCATCATTTTCTTCATGATTCACATCATGAGAAAATTTAATTTTCTCCTTTTCTTTAGCCCGTCGATATCTATATAAAAGAAACTTCAAATGTGGACTCCATAATGCCACACCTAGGGTCACAATAGTGGGTATAGTCACATACATAGAATCATATTTTGCTTTATTTCTATCTTTTTCCTTACTTTATTCTTCTTATTTTTCTAAAGTGTGGCCTATGTTACCATTTTCTTTAGTTTTTCTGTAAGTTCCTACTCCTTATTCCTTGATTGTTCCAACCATGTCTCAAATATCCTAATTCTCTAGAGTGCTGATGAGATGAAATACTAGCTTTATTTTTTCAATGTCTATCTTGTTTTCTTTCTTTAATGTCATGGGATTTGTAATTATAAAGATTTTTGGGTTTTTTTGTATGTCTTTTTGATGTTTTGAGAAACATTTGCTATCATAGACTTAAACGATCTTTTAAGTACCTTTCTGAATGACAAACCTTATAAATGAATGTGGCCATATGATTTAGAGATATTAATGATAATTTGGGTTTGGTAAATGTATTTTAATATGGAATATATATATATATATATATATATATATATATATCTTTATGTCTTTGTGTGTTCTAATTTTATGATGCAGGAATATTTAAGAAGAGGAAGCAGTCAAACTTCTGCTTCAAGAGACCCAGGCAGTTGTGAGCCAAGTCAAGATAGTTAAAGTGGAGAGAAGCAATAAAAGAAGTAGTAACCACCTCAATATTAGTTCATGTGGACTGTTTCAAGAATGCCTTAATGAATATTTAATCTAGGAGAATGGTTATCATATATTCTCTCCTTGTTATAGCTGAATGGTTGAATATTTCTTAGTTAGATATTTCTCCTTCTTTCTTGAGATGTAAAAATTGTATTCACCTATTATTTTAGGAGTGGATCAGTAGTTAGTTGGTATTTTTTATATATAAATAAAGTTTTGGAACCTCTTAGAAGGTTAGATAGATAGCCATACATATAGCAGATGTAATAGTTTTCCTTTTAGTACAAGACGGCTTTATCCTTTAAGTGCTTTGATGTATCAAGTTCTTTTGATATGAGTAAAGTAATGATGTTCTAATTTCATAAGGTGTTGTAAATATTTGGATATACTCACTCAAGGGGGACCACTTGGTGAGTAATCCATATTATTATGCATTTCATTTCCTATTATTTGTATTTGTTCAGTTATTTGTCTATTCCTGCAGCCACTGGAAACTGTTTCTAGTGATTGTTCCTGCAGCCAAAGTGGGAAGGGTAGTTTCCTACCTATTAAAGTCTAAAACTAGTTGTTATTATTTGTTTGCATTCAGTTTTAGTAGTTGAGTAGTTAGTTAGATTGAGTAACTTCATTTCAACCATTTACCTTTCAACATTGTTCCTTTCAGGTTGTAGAATAGCATGAATTTGATAGGGACTAAGTGCACATATAGTGATGATCCATTTCAAGTTCACGACCCTGGGTTGACAATCTAAATGAACCTTACCTAGAATGAAGATAAATACTCAGCCAAGATGTCTAATCCATGAGTTGTGGTTTTGTATCCTTGTTATTTATCTATTTAGGAAGACAGGCAAGTGCAACCTAAAGTTCATCTTCAACATTGTTATTTATGACTACATACTTAGGTCCATGCCCCGACATTACTTTTGGTTTCAAAATGGATGCTAAAGGTATCAATGATTTTGGTATTGGGATATCTTAAAATTTTGGTTCCTAAAATATCTCCTCTTTATATGGTAATTCATGCCCTACATTTGAGTCAATCTCCTGGTCATATGTTCTTTACCCCTTTATGTGACTCATTAGACTTACCTTGTTCAACCCCCTCTTGTGACTCTCTTCTTGATTTTAAATAGTAACACTCTAGGGTTACTTTTTTTTTTAAAATCATCTCTCTCTCCCTAAATTAGTATCTTCATTAGTAAAAATGTGCCTCAAATCCTTTGGTGTTTCTTCTTTCTTGCTAAGGTGCCTAGAATGCCTCCTGGGGTTTTTTTAACTTTTATGTTATTTTCTTCTTTCTTGATTTTTGGTTTATTTTTATGAATAGTTGATGGTTCCTCAATAATTTATCCTATATGGCATTCTTCTCTAGCCTCATCTTCCCTCATAATATCTTCACCATTCATATTATACTCACTTCCCTTATCCTCAACCCTCAACTCTTCCTTTTTAGACTTGGGGGTTTTCATCCTTGAGGTTTTTGACCCTTTCTAATTTTTATGCTTCTTGCCAACAGAGGAAGAAGCTGATATTTTGTGTTTTCTCAACTAAATCTTAAGAGGAGAAGTATCTTGTTCTAGTGAAAACACAATGTTCTATTCTACCAAGTATGTATGTGTTCCTGTACTGGCTATGGGTGATTTTTGACTAGGGGTACCCTTGTCACTACTATGTTTCTTTGCAAGGATTTATATTAATTATTAGTCTAAATCCTTATGACCGTGTGCAATTACCTTACTTTTAGGAGACTCAATAAAATTAAAACCCTTGTCCCTAATATCATTTTTTTTCATTTTCTAATTGCACATTATTTTGTTCATTTTCTTCAGCCACTACTTGATCGTGGGGAATGTCCCTAAGAAGTCTATTGGGTAAGTTATCTTGTTCTCTAAATTCATCCTAGAAACAATAAGGGTAATAATTGCAAATACTTATTTTCCCTAACAACACCACTAAATAGTCATGTGACAAAGAAGGCTGATTTCTTTTCCTTCTAAACTCAAGTGTCATTCTAGTTAATATTCAATGCAAGTAATTAAGTAGATTAACTAGCCGATTATGGAGGAAGTGAATCGACAACTTAAAATAAACAACATATAAAAAAGAGTGGTGCCCATTGCATGTCATGTACCTTATAATGTGGGTAACAATTTATCTCCACTACATAGTAAAAGAGAGTCACTGTGTGCCCTAACTAGTAGAATGAAATTGCTCACCTAGTCTTGAAAATTCAGCCCTGGTAGACTCTAAATCTAGTGACAATGGGTACTCTTCTCTCATCCTAGGGATCCTTGAAAAAGTTTATATAATTTTCTCTAATTCATCCACCTTGATACCCTTGATGATATTTTATTGACAAAGGTCTCAGAAAATTTCATTGTCATTGCATGGTTAAACATACTTAGCCATAGAAAATAATGAATCCATACTGACCTTTGAAAGAAAGGTAATTTTTTAGCATCTTCTAACACTAGCCTATGATTAGTTGGTTCCCTTGAAATTAGATCACCACCCATGGTTGTTTGTCTTCTTGTTTCTCTTACATAGTTTTTCATCCTTCTACTTGCACTCTCCTAGGTAAATTTACCAAACCTTATGTTGACTAGACTCCATTATGCACCTTCTTAGAAAAACATACACTCCACTCTACAAGTGATCTTTAGATTCTTACTAGATTCAATGCATGAAAACTAATATAACCTTTTCTTACTCAAACATTTCATAAAAAATATTCACACATGTGGGTCATAATTCTCTTAAATAATTAATAATTCATCTCACAGTCAAAATAATATGAAGTTTTAAATCAAATCCCATGACCCATTGACACATATGCTCCCTTATACTTGAACTTAGAGAAAAAAAACTATTGCTAGTCTAGTCATGCAAAAGTATCACATGTACTTTACATAGTTTGCATAACACACACCCCTAACTTAAAGTTTTAATTTTTCCTCAAATTATAATAAGGAAGGGATGTGTATGAAGACAATCAATTTAAAAAGATACGGTAATAAAATGGTATAAATAAGAGATTGAATCATGAAAATGTAATAATTAGCTATAATTAATTGATATTAAAAGGAAAACAAAGTTTGTGTACTTGTCATCATTAAAAAGTACAACTCAAAATATTTAGACAAGCCAAAAAAGTGATAATAAAAGGATGTGGAAGTTATTGATGTGACAGGTGGAAGATCAGAAATGATGGTAGAAAAATTTCAATTATTGTCAGGGAGCAATGGTTGCATATTGGACAAAATTTGAAGTTATCACATGTAAGTGTGAAAGACAACACACTCTTTCAAAACTTGGAATCAGGTTGCGTGAGTGGTGACTTGCAGATCTCATACTGATAATGTTTCATGTTCCATTAATTCTGATTGAAAATGAAAACAAACAACAAAAAAACTTGTGGATGATTATTGTGCATGTGAAGGAGTTGTGTAGTTAGGGGTCTTCATCAACTGTAAGTGGACCAAATGGTTCATTAATAGAGGGTAGTGGTTATAAAATCTATGGAGTGGATCTTGGAAAGTGGAAGGATTATCTGTAGGAGTAGATGAAGGTATTATGGATGAATTACTTGGGTATGGTGAAGTGGGTATTGATGGAGGGGATACAGTGAACTAATTTAATAAATTCTGAAGAAACTCCTCCTTGTTGTGTGGTTTTTTTAATAATTTGAGTTAATGAACATTGAGTATGAGAGTGAACTAAACAAGATCAATTGTATTAAGGTTAATAGCTCCATTAGGATACACCCACTCTATCAAATAAGGCCCCAACTAGCAAGTCTATGTTTTACCTCTATGATCTCAATAGCAAGAGTCAGACATCAATGCCCAATCCTTCTCACACAATTCTTTGGTTTATATATATTTATCATGCCAACATGTTGTTTGCTATTGAAAAAGTTGTGTACATTTCATTCCTTCCATTATGAGTTTATCAAGGGCATTCAACTTATACAATAATTCTTGTTGGGCTTGAGTGAGATATATTTCTAATTAAAGCTTTGTGCAAAGATTCTTTTACTCAAATTCAATAACGAGAACTACATTTTTTCCATAAACCAATTCATAGGGAGTAAATCTTGAGGTAGTCTTCTATGTAGTTTTGTATGCCCAAACTACTTCAGGTAACCAAGCAACCCAATCTCTCCTATGAATCTGTATTATTTTGGTAAGGATGTTCTCAAAAATTTTATTTTTAACCTCAACTTGTTCATTGGACTGTGGATGGTATAGTGTAGATTTATTATGCCTAATATGGTATTCTTTGACCAAATGTAGAAATGCCTAATCTGGTATTCCCTGACCAATTGTGAAATTAAACCAAAGGTGAATTGTGGTCCTTGGCTTGTACATATCTCTCTTATAACGCCATATCTAATAAAATATCTCTTTATATAGGTACTTTTCAAGTTTGTAATCTCTAGCATGTGTTAAAGCTTTAACGTTTACCCATTTAGTGAGATAGTCGGTACACACCAAGATATAAGATTTTCCATTCGGCATTGGTTCAATGGGTCTAATGAAATCATAATATGTGTACATTTCATGCAACTACTTTAAATTAATCCCATCCAAATTTCCTCTATTTATAATCATAAAAGGATTAAACTTCTTACATACATTAACTAATCGCATCTTGAGAAGTTCTTACCATGAAAATTCTAATTTATTTACTAAATAACTCATTTTAAATGGATCTAATGCAAGAGAATCTATGATTATAGGTT
Organism: Thuja plicata; assembly: GCA_018584345.1. Taxonomy (NCBI): domain Eukaryota; kingdom Viridiplantae; phylum Streptophyta; class Pinopsida; order Cupressales; family Cupressaceae; genus Thuja; species Thuja plicata. The sequence continues at coordinate 1,239,087 of MU223506.1, forward strand.
TCATTTCGATAACTTTCCTTGTGTGATCCAAAGCAATTACACTAGCACCACTCGATTCTAGATTACCCTTAGATGCCATGTTGAAATTTATCTTGGTCTAGCCCAACTATAGGGCATCCTACTTCACTGCATCTCTAACATTTTGCAAAAGATGATCCTTTCAAAACCCATCAATGGGGGAAACTCTTTGCCCAACCATTTTATTTTTCAATTCATTTTCTTGTGGTGAGAAAATAATATTGTTTGGGTATTCCTCAAAGTGACAACATTTACCCACTTCACAACCATAATTTTAATTTTCTTGAACATGAAATTCCAATCCATCTCTATATCCTTGAAAATTATTTGATTTTTCTCCTTTAAAATTTTCCATATTACACATAAGGGGATAATAATCTAAAGATTGGAAAATAGTGCTCCATTATTATTTATAGGCCATGATGAGAATAAAAGTTTGAGAATTTTCGGTGTCACGGTGGACCAACTAAGTTTCTCGACGAAATTTTTCCAACACACTTGAGCATACTGATATTTCAGAAGTAAATGATCAACCATTTCTTATTCCTTTCTATGTAATATACATATGCCTAGCCCCTAAATTCTAAACACCTTCAAGCTATTTCTAGAGTGAATATTTTATTCTATAGCATCATCCATGCAAAATTTCTTTCTTTGGATGGACAATACTTGTTCCAAAATAGTTAGGTTGTCAAATTAACCATTTTGATCACATCTTCCTTGACTCTCCCAGTCTTTGATCCACACCATTTAATGATATCCTTCCCTTACGATAGCCTAATTAGTCTATCTCTCAATTTCTATTTAATTCTTCTTTTTTTATCATCCAAAGAATTTTATTTCCACTCAAGATCATTGCTCTTTGTTTTCTCCAAGTAATCTTCAACACTTCTTCCCCATTCTCTCAAATATTCTATCTTGATTACATTTAGATTTGTATTTATGATAAGTGCAAGGTACTCTTCCCATGAATCTGAATAGAATGAAACTTTCCTCCCATTTTTTATATTCCAAGATAGTTGTTTAGTAATGATGTCTCTACAATTTATTATAAAATTCTAGATAGAGGATCCCTAGGGTGGGTCTCTAACTTTGGATATCCTCTTAAGAAGGTCAATATCTAGATTTTCTTCCTTATAATCTTGATGCAATTATGATATCTTTGGGTATATAAACTCCATATTAGCTTTGCACCCATAGAAAGGTTCATAATCATGATATTACATATTCTAATTCCTCCTACTTCACTTGGGGTACACACCTTATCCCACACAATAAGAGGGAATTTCTTCTGGTCACATGTGACACTCCAAAATAACGTACAATGTATTATCCCATTGAGGATCTCTTTCACTTCCTTTGGAAACTTTACACATGTGATTAAGTGCATAGGAGTGGTCAAAAGGATTTCCTTTACCATCAATAACTATTCTATCAATGAAATTCATTTCCCTTTCCAAGCTTCAAAAAATTTCTTGCAACTTTTCACTAGTGGATTCCAATATCATTTTTGTTAATCCCAGCAAAAAGCAGGACCCCCACAAATTTTCTAGGGGAATTAAGCACCCAACGGTATAACACTCTCATAGTATCTCTTTGTAGTCATGGGTGTGTATTAGGGTTATAGACTTTTAATAACTTTCTCCAATTTTTACTTTTCCCTAATGTCCAACAATAATAGTTTAGCAATGATCTGATTGTCCTAGCCTCTCTATGTCTTTCTTCCTGAAAAAGCATAGTATCATCTACAAACTAGTGGTGAGTGATAGCCTCAATCCCCAAAGTGACAACCAAGCCTTTCTAATTTTCATTCTTATGTTCTATGTTAATGCTTCTCTCAGGAGCCTTGACCATTATTATAAATAGATAGGAGAAAGCTAAATACCCTTATCAAAGACCATGGCTAGTCAAGAAGAACCCATAAGGCAATTTATTCACCAGGAAATAAAACATGGGAGTCTTGATGTAGTTTCTCACCTATTTATTCTACTTCCACTCAAACCCTAGTGTGTTCAACACATTTTTCAATAATTATTTGTCTACCAGATCATGAGGTTATAGGATATCCAATTTTATGACCATGTCTATTGATCTTGCATTCCTTACATTAAATATATGGCATCATGATCCACCATGATTTCTTCTGCTATTGACCTATTTGGTGCAAATCGACATTGCTCAACTAATACTATATAAACCAACACTTCTTTCATTCTACTTACCATAACCCTAGTTATTATCTTGTAGATAGTATTGCATAAATCAATTGGTCTAATGTTGCTCATATCCTTGGCCTCTTTGTTCTTTAGAATTAATGCTACATGGGCCTAGGGCCTTATTTGCATGTAGTTGAAATGTGGCTTTCTTGATTTCCTCAAGAATAACTTTCCTTCATAATTTATTATTCTAATCCACATTGATGATCTAGGAAATATTGCTTAGGATTTTCTCTCTCCCTAATATTCTAATTCATTGATGTCTTTGTTATGACCGCTTATTTAAAGTTTATGGATTTTTATAATTGAGAGGGGGATTATTAGGAATGTCTGGTTGTTTAATATGATATATTTGGTGTATGTTTATGCATAGCTAAAATTTTGGTGTGATTTCAATGTGTTGTGTCACTTGATAAACTATGACTTTGTAATCCAATAAATAAGATAGCGGTCCTAGAAGTGTATGACCATATGTACACTCAATAAAAGTGTATCTTTCTCCAATAGTATGTTAGCAGTTTATGTGCATCTCATGATTCAATTATTCAACTCGAGAAGCATCTCTAGTGAGTCATAGTAGTTCTAATCTTCACGAATTATATTATGCATGCCTACATCTTGCAAATGTGTTATTATGTCTATATCATCTTAATAGAGGTTTTATGTGTAGTAAGTTAGTATTTGGTCTATTCATAGATTTTGGGCCAAATGTATATTGAATACTACTACAAAAAAATTAGTTTGTTTATTGTTAGTTGTAATCAATCTTGTTAAGTATATCTTTATGAATACCCTCCTAAGTCTAGTTGAGCAACTTGAAGCGAAGGAGATAATATCAACTCTCAATAATTGACCTTAAATCACTCACATTCTATTGATGAGTTGATTAATTCCCCTTTAGGATGGTATTTCCTTGGCCATAAAGCAAATTGATTCCTCTAAGAATGCAGGCAAAAAATTTAGAACCCAATAAGATTTGTGTAAATACACACTAGTAGAAATCAAATCTAGAAATGCAAAGTTGAACTAAAGTGATAGACGAGTAATCTTTAAGTTTAAAAATATTAATCATGAAAGCCCTAAAATTTTGAGTCCAAAACAAAATCATTATTGAAATCTAACACATCATTTTCTATTCATTTTTTATTCATTTAAATTATAATTATTTCAATTATTAATTTTAACTTTTTCCTCTAAATTAATTTACATCCGTTAAACATATTTATTTAAATTTTTAATATTTCAATGTTAAAATATAAACATTTTCATAGTTAAAATATTAGTATATTGATAATGAGGTTTACACAGTGATATAAACAAATCACTAAATATAAAATCTAAAACATAAATAAATCACTCATAGATAGAAGTTTGCATATCACATAACACATATTTTCCCTAGGGCCCCGTTTGTTTCGCGGAATTGGGAGTGACACTTCCCATTTTTGCAAATCCGATGTTTGTTTCTCTAAATTGCAATTCCAGATTCGTCAAGCAAAATTGGGTTTAGACACCAAAATGAGTGGCATCATCATCCCACTGAATAGGTGGAATTAGAAATCATATCTTGGTTTTGCGATAATAAGGTTTTGAGTCAAATTTCAATTCCCCAAGATGCAAAACCGGGATTTCAAAACCTGATTTTGTGATAAGAAGGTTTTGAGTCAAATTCCAATTCCCCAAACAAACGGGGCTTAGAAGATATTTGAATTCTTATCATGAATTGTTGTCCCCATAATACCGCCACTCATCTCGCCTTAATTTAGTTATAATTCTTTGTTTGGATTATAATGGTTGTGTTGAGAATGGTCAATAATTATAGCTTTCAGTTTAATATGAACATTTGGGATCAAAAAATCATTATTAACCTTTGATAGCATCATCCACATTTGGGGAAGACTTCACTATGGATTTGCTTATTTTTTATTGGGAAGAAACAAACTTGGTTAACTTTTATTGGGAAGGAGTAATCGTATGCAAATACTATAGATTTTATTACATTTTTAAAAATATTGCAAATAGAGTTAAATGAATAAAAGAAATATTTTAAAGTGTTTGATAGATTAAAAGTTTGTATTAGTATTGTTTTTATTTAATATGTTTGCTTATTAGATATATGAGTTGTTTGATTAGTTTTATGAAATTTCTAAATTCTTTTATATGGTAGATTTTTGTTAGGGTTTTGGCAGATATGAACAATAAACAATACTAAGATAATGCAAAAAATAGAGAAGATAGAAAAACAAATAACATAGAGATTTAACGTGGTTCACCCAATATACGCTATATCCACCAAAGAAATAGTTGTCTATTAATTTATTATCCAACGAAGAGCAAATTATAATCTGATGGTTTCACATTACACCACCACTTATTTATAGGCTTTTTAGGTGGTTTACAAATGTCATTTTTCAAAATTCGATTAACAAATTAACCTAAAAAATGCTTGACGAGTTAACCAAAAACACTTGGGGAGTTAATAAAAAAAAATCACATACCAACAATCTCCCATACAAGAAGATACCTGATGAGTATACAATATTTGCATGATCATTCGCCACATACCAACAATCTCCCACTTGGAGACTGGTTGAGTTCCTCACCAAACAATCTCCCACTTGGAGACTAATCCTATAGCAACATTGTTACCCATATAGCTCCTAGTGGATTGACGCACATGGACTTGATTGTTTCTCATTTCCACAAGTATTATACTCGAAGACCAATAGAAACTAAGAAAGAAGTCAGTTTCTCTCGAGTGACTACTTTGGTCAACATATCTATACGATTCTAGCTAGTGTGTGTCTTCTCCAGCTTCAATAGTCTATCCTCTAAAATTGAGCATATGAAATGGTACCAAAGTTGTATGTGTTTGGTCTTAAAGTGAAGCGCAGAGTTCTTTGCAAGATGAATTTCACTCTAAATATCACTATACAACTTGTTATTCTCTTGTATCTTGCCCAATTCCTCCATAAACCTTTGTAACCAAATCATCCCTTACTAGCCTTTGTAGTAGCAACATATTCTACTTTTGTTGTTGAAAAAGCTACAGCCTTTTGCAATCTGGAAATCCAGTTGACCGTTAAGTTGTGCCACTGACGATAAAAACATACCATGTAGTGCTCCTTCTACTATCAATATCCCCTACTAAATCTGAATCAACATATCCTTTAAAGAGGAATCGGATTCTCCAAAACATAAGGACTGAGTTGTTGTACCTCTAAAATATCTGAGAATCCACTTTACAACATTTCAATGCTCTTTTTGAGGATTTTCATATACTTGCTCACAACTCCCACTACATGTGCAATATTTGGCCTTGTACACACCATGGCATACGTCAAGCTACCAACTGCATAAGAGTGTGGAAACTTAGACATATACTCCATCGCCTCTAGTGTCTTGGGGATCATCTCTTTAGACAATTTTAAATTACTAAGAAAAGGTGTACTAACTGGTTTTGCATCTTGCATCTGAAATCTTTTCAACACCTTTTCTATGTAATCACTCTGAGATAATGTCAATGTGTAATTTTTCCTATCCCTAGTTATTCTCATACCAAGGATTTATTTTTCTACACCCAAATCCTTCATAGAAAATGGTTGTGTTAATTGATGTTTAAGGTCATTTATATGCTGCATATTAGACCCAACAACATGCATATCATCAACATATAATAACAAGATAATATAGCTACCATTATCCAATCTCTTAAAATAAACCCAATGATCAGAATGACATCTATTATAACCTTCTTCAGCCATAAAACTATAAAAACTTAAATACCATTGTCAAGGTGCTTGTTTCAGTCCATACAAGTTCTTCTTCAACTTGAACACCAAGCCCCCCCTACCTTTGACCTCATATGCTCGTGGTTGTTGCATATAAATCTCTTCCTCCAAATCTCCATGGATAAAATTTGTCTTGACATCTAATTATTCCAAATACAAATCTTTTGTAGCCACAATATTTATAATAGTTTGAATTGAAGTCATCTTAACAACATGAGAAAATATTTCATCAAAATCAATACCTTTTTCTGTGCAAAACCTTTTACCACAAGTCTAGCCTTGTATATTTTCTTTCCTCCATGTTCTTCATTTAACATATAAACCCATTTGTTAGGAAATTATCTTTTACCTTCAGGAAAATCCACTAACTCCCAAGTTTGATTTTCTATCAAGAAATCCTTCTCCTCTTTCATTCCTTGCTCCCACTTCTTTCGGGTTTCAACTTTCATTTCTTTTGCACAACTTTTTGGTTCACTGAAATCAGTCAATAATACATAATATAATGAAGGAGAATAGCGTTAAAGAGGTCTACTTATCCTAGAAGATCTTCATACTGGAGTTTGAGGAACCTGTTGTGGCTCTAGTTATTCAATATTTTCTGGCACAATTGGTACATATTTACTGGGATTTAATCAAGCACCATGCATTCTGTGTATTCCTCTTCTTGCTTATTTCTATGTTTATGATCCTTGTACACGACCTTTTCATTGAATATTAAATCTCTACTCCTAATGATTTTGTGATTATCAAAATCCCATAAATGAGAACCAAAATCATTAAACTCAATATCCAATGAAAGTACACTTCTTAGATTTTGCCTCAACTTTTGATCAATTTTCTATATCAATATGGACAAATGCTTCGCAATCAAATTTCTTTAGAAAATAGTAGTTTACTTTTTTTTTCTTGTCCATGCCTCCTCTTGAATACCAAAATATAAGGAACTTGAAGGCCCTCTATTTAAAGTAAATAAAAGTATCCACAAAATCTACCCAAAATTGTAAGGCCAATCTTGCATGCAATCTCATACTCCATGATAGTTGTGTTCATCCTTTTAGAAACACCATTTTCTTATGGGGTTCTAGGATCTTTCCTTTTTCTACGAATCCCATGGTATGAACAGTAACTGTCAAATTATCTACTACAATATTCACCTCCATTACCTAATCTAAGACACTTCAACTTATTTCATGTCTCATTTTCAACCAAGGCTTTCCATTTCTTAAATATTTCAAATACATAAGACTTTCTGGGAATAAAATAGACCCAAGTTTTCCTAGTTGCATCATCAATAAAAGTGTTATAATAATAAGATCCACCAAGAGATGATACCTGAGATGGTCCCCATACATCTGAGTGTACAAGCTCTAAATTTTTATTCTTTCTTTCCTTCCCAACTCTGAGAAATTAGACTCTCTTCCATAAACACAATTTTAGAAAAAAAAATCCAAATCAACTTGTTTCAAACCTGACAATAAATTCCTAGAATGGAGAAGCTTCATCTTCTTCTCATTCATGTTCCCAAGTTGATTGTTCCATAGAGTTGTATTCGCTCATGTGGAAGCTAGGGAAATGGAATAATTAGTATTACAAGTACATAAATACTACGTACCTACATTTTCCCATTTTTCTATTATTAATGAGCCTTTAGTAACCTTCTGTGAATATGACTATGCAACCTTGAATTCCCAGTTGTCTTGATGATATTAAATTTCTTCTCAAATCAAGAACATGTCTCACCTCTTTCAACAAACATTAATTACTATTTGATAATTTTATTTATATGTTTCCCTTTGCAACAATTTTGCATGATTCGTCATCACCTAAATAAACATGTTCAAAATCACCTTGAACATAGTACAAAAAATATTTTCTATGGGGTGTGGCATGAAAAGAATCCCGTGAATCCAGCACCCAAGAATCATTAATATTATCCAAAGAAAGAATCAAAGAATCTTGTAACACATCACCTACTACAATTGCTTCCTTGTTATTTTCTTGTTGTCCATCCCCTTTTTTTCCCTTTTGAGATCAACAATATTTCTTCCGATGTCCTTTGTTTTCACAATGTCATAACTCCACATTTACCCTATCTTTGGATCTTCCCTTTCTATATTTCCCATGATTACCTAGGCTCTTTCCTCTTTTCCTTTATTGTACCCTATTCTCAACTATCACAATATTACCTGATGTCTCACCTGTGCTTTTCCATCGCATTCCCTCACTAAAGATAACACCAACAATATCATCAAACTTTAAAGTGTTTAAACCAAAGATAGAGTTACTTACAACCATGACCAAGTCATTCCAACTTTCAGGCAATGAGAATAAAATCAAAAGAGCCCTAAACTCATCATCAAAATTTACTTGTACATAACTTAGCTGACTATAAACCATTTTAAACTCATTCAAATGATCACTAACAGACCTACCTTATTGCATCTTCATATCCAATAAATGTTTCATAATAAATACCATATTTGAGGTTGAGGGTTTCTCATACAGTTTGTCTAATGCCTTTATTAGATCCTTCGTTATTTTTTCTTTTTCTATATTGAAAGTCATCGACAATACCAGATATAATCGTATTAATCTAGTGTCTTCCTATCAAGAACTTCTCATTGTTCATCTGACATAATCACCAACTTCTTTTCTTTTCCACCCAACAGTAAGTAAATATCTATTTGATATAGATAATCTACCATTTACATCTTCCATAGTTGATAGTTTTGGTCATTGAACTTATCAACCTTAAGCTTGCCTTCCTCTACCATTGCTCCCACTCAAGTCTGAGATTTCCTACCAAATAAGTGAAATATACACCACTATAATACTAGTTAGGGGTTTGAAAGATATGACCAATAAAAAATATTAAGATAATGCAGAAAATAGAGAAGACAGAAAAATAAATAACAAGAGATTTAAGGTGGTTCACCCAATATGGGTCACATCCACTAGAGAAACAGACATCCACTAATTTTATTATCCAACGAACAATAAATTACAATTTGATGATTTCAAATTACTTCGCCACTTATTTATAGGCATTTTAGGCAGTTTACCAATGTCAGTTTTCAAAGATCGGTTAACAAATTAACCTAAAAAATTATTGACAAGATAACTAAAAAAACTCTCGTTACCAACAAAAGAGCCCGACGAGGATACACGACGAGTGTACAATATTTGCACGATCATTTGCCACATATCAACAATTTTTTACTATGATTTTGATCAAGAAAGCTTGTTGTTTTGTCTAATCTTTCATCGTCATAAAGAAATTAAACAATATACTCTCAAATTATTTTCATATGTGATATTTTTTTAAGGACCCTATGAATCTCAAAATTTATTCTACCAAAACTAGACAACTATTGATTTAGATTAGCACCTCGTTTGTACGAAAATCTAAAAAGTTCATTAGAATAAAATCTACAATTTGATTACTACAAGATATTAATGTTGTAATATTAAAGTTTCCTAAGATATAGTTTCTCGATAATTTTATAAACCGTTGAAAAGAATATTGTGCTTTTTAGTTAAAATGATTTCAAATTTAATCCCTTCAAAATGGGTTAATCGTCATTTATAATTATTTAGCTAATTTTAACATTACAATATATTTGGTGGTCAAAGATTAAGCCCTGAAATTCTCTAATTATTTTTTTAACTAGAGGAACTAAAAAATGAGAATTGTGAGCTTGACCCAATTAATGCTTACTAGTAAAGAAACTTACATTGAATTGTTTTGAAGGATATTCTATGTGTTTTAATGGAGATGGGTTGATGGATGTTATAAGTTTGAGTGTCGTGAACCAATAATCAAGGATATTTGATTTGTATTTATAATATAGACCATAAGTGAAGGTTACAAAATACAAAATTATAAACTATTAGCTCAATATTCTTCTTCTATAAGTGTAATGTAGGGAAAGGGGAATAGTCTAAACTAGGACCAACCCCTCTTTCATAAAACATTAGAATACGAACCACAAAAAGGAGAAAGTGTGCCTAACTTACTCTCACTTGGGGCGAGTTAATAAATTTTCATTTTCTCCTTTAGGGCTTTTTCGTTTATTAATAGATATTGATTTTTTGGCATAATTGTTTATTACCTTGTTCACCAATTTGGTTTGTACCTTATTTTCCAATTTGGATAATTTGGTTTCTCAATTGGCATCTCCTCTATATATGATTTTAATCTTTCAAATGTGCATATCAATAAAGTATTTTACTCCTTTGTGTTTGAAGTTTCAAATGTAAAATGGTTAGGTCCAAAAGCATGTGAATGTGAACATCTAAATAATCTAAGTAAACAAACTAGAATTTAAAATCTACTGATAAATCCATATCTAAAACTGAGATACAGAGATGCACTTATGGTTGCAAGTTGGTTCATAATTGGTCAGATGTTATCAATGGGCACTTTAGTTCTTATAGACTCCAAACTAAAGATTGAAATTAGATTTGGTATCAGGAGCTTCTGCACCCTTTCTCTAGCAACTTTGAGGTAGAATCAGTTGGACTATGGCGCTAGGAATCCTATACTCTAGGACAATGGTGTTAACCTTCATTATCGTAGTGTTGTAAACTTTAGAAATATTCTCCATCTTGACCCTACAACCTATGAGATCTACAACTTTCACTAGTCCCTTGTATTTGGACCTTCATAAGTGAGAGGAAATTATGTTTATGCTGTATAGGGGTTTTTCTTAGTCAAGCCCCAATTTCAGAATCAACCCAACAACAATGAAGACATAAAAAGAAAATCTCAGATCTAAAATAAATATTGAACCAAAATGATTGTATTATTGATTGATGATGAAAATCTCTTAGGAAAAGTCCTTAAAATGTTGATGTAATAACATAATGAATCATCACAAAATCCACCACAGACTCACAATTGAAGATGCATTGTTCTAGCTTGTAACCTCTTGGATCAGATCTTCTCCTAAAAAATACTTGCTCTTGAGAGGAACTTGTAGATGTGTTGTGAATGTGGGATAAAATGAACTAGAGGAGGTGATTTATATAGGGTCCTAAAGGCAATTTTTCATCAAGGCCAACCTACAATGGTCATATCCCAATTCCAAGGCTGGGCTTGAGAATCTCAAGGCCTCTACATTACCCACCCTTAAATCTAGCCAAAAAAAAGTGGTCGGACTAATTTGGTTAGCAAATTAGTCTACCCTAAATTGGTTCAAATATTTGGGATGAAAAGATAATAGGGCCTAGTTAATAGATCTTAAATCCATATTGGTGTGGGCAAAATCAGAGTGGAGCCTTAAATGCATTTAACTTAACAAAGAGATAAAACGCATATAAGCATAAAATAAAATTAGATAAAGGGAACACTTAAAATAAGGGCCCAACGAGGAGTGTGTTGATATTTAAAATATGATAGGACTCATATCTTTAATTTAAATATTAATTAAAATATAAAAGTGGTCCCAAAAGTAATTAGAGGAGAGGAAAGGTAAAATGAGTGCTAAGAGAGTGTAGAATTGGTTGAATTAATTAGAGTAAAATGTGCAACACTACAATAAGCATAATGGTTAGCTAATTCATAAGTACTATAACATTAGGAACATTACAAAGTAATAATATTTGGACAATAAAAATTGTTCCAGTGCGAAAGGGGTATTGTAACTAGTGTTGCACCTAGAAAGTTTGACATCTAGCCTAATCACACATGTTACTTATGTTTAGTTAGAGATAATAGGAAACTTACTACTTTTAGTAGGTACTTATCACATTATTACTTTTTCATCTTAAGTGGATGATAAGTTATCACTTTGTGTCTCAAGTCATAATCTATTATGACATAAGTCATAATATTATACCATTGTATGTTCACCTTGGATTGTATAACCAAGGGGGTTTGTAACATTATCTCTTATCATCACATATCATTGTATCATTTGTATCCTTGATAGAATATCATTATTATTTCATTATTGATCTCTCATATGCTTTCATTATAAGTGACTTAATCGTAGGTGGCTATATTAATATTCAGTCAATCTTAGATTTTGTAGAGTATTCTATACCCAATATAACATGGTATCAAAGCTTATGTGATTGCTTCTTGTTAGTCTAGATTGTAAATCTTGGCACAATTTTGGGAGTCATTTTTGCCTTTTTATAAAGATTTTCAGAAGTCATATTTGCTATTTTTATAAAGATTTTTAGAATACACACACACACACACACACACACATACATACACATATACATACATATACTTTTAATGCACTTCACAGGGTGCACCTATGTAATCACATGCAGTTACAAGGTATGTAGGATGTGTGAGTAGTCTACCACCTACCATGTGACATCTTATCATGGGAAAAAGTCATACACAATCAATGAGCCATGCAATTCCATGTAGCCCCACACAACCCAATTAACACACATGTCATCCTGCAACCCCAGTAATCAACACCCCAGTAATATGTCAAGTTTAAACAAGGAGAATTTCAATATCAACACTACATCATACTAACATCAACAAGGGTTTTAAATCCCCCCCCCCCACTCTCTCAATTTTCTTTATAAGTTTGATAGGTGAACTTCAAATGGCCATATCTTAGGCACACAACCCCCTTTTTGAGCAATTTGTTTTATTTTCAAGTAGAATGTCATGATCTTCACAATAGTATAATTCTTTTAATTTTCTATCTATTTTATAATATATTAGAGATTCTAACAAGATTTGTTGAGTAGACCTCATTGTTTTACCTTCTAGGGCTCCATTTGGGCTCATATGATAACATTTTTAGGTGTTATTTTTTTAAGTGCATAATTTTTCTTGTACTTTATAGTGGTGTGATCAAGTTGATCTCATTTTGTGTAAAAACTATACTTTGATTATTTGGACAAGTTTGACATCTATAAGCACTAAGAACAAGCCAAAAACTAATAAAATATAAAATAAAGCGACCTAGCATATGCCACTACATAGCTCTTGAAGAGAGAATTCTAACGATTATTGGAAATAAAAAATCTAACATGGTGGGTGAAAGTTATGTCTCTTGGACAAAAAATCTCTATTAGGCCAAAGAGGGGGGCAAGATAAACATTTGTATGGTTGTCATATGGATGACATCAAAATGACATTAAGGGTGATGAACATATAACAATCAAGCAACAACACATAAAGGCCTGAGCAAGGTGGCAAATACAAATAGAAATAATTTTTTTAATTTTAAATTTTTAAAATGTCTACACCAAACGTAATAAAATTATTAAAATGGGTTGAATTGTTGATCTCGAGTGGGGCAATAACTTGGCCTTACTAAAATATCGGTAGATATTAGGTGTTAAGCCCCACTAATCCTAAAATCACTAGTTGGAAGGCTATGATGTCGACCAAGTACTGTAATCCCAACATGACTTGTATGCTTATTGCCTATTGTCATAACTACAGGGTATTGGGTTGTGGAACCCTCATCATTTAAGAAATATATTTTTTATGATTATTTTTTTAGAAAATTTATTTATTTAATTTAATCTAACTAATTATTTTTCCACCGAAAGAAATTGCACAATCATACAATATGGGCTAGGAGGGAGAAATTATTTTCTTTTTCAAGTGTCCAAAACAGACTGAATTTTATGTCAATCTCCATCTCTTGAGCCTCTTGGATCCAATGATGAGGTCTCCTTCATCTTAAAGGGTCATATTTAAAAATTCCCTAAAGCCAGAACCCCATAGTGAACACCTAGAAAAGGATCATTTTCCAAACTTGTATTCAATCTCCATATCTGCTAAATAAAAAGATGAAAAATGATTCATATCTTAAAATGTTTGAAATCTCACCTACGTTTTAATGGATTCAACTTTGTATCAAGTCTTCTAAAAAATGGGATATACTAAAATAGGAATCTCTCACACCCCACAACCACAACCATGAGTCTGATACCAAAAGCATCCATGCTCAATGTATTACTCAATAATTTAGTAATACTATACACTTAAGTATCCTTGCTATAATTATAAAACGTCAAGCACTTCCAATTCATCATCCACATGTCTAAGCATGCATGCATCCATCTCATGTCATGCTTCAAAAAATACACTCCTCGTAAAAGAACACAACATAGTGAAAATCAAGCCAAAACCACCAACAACCAACCTCAACCACTTAACATGTTCTTATTTTTGTCGGCTCGGGCTTAAATAAATAAAACCAAGTGGTAAGGTAAAACAATGTGCTTTGAAACCACGAGTACATGAATTATTGACTCGACATTTATTTCTTGACTACTATATTTTTTAATAGTAAATATTTTTTTATGTGCAAGCCACACAAAAATATCTAACCCAATGTTATATAGAACTTTATAAGTGGGCCAAATAAATATTTAATATGGCTAAACACATATCTAAGATGCACCACAAACAAATATTTATTTTACATAATTATATTAATTCATGTTACATAAGGTGTACAACACTTATTCTTAATAAATATAATATGAGGGCTTTTGAATTGTTGCATCAAACCCAATATGCACAATTTTTAAGCATGTTGAATTGAAGTGAAATATATTTTCAAGAAGCTTGTAGCAAGAGGATTTTAAAAAAGTTTATATAAGCGCAAAGGGAAGATCAAGCAAACTAACTTATTCACAAGTAATCAATCAACTTTTATGTTAATAAGAGGACCACTTCCATTGTGACATCACACCCCGTGACAGGCATTGTGAGATACTCGTCAATTTATGTTGTTATAGATAAAGCTCCTCCAACACATGCACAATCTTTTTTTTTATGTAGATGTAAGGAGTTTTAATTACAAAATCATTTCTAAGACGTTTTAAGATTTATTTTAGTTGAGAGGGAATCCCTTTTTAAGAAGTTTGCATAAATGAACTTTTTAAAAAAATGACAAAAAAGACGTGAGGGGAGGTTGAGCAAGCAAATATATTTGTTTTTAATCAATCCATTATTATGTGTCAATTTGAATAACTTTACTTGCTTATCCTCCCCTTTCCTCTTTTGTGACTGGAAATTAAAAATTAAAAAAGAAAATTTAATCTTTATCGCGAGCTAGATATTGTAAAAGTTGTGCATCTTAAAATTGTTAGAATGTTTAGTGTACAATAACATGCTTTCACTCAACCACAATCCTTATATCAATCGATTAATTAACCATAAAAATATAGTTGCTTACTTGGCTTTCCCCTCCCTTATTTTATTACTATTAAAAAACATGTTCCTAAAAACTTTTTTGATTAGCTTTCCACCCAAATCAAATACAACTAACTAATTAACCATCATACTATAAAACTTTTTCTTAAAACAAATTAACTTAAAAGCTTTCATCAATAATAAAAAATTAGTGTAATGAATAGCAACATACCCATGTTCCCCACGTTAAGCCCATTTGGACCAAAAAGTATTGCAAACACTATGAAATTATTAGGTTCCTATGTCATCATGTGTAAGACTCCCATGCGGGCGTGCAATCATAATCATATTTACAAAAAATTACCCAAAAAGCTTTGTGTAGAATAATTATCAATTATGTTTGTGTCTTTAATTGCGGTAGGGCCATTCACAAGAAAATCCGGTTGCACAAATTTCATAAAAACATTATTAAGAGCCGCAACAAAACATAGGATTATTTCAAGGTGGGCCCAATTTTAAAATCCGTTTCACATTGGGGATACAAATCTTTCAATGGTGTGGTCAAGGTTAAATTTTAACTTTTATGATTTTGAGGAAATAGACTAGATTGTTTGTTATTTTGTATTATTTTAGATGGGTGATTGTAGGGTGTAAAGACTAGTGGAAAAATGTTAATAAGTTATTTTTACAAAGAGTGGTAGAAGTTAAAAGTTGTATTTTATGAAAGTGTATAGTCTATTGTCCCTGTGTGACATTTGTAACAAGCATGAAGATAATTAGAGCAATACATTATGAAAGACAATTTATGAACCAACAATCTAATTGTCTTATTCAAAAAAACAAAATAACAATTGTTTTCTCACTATTCATAATTTAAAAATATATATATCTAAAAAGATAAAAAGTAATACAATTAATTGAACACTTCTTTATTTTAACACTAACTCCACAAATTACTTAATATCTATACACATGCACATACATACATATATATTACACACATACATACGCAAAACACAACAATCATGAAGACAACTTAAGAATTATATTTGTAATAAGTATGAAGATAGTTTAGGAGTAATACTATATGGAATATTGTTTGATAATTTATACTAAGCAACCTAATTATCTTTTTCCAAAAGACGCAACTATACAAAACAATAAATCTGTTTATTCAGATTCACAAAAAAAAAAAATTTTAAAAAAATGTAATTAATTGAAAAACTTTTTTATATTAAGACTTTAAATATAAATAGCTATATATAAAAAGAGAGAGAACATGTACAACTTGTTAAAAGAGAACATTATATTCAAGTGTGAAGAGGCACATAGAGCTTGTTTAATATGATGTACTTCACTACTTTACTTCAAATCTCTTCTAACTACTAATATATTAGTATTAATATTTTTATTTTTTTATTTTGAGTTGAATTGAAGTACATTCAATTACATTAAAATTATTTTCTAATAGATACTTTAAAATAATCTCTTAAGAATCCAAAGTCAAGTCATTTTCACTTAAATGTGATATTCTCCCTTGAAAGGTGGGATAGGCACCCTTTCTTTATTTTAATGACTTTTCTAATAAGTTTTTTTCTTTTTTCTTTTAATAATTAGATGATTAACATAGTATTATGTTATTATTTTATATAGTAATTATGATATCATGAAAAAATATGTTTAAATCAAAAGAATTCTTAGTTAAGTAGATATAATACTTAAAAGTTATTTATGGATGAATTTAGTCTTATTTCATTTTTAGGGAATTTGAATCTAGATAGATGGTGTAATAAAAAGAATGTTCTTATTATTATTAATTATATTCAATTAATTAAAATATATTTTTTTAAATTTTTTCACTAATTTTTAATATAAAAAAAAATAGATTGATGTCTAGTTTAATTGGTGAGAGCTTTCAATGATAGGCACAAGATCAGTGATTCCTATCTTTATATTTTTTTTGTGTCTATGATTTAGTTGGAGATGATCATAAATCTTTTTTTATGTATTTGTTTCTCCTTCTTATAGATTCATTAATATTTTTTAGACTTATTCTTTAGTATTCTTTAATCTATAATTTCTTTTATTTTTTTTATTAATATTTTTAGTAACTTTCTTGCTTGATTTGTTATACTTAACATCTTTATTCTTTGGTTTATTTTTAACTTATTTTAAGTCCTCTATTTTCTTTCAACTCGTTTTGTTGTTTCAACCTCCTCCCTCACCCCTTCTTTTTTAGTTTATCTTAGTGTACAACTTACCATTTTCTCCCCATGTGCTCTCTCATCATGATCATGGATCACATATACATTGATTCAAAAAAGCTTTCACACAATAGAATCTATAAATATCATAGTTAACATTATAGATTGTGGAAATCTCATTTCATAAAGAACCAAAACAATGACAACAAATTATAATAAACCAACTAAAGATAATACATAATTCCCTAGGACGTTTGATTTAATGACAAAGTTCTTGATGTAAACATCTAGATGATGTTGAATTCAAATCTTCTACAATAAAAAAATAGCATATAGTATTTACTTTTGATTAATAAAGGTTTAATATTAATATAATAAAATATGAAAAAGAATTTACATAAATTGACAAAAAAATTAAAGTTTCATTAAATAAAAAGATTATTATATAAGATAAAAAGAAAAATGTTTGATTCTTATAAAAAAAACAAAAATGTTAGATTAAATTTTAAAAATGTGTATTTAATTTTTTATTAAATTAGATGATATGTATGTATTCTTCGTTTAACTTGTTATTAATAATTTATTTTTTAGCAAATTAGGTTGAAGATATTTTCTTATTTCAAAAAATATTAAGTTTTATTAATGTAAACCTACTTAATTTTTAACAAAGCATAATATTTATTTGGATTGCAAAGTTTTAAAATAACATATACTTTCATAAAATGATTATTACGGCGAGAGGCGTAACCTACAGTGGCAGAATGGGGGAGTGAAGTGTTGTGACCGTGTTAATGTTAATTACGCCGAGAGGCGTAACCTACAGTGGCAGAATGGGGGAGTGAAGTGTTGTGACCGTGTTAATGTTAAGTTTTTCATTTTGAGAATTAACAGCCGACTACTAATGTATTTTTCTATATAATGTATATATATTGCATAAAAAAAATTAAAAAATTAAAAATATTGATTGATCTTTGTTGTAATAAATATATGTTTTTCATTTTTCTTTTCTCCTTTCAAAAAATTATTAATTTTCAAATATATTTTCAACATGTTTTTTAATTAAATTTATTGTCAATTATTTTTTAGTAATGTTATTTTATCATTATTACTCAACAAACATAGTGTTCCATTAAAATAATTTTATTTACATGTTGTAACTTTAAATACTTCTAGCATATCTATCTTAGATCAATCTATGTAAAAGATACCAAAATATATTTTATGAAACATAAGTATGTGAATAGTAGATCAATAAAAAAAATAAAACTAAAGAGAGAGGTTGATGAGAAGTTGCATTGAAAAGTAACTCAAGTTGAAGTATGGCCACAATGCAAATAATCATTATGAAAATTTGTATATGATTTAATGATATAAATTATATTATATATTTAGTGTATATATCATAAAATTAATCTATAAAGAGTATGTCCAAATATATCCTTGTTAGGGGAATGGTAGGATTAGAATCATGTTTTAAATGGAAATAAGTCTATGTTGTCTACTTTATTTATTATAGAATTTTTTGTTTTTCTTTCTCTTATAGTGCTCCATTGTAGGTTACATCTATCATCTGTAAGTGTAATAACTATTTACATAGAGAGGTGTTATAGAGTTAAGCTAGCTTTGGAAGTAAGAGTCATGTACACAAAAAAATAAAAATAAAAATAAAAATATCACATAACAAGTGAAATAAATTTCACTTTTCCTTCTTTTTTTTTATGACTTACTTGTTCGTAAATCTATATCTCAAGGCTGCATAAATTATGTGACTTATATTCATTATTATTTTCTTCTTTATAATAAAATAAATTTAGGAAGCTAGTAATAATTTTTATTTTAAAAAACTAAAAAAATCTTCAACATTTTTTTATAATTTAACTTATTGCTTGTAACTAATTTAAGTAATGTTAGTGCATTATTATTACCCAAATAAAAATAGCCGATTCAATAAAATAATATTGTTTACATGTTGCAACTCTATATACTACTAGCATATCTATACTAGATAAATCTGTAAAAGACACAAAATTATATCATTTCAAAGGTACCTATTTTATATTAATTCATTATATAAAAGTGGAATAAAATGAGCCTATGGAGGATGATATCCCTTGACATTTTTTACATAGATATATCTAAGAGTCTCTTTTGCCTTTTCAAAAAATGGCTTTTCCCCATACTTTGTATTTGGCAAGAAATCTTTTGTTAATCTTTCTAGTAGTGCCCTACTCAAATTAATATAGTTGTAAACTTTTATATATGATTTCTCCGAAAAAGGATTAAAGGTTTTAAGCTTCTAACATAAAATCAAGTCTAATATTACTCATTTTTTGGGACTTATGAATAAATACATATTCTTAACAAGTGCCACTAGAGACTGAGTATTTGCCTTAATAATAATAATAATAGCTTATGGCTATTTTTTGACTTTTTTACACAAATATAATTAGATTGATTGATTTATTAGGAGTCAGATATTATGTTAATAATAATTAGTTAAAAAACAATTATTGATTATTGTAGTTACTAAGTAAAAGTATAACTCATATTAATCACAAGATAATTAATATTATAGTCATTTGATATAGTATTTAAAATCTTATATT
>MU223506.1:1260138-1278542 GCA_018584345.1 Thuja plicata
TATTTATATTTAAAATATTATATTTATATCATTTTATAATAAATTTATATATTATTTTATGTTATATTATATTTATATTATTATATTACTATTTCATATTTAAAATTATGTTTATATTAATTTTATTCTATATTATATTATAATTGATTTATATTTATATATTATTCAATGTTATTTATATATAATATTAAATACTATATATTTATATTTATATTATTTTATGTTATATATTATTATTTTATTTTAAATTAAATATTATATTTATATTAAATTATATTTATTATAACATAATTATATTTATATCAATATTAAATTAATAGTTCTAATAACACTAATAGCTCTAATAACACTAAAATTTGTTATTATATTTATTAACTATATCATTAAACTTTTCATAAATTTTAATTTAAATTTTTTAATATCTTTAAATTTTTCATAAATATTTTTTTTGTTAAACTATATATTTTTATATTAAAGTTTAATGGTGGTTAGAGATATTGTTGGAGTATTTAGACATAGGAGATTCACCTTAGTCAAAATTTTGAAATTGACTTAACTATGTGAACACATTTAAAGCTAATTCAAGTAATCATACAATATGTCTAATGTGTCCTTATTCTTAAGAATTCTAAAATACAAATTTGAGTTCTCACATAACCTTTTCCAAGATAAATTATACTGAAATAATATGCAAAACTCAAATACAAGATAATAACAAAATATGCAAACATGATTATGTTTGATGTACTTAATAGAAACACTAAGAAAAAAACCATCCACCCAAATATTACACAACTCAATGTATTATCTTAGTATGTAATGAGCCTAACTCACCCTATTTCAAATAGAAGTCAAATACTCTAGAATTATTATTTCTTTTCAATTTTTCAATAAAATATATATAGTTTTTTTGTATTTTTTCCCACATAAAATAATTGCATTACAAGAAATAATTAAATTTGAAATTACTTTTGCAAATCATAGATCACACTAAGTTAACTGGAATGCAACATACTCAAGTCGTATCAAACAAATTACAATGATAAAAACCTTGTATTTATTTTCCCACGATGAAAAGACTGGGTGCAGCTTATGGAAGTCAAAGTGATGATTTCCAGCTTGTCCCAAATGCATACAAATTTGGCCGCAGCTCCTAGATGATTTCATTTTTCCTTTTCCCAATCAAAAGAACACCAACCACATTGCATTTCTTCCCTCTCCTTCTATGGCGTATGATGAGCATAATTCAAAACCATACAATTCACTGGCACAAGAATCCAACTCAAAGTGTTGAATCAAACAGAGAATTTACAATTCTTTGCAAGTAAACTCTAAACCCTTGTCTCTACAATTTGAACCAAAAAATCAAATGAATAATTCAACATGATGAATTCGATATCATCCAAGCCTTTATAATGTCTTCATAACAAATCGAACCCTATCTTCTCCAAGACACTTTTCACTTACATAAAGACTATGCTTTATGTGCACATTTGAAATATAATAAACTATTATATTTCCTTCCAATGATGAAAAAAGACCCTCCCATTAAAATAACATTATTCTGACAAATAGGATCCCTATTTTATGAGCTCAGGATTTAAAACTTCTCAACCCGGTTCCAACGAGCTATAACACTAAGATGCCCAAAATACAATCCCAATCAAAATAGCAACCTTAGCCGATTTAATAAAATAATAATTATAATTCACTCAACTTGCGAAAATGACTAAGAAAGCATCATAATCAAAATCTGACAGCACAGGAGTGATCATGATGACAAAAGATGATGAATAAACTTACTAAAATAGACGCTCCCTCCAATAATCTTGGATTCCAAACCAAAAGCCGGAACTAAAATCAGAGCACCATATAACTCCTCTAAATCATCTGAGCTCTGTGGAACCAATTGTTGACTTACTATAAATAGTAAGTCCCTCAAAACGGGGCCATAACCCAATATAGGGTCCTCTAATCACCAGTATTATCCTACAAGGACCCAATAATAGGCTAAATCCACTAACTCCAATGCTCACTCAAAATAGGGACATTACAATCCTCCCTTCCTAGAATTGGTTGTCCCCAAGCAATCTCAGAAAACAAAATACAGAAGTCCACTCGGATCCCAAGCATAGAATGGTGTAATGTCCCTGCGATCACCTGCAAACTCCTGTGATGAAATCACCATCCACTGAGCCAACCAAAACAAACTCTCACCATACCAACCATAGTGACCCACACAATCTGCAGTGCCAAACTTGTCACTACCTCGATCATAGCAGAGATGAAACTCACAACCATTCATAACAAGAAAAAATAGATATCCAAAACCATCTAACAAACCAGAGCTCCCTACACACCTTGTCGATCTTCCCCGTGTACTCTCGTAATCCAGATATTCATCCACTGTAAAACCATCCTGAATGTACTAACCCTACAAGTCACCTCCTGCTAGCTTGTAGTAACCAACCCCATCAACTGTTGATGGAGTAAACCCATCCCCAGAAGAATGGTATAATCCTAGAGCCATCCCACATCAACGTGCAAACAAGTCCTCAACCGGTGGGTCAAAAGAGAAATGATGAGTGCTCCTCACTATGTAATCATGGTGGAAAGCTCCAATCCCCATCAGAGGCTCATCAAAATCAAACCATGAATCAAGAGATGGATCCAATCTCTGACTCTAAAAAACTGGCTGGGTAGGATCCTGGGTAACCCTCTCAGCAAACCAAACCACAAAATTTGGATGAGGAAACATTATAGTCAGGTTATCTACAATCTTCCCCACTAACATCTGAATACCATGAGAACCCTGAATGAGTGTACCCTCAGAAGCTCCAAAAGCTTCCTCCTGCAAAACTAGATTCTCAAGAAAGTAATCCATGAACGACTGTATACTAAAAATTATAAGAAGCAACATCTACCTTCTCCCCTACAATCCACAATTGATTCCTCTGAACCTGAAACACTATCAACCACCTATCACTATCAGTTGTATAAAAATAAGGAGTAGATTTGCTTTCGACAGAAGAAAACAAATCACCATGAGAACTAGCCTCCAAACCAGATGATACCCTATCTTTGTCTTGGGAATCAAAGGGAGTAGTGTCAGAAACTGGCACACAACTCTTAGAAAAATCCACATTGGCTACCACAGGACTCCCAAAAACTTGCTCTGTATCATCTGCTATCGTGTTAACAACTGGAAAATCAAATAACACAAAACTCTCTCTATTGTCCTCCACTGATGTACTAACCTCCTCTGCATCTTTTGCATTCATCTCAAGGATGGATGTAATTGTGTCCCTAACAAATTCATCACTATCAACTGTGGAAGCTGACTCACCACCAACCACCACTATTTGCAACTAAACTGGATCTATGGTTACTGAAGATTGAATCTACTCCAACTCCAGAGTCACCTTTGCTAAACATCCTTGTGACTCCTAGAGAGACAACTGAATGCCCTCTAAATCCTCAAAAGTCATTGTGAGCTCTTGAGTAAGCTCACTCACCTCCTCCTCTTTGTCCATCAATGCCTCATATGTCGTACTCCTCAACTCAACTAGGTGATCTCGGTCGGCTACCAATTGTAAATAATCCTATCTCAAAATCCTAACAGCCTCTTGCAAGGAATGAATCTCTATCAGGGAAAGGTAATCACCACCATGCTCATCTATCATAGGAGCACCCCAACCATAAACAATCAAAAAATGACGAGCGAAATCAAAATGCTCAAGAGTAGAAGTTATGTCTCTCTCACCGACTCTCAACTGGCTAGTCACATGATGACTCTGCACAAAAAATCTCCTATGTCCACAATATGGAAGGAAGTTGTGTCCAAAAAAATCCCCTCAAGATTATTGTATCTCTATGTACTAGCATCCGAGCACACATCTACATACTAAGTACTGACATTAGACTCATCCTCATCTTTCCCTGAGGAAGTTGTTGTTGAATCTGACTCATCACAATCCTCAACTACCTCATCCTCTGTAACCACATGACAATTTGAATCCTGGGACCCATCTTCACTCGCTAAAAACTCAGAGTCCTCCCCAGGGTCTGATAAATCAAGCATAATTCACTGTAGGTAGGGTCATCCTCATGAGTAACCAAGGAAGTAACCTCATAATTATTCTCCTCATGTGCGCTATCAAAATCACACATGTCCACCAACAAGGTATCACTTCTGGGTACCTCTACAAACACCTCAACTGCAAGAATGGAAGACCTAGATGAAACAAACTCCTACCACTCATATGCTTCCCCATCCTCATCCGTGATTCCCTATAGAAAAGGATCCTGGAACCCACCACTACCAGATGACAATGCTAGTATCAATATCACCTATCTGAGACCCCTATGCTAACTCTGGTTGCATACATGACTCAATGTCATCACGTGAATCATCTAGACTATGGCATGAACCTATGTCACCTGACTCATCTATAACACTCCAATCCTAAGTGTCATCACTGGGTAGCTCCATGCTCACATCCTCAGTACAGGAAAATCATGTTGTCTCCTGCACTGACTCCACACTATGACTACTGTCACAAACATCATAGTTGTAAGAGCTCAAATACTCCTCGCAGTCCTAAAAAACAACACCATCATCCAAGATTTCAGAATCCATAGTGATATCTATGACATCCTCTACTCTCACACTATCCACGACATCAACGACAAACTCACATAAAGAACTATTGTCTAGAAGCTCATATCCTGTATCACTGGTACTATTGCCAACTGATGTAAAACTTCCATCAATAGCAGTGGACATGTCACCAGCCTGATCCATGTCACTAAATCTGATTGGCTCAAGATGTTGAAACTCGGTACCACTATCTGTCAACAAGACATGCACATCCACATGTCCCTGTAAAAACCCTCCACCCTCAGGTGTACAAATAGGACTAGTGGCTGATCCACTAAACACACAAACATCTCCACCATAATTTGCAGCTGGTGAAAACTCAACATGGAGATTTATGGATGTCTCACCTGTATAATACTCGCGTCTCTCATCATATCTTCTCTGTGAAGAGGACCTATTGAACAAATAAACCAAATAATATGTTGCCCTATTAACAGTTGTCAGATTTGAAAGACTTGCATTGAGTCTTTCCTAACTTTGCCTTAGTTTCTCCATATTTTTCATCATGGAATTTGTCTGTTGTCTAAGAAGAGACATACTGTCTAACCGGTTTCCCTGTTTCCTTGATTTCCTGTGTTTGTCCATGACTGCAATAATAACTAGAGTGTTGAACACTCACGTCAGATAATTAAGCCCAATAAATTCCACCCCCACAAGATGGCAAGAAACTGGTCTGATACCATTGTAATGAGTCTAACCGACCCTATTTCAAATAGACTGTGAAATACTCTAGAATTATGGAATTCTGATTTCTTTTCAAATTTTCAATAAAATGTATAGTTTTTTGTATTCTTTTCTGCATAACATAATTGCATTAAAAAAATTAAATTTGAAATTACTTTTGGCAATCATAGATCACATTAAGTAAACTGGAATGCAACATACTCAAGTCGTATGAAGCAAATTAAATGATAAAAACCTTGCATATATTTTCCCACGCTGAAAATACTAACCACAACTAATGGAAGCCAAAGTGATGGTTTCCAGCTTGTCCCAAATGCATACAAATCTGGTCGCAAATCCTAGATGATGCCATTTTTCCTTTTGTCAATCAAAAGTACACCAACCTCATTTAATTTCTTCCCTCTCCTTCAATGACATCTGATGAGCATAATTTGAAACTACACAATTTGCTGGCCTAAGAATCCAACTCAAAGTGTTAAATCAAACAAAGAATTTACAATTCTTTGCAAGTAAACTCCAAACCCTTGTCTCCACAATTCGAACCAAAACATCAAATGAATAATTCAACATGATGAATTCGATATCATCCAAGCCTTTATAATGTCTTCATAAACAATTGAACCTTATCTTCTCCAAGAAACTTCTCACCTGCATAAAGACTATTCTTTACGTGCACATTTGAAATATATTAAACTATTATATTTCCTTCCAATGATGAAAAAATACCCTTCCATTAAAATAACAATATTCTGACACATAGGGTCCCTATTTTATGAGCTCGGGATTTAAAACTTCTCAACCCGGTTCCAATGAGCTATAACACTAAGATGCCCAAAATACAATCCCAATAAAAATAACAACCTTAGTCGATTTAATTAAATAATAATCATATTTCACCCATCTTGCGAAAATGACTGAGGAAGCATCATAATCAAAATTTGACAAAACATGAGTGATCCCGATGATGAAAGATGATGAATGAACCTAACAGGGTGACTTACTAAAAATAGATGCTCCATCCAAGAATCTTGGAGTCCAAACCGGAAGCTGGATATAAAATCTGAGAGCACCATATACATCCTCTAAATCATCTGAGCTCTGTGGAAGCAACTGTCGACATAATATAAATAGTAAGTCCCTCAAAACGGGGCCACAACCTAAAATAGGGTTCTCTAATCACCAATATTAGCCTACAAGGACCCAACGATAGGCTAAATCCACTAACTCCAATGCTCACTCAAAATGGGGACATTACTTAGTAATAAGAATAAAATAACTTGATAGAGCGCCCTCTTCATTCAAAACTTGATAAGTCACTTTGCACAGGGTTGAACAAATGAGAATCATGTAACCAAACATCCCAATACATGCTCTTTTTTATCACACATGTAACTTATATATGCTTCAATTTTTTATTCATCACCACCTACATGCTTGCCTTTATAGGTCAAGATGGCACAACAATACCAAGTGGTATAACATACACATTTAGCCCAAAACTACGTGCTTAATATCACCCTCAATTTTTAAATATATTTACCCAATTTGCCACCTCTAATAAATACATGTCCAATGCCTTGTATAGCTTACAAGTATCTCCAAGAATGTCTATCCTAATTTGGTATGCACGTCATAAGATGTAAGTAACCACATCACATTATCACACAAGTTATACAACACACCTTTCCCAATACTCATCAGTGTAGATTCTAATGTTAGTTGATGCTATAATGCTTTGATTATTTCCTATTTACTTTTGAACGATAGTGGTAGGATAATGACGCATCAAAATGGATGAGTGATAAACCAATTAGGGGTTTTCCTTTTATACACATTATTACACTATAATAAATGAATATTTCACACTCAAAGTTGGAAAATCATGGCTACTTGAAAATTATTCAACATGTGACAATAATTAAATTTAAATTAAAAAATTTAGGTGGTCAAAAATATTTTTTGATTTTAGACTAGTTTCCTAATCACACCAACAAAATAACCCAAAATAAGGAATGAAGAATTCATACATTAGATGGATTAGATACTTTGGGTGGTAGATTCAAGGTGAATATATATTGTGATCATTTTCCAAATTCAACACATAAGCATGTCGCTTGTATACAAGTCATTCCATACAAGATGAATAAGTTGAAAATTTTGAGTCCAACTTAAAGAAGAAAAGTAAAATATGTAAAATTGTCACCATTACATTTTGCCTCGCCTTGATTTGCACGTAAACCAATTTAAACCATGCATTTAAAATAAAACACACATGCAAAATGAAACTAAATATAGATTGAGACTACAAGCACGCTCCTTGTAATGAACTATCTCATAAACACAAACCTCTATGAGTAGCATCTAGCTAAAATTTTAATTTGGATGAACATTAACTACTTGACAATGTCAGAAAATAAAAGTGAAAAAAGAATGATGCATGATTGTGAAGTCCCTGTGATTAAATAATGTTGGGCTACATAGAATCCATAATAACCATCAAATAGTCATTGTAGTAACTATAATTAAAGAAAAAAAATTAAATAAGGTTGTGAGGAAACCAACAAAAGAACTGATATGAGCCTTTGAAGGAGTTATCACGATAAACCAATCTCATGCTAAATAGGAGCAATCATAATGATTAGATGTTAATAGTAATCATGTTTGTAAAAGAACATGAGGGGTATTGTATAACTCCTCCAATTGGTTGGATATGATGCATGGAATTGGAGGAGAGGATTTTACCCTTAACCAAAATATGTTTATGTGAATCAAAATAATCATATAATAATTTTTTTAATAGCTTCATTTATGTAATGTGCATTAAATAAAATAAGGTGTTATGTGAAATCGTAATTGATGAAGGGAAATAAGATTCCCCTAATGTTCTCTCATTATTGAGGACAAGAATCAAATGATAATCGCCAAGAATGCTAAATGAGCACATCTAGGAATAGATATAAATGTAAAGTGTCATCATCTAAGAAAAACCATGTGCATTAAGAAAGGTAATTATGTAATCATATGATAATCATGTAATTACGAGATACCCATATTAGAGGAAAAAAGGCAACTAAATGAGAACTTTAACTATTGGAGTGAGCTATGAATCTTTTTTCAATGGGACATTTATCATATAATATGAATAGTGTGTAAAATATACATATATTCTTTACATATAGAGGCAATGTAGATGAGGTGAGAAGGTAGGAGTGAATATTAGTTTACCCATCCAAACTTGTAATACTTATGAGTTCACTTGACAAGTGCATGACCAAGTGGTAAATATGCATGCAACATTTATCTCAAGTGATTAAAGTACATGTATCAATGCTATGAAGTGAGACAAGAACATAAAATAACCTAAGAAAAAATAATTCTGAATAGGTCACTAAATAGAAAAGTGATTATCTAACTAGTACAACAATGAAACTATTTACACTAACACCCCTCCTAAAGAGTAACTTATGAAGTAATTAATGTAAAATGTCAAGTTTTGGCTGACAATCCATGTTGGGTACTTGCACGTACAAATTTATCATAAAGTGGAAAAGGGAGAAAAACTAGTAGAGATAAAACTCCTCTCCAAAAAAGAAATGATGTGCGAAAGTAATGTACAAGTGTGAAGAGGAGAAGAGATAGAAGGAAGAACTCATTATGAAACCCCATGGACTACATCTAACACAATATACAAGTTATGTTCTCCTCATAGGAGAGAAGAGATAATGTCATGTGAACCCTCACCCCACCTCAACCCAAAAAAGTGAGTAATGATCCATGTGAGAAAATGTTTCTACCCAAAACCGACAAGAGAAGATAAACCATCCAACCTCCCTTCAGAATGGTGCATGTAGTGCTGGTATATGTGAGATAAATGGACACTAAAGATAATCCATGAATGTTGAACAACATTTATCCTCTTAGGAAGAAACAACACCAAAATTTTGTGCAATGTGACTTCTCATTCTAGATAGGAAGACATAGGAAGTACAAGTATGAATGCCATTGAATGATGCACATGACCCAAAGTCTGAAATGATGCTCATGCTAGATGCTTAATAATCTCCAATCCAATTCTATTAAGTCACAAATATTGATATGATGGATTAGGTACCATAGAGGATTGATGAATATGGACCGCACATGTTTGATGATAGTTGGACCAATGTGAATCTAATAATATTGTAGATGATGATGACTGAGTTAGATTAAAATCATGATGATCTATAAGATATTTCATGATATAATTTGATGTAGGAAAGGCACAAGAAATTTCATAAGATGGAAATGGAGTGACAAGAGTGGTGTTGTGATTCAAGGTTGGATTCTACAAATAGAGTTGATATATATAGTAGATATGCATCCCAATGTGGTGGATCTATAAATATAATAACAATGTACTAATGCAAAGAATTTACGCTCGTGGATGAGTCATTTTTTTATTCATATGTAGAAACAAGAGAGGAGGGAAATGAGATCTCAATGCAACACATGAAACTACATTATTCATATCCCTATATGATGATGATCTCTCACAAAATGATTAAGTGAGAGTGGATGGTATTTTTAAGTGTTGAAAGGAAATAACTTCAAAGATATCATATTTTTATAATCCTTGTATGATAGTAAAGCACTTTTTAAATTGAGTTGATTAGTACAACATTGTTGTATTTCACTAATGAACTATAACTGATTGAATATTTGAAGATGATAAGTTGATGATCACCGAGCTGCAAAAGTGAATGCAAGACATTAAATCAGTTAATGTATTGTATTGTCATTGATGTCAACTTGATATGGTTGTTCATACACATAATATCATAACCTTGAAGATTTGAAGAGACAAAGTTTATGTTGTCGGTAAAATACAATAAGTCTGTATACACTGAGTGACAGTGTATACCGAGCACCACAGTAAACTGGAGTTAATGACCAAGCATAACTGAAGATGATGACCGAGCATAACTAGAGTTAAAGAATGACAAAATTGCTTAGCTGGCAGAGCTACAATCTAGGATTGAATGATTGATTGCTTTATTTTCAACGATCATTTAAACTAAAGCAATAAAGAAGATTTAAAGCACGTTTTATTCACAGTTATCAAGGAGAGATTTACGAAATAAAACTGAAGGAGAGCTTTGCAGGATAAAGCAATGCATGACGAGTTTTATGGATCAAGAAGAGATCTATGACAAAAACAAGGAGATTGAGTGGCTAATCATGTCTATATAAAGAGTCAAGGAATTCATTATCAAAATGAGGAATACTGAGTATAATTTGTGTGAAGATATAATTCTTCATACAGATCTGATCATACAGGTTGAAGAACAGAGCCAAGGAATTCTGCAGACACCGAGAAACAAAAGACTGAGCATTCACCGAGCAGAAGATAGAAAGAAAGCAAAGGAACTTAAGTGTATATTGATCAGAGAGGTATTATAAAACTAACAATAGATCTGAATATTTGCAAATCAAAGTTGTGTTTTGAACAGATCATTTACTGTATCAGTTTAATCATTGATTCATAAAATCTCTTAACCGAATGGGATTTAACATTCCTTATTATATTGACTAGATACTCAAGAGTATCAAAAGGTTTTCTTGTTGACAACATAGTGAGTGCTAGGTCAAAAGACAAACTGTTGGTTTTAAATCCTCTAACAAGGTCGCACTTAACATTGTGTATTGTAACCTTTAACAGGGTTGGCTCTTCACCAAGCTCACTTTAGAAGAGTGAAAATATTTTGGGTTACCGGTCCCAGGTGGTTTTTCCCATATTGGGTTTCCACGTTAAAATCTATGTATAAAATATGTATATGTTTCATTGCATTGATATTTTCTTTTACACATTATTGAAACTGGATTGGTCGGTTAACTCTAAGTTTATTTGCTACTACTCGGTAAAGTCCAGAAAAGATAAACAATATATCTTACCAAGTAGTCTATATTGTTAAAGTTATTTATGGCATACATCTTGATGAAATTGGGAATGTAAGATAACCAAGAGTGTTATATTTGAGAGATAAGTTTTTGGTTGAATATTTGGAATTATTTTTAAGGCCACTGATTCACCCCCCCCCCCCTCTCAGTTATTCTAACATTCACAATCTACAANAAGGCCACTGATTCCCCCCCCCCCCCCTCTCAGTTATTCTAACATTCACAATCTACAAACATCTAAAGTGTTTATTTTCTTTCCACGATGATCACATTTTTTTTTTAACATGATTACAATATTAGAAACTTAAAGAAAAAAAACACTTAAATTACCTCCTTTTGTTAGATTCAGATGTTGTTGGCATTGTTTTCATTCATGTCAAAACCTTCATACCGACATGTTGGCAGTTTCAGTTGTGTACCCGTTGGTTGTTAGCAAAGTAACAAAAGTATTAGTTATATGCATAACAAGTTTAATACATGCAATTTTGGTTCTCTATGGAAGGTGTACTTGGTTATACTAAAGGATCACATATTTCAAGGTACTCTTGTGTTCCTTTGGTAATCAGTGGTGCATTGTGTCTTTTATCGATTACTGATGACCGCTATGCCTATAGTGTTCTTCTAGGTGTTCTTGATATCTAGAATCTCTTGCAGTTCATCAGTTAGCTTTTGGTATCATATTTTGGACATGTTCTATCTAGTTTCATGTATTAGTGGGTTCAGAAGTTTTTATGATTAAGACATGGTATTGGTTGTGGCGTTCTAATAGTTTTGGTCAGAGTAATGAGAATTGCCCAGAAATCATGTGAATCGTCGGTTTGGCGATTTGATTCAGGCTTCCTAGTTTTTTTTGAATCGTTGAATTAGATTGGCGATTTCATCGCCATGAATCACCGATTCAGCAATTCATCCAAAAAAATTCCAAAATCGCCTGCATGAATCACAAAAAATTGGCCCGCGCGGCTTGATAAAAAGTCAAGTCAAATTTTAAAAAAAAAACACATATTTTTTTAATTTTTTTTTGCATTTCCTCTTTGTTTTAACTCTAAAGGGAATTCTAATTGTTTAGAATGAGTAGAAGAGAGGAAAAGTGAGGGAGAAGAAGAGAAAAGAAAAATCACAGGTTTGCAACCAGCAAGAAGGAAGAGCACCAAAGAGATCAAAAATCTATTTGGGGAGGCCATAAGAATTCATTGGGATCTTTCATGGATAGACATACATTTCATGGATCTTCCTCTTACATACATTTATGATTTGATGTCTTATAGATCTTCATCTTACATACATTCCATGATTTACTCATCATGATCCTATGATTTCTATTTACTTCAGCTACAATTTACATTTTACGTATAACATATGTGATGGATTTAATCTTTATCATTTATGTTCCTTGTTTATGTATGTTAGCTTCTATTTGATGATGTTATAGTGTGTTTAAGTTATATTCAACAAAGGGTGCATGAAATAAGTTTTAAATTGTTAAAATCTCTAAATTTCAAGGGTTTTTTAAATTTGCCAATTCGTGGCTGATTCGATTCTGATTCATGACCAATTCGCAATTCGATTCGACCTTGCCGATTTCGATTCTGATTCTCATTACTTTGGTTGTGGTAAATGTAATGAACACTATAAACACCTTAAGTATGACCTATATTTTGGTCTTGGTGTAGCATGTTGTAAAGTTTTCTTAAGTGTGTCCTAGATTTAGGATCGATGGTAATGCATTAAATGTAATTGTAACATTCTTTTGGTTTGAGGTTGACACATATTTGGTGTGACCGACATGTGTGTAATCAAATATGTATTATAAATAAAGAAAAATATTTTGTATTTATGGGATGAGAGTGTGAGTATGGAAGAAGATAAGTGAGTTGTAAAATGAGTCTTTGAGCAAGTTCTTGACGGTGATGTGTGCAAGATGAAAAGATTAAGAAGGGCATTTGCATACAGATTTGTAGTGGATTAGACAATGGTATACAAAGAGAATCAACAATCGAATATACTGTATGTGGTAACTAAACTTAATTGTTGAACTGTTTCATGCATATTTAGATGCAATCTTATGAGTTCATATTTTGTCTATAAAATATCTCTTTTTTATAAGGGTAGTTAGCCCTGCTAGCAGTGAGGTAACCATAGTGAGCCAACTGAAAGTGAGCCTTTGTAAAAATCACCTTAACTAGTGTTACCTTAAATAGTGTTCATTTCATGAGAATTAGTTTCTCCATGGTTTTTCCCAGTTTGGGTTTCCATGTAAATTATGGTCTTCTTTGTGTTGGTGGTTCTGTGCTTTCATGTTTACATTTGTTATGTTTTGCTTGATGTGGTTACCGATAGAACAAACGTTAATATTAATATAACAATCTTTATCATTTGTATGGTTTGTGAGTTTACCGACATAGTAAAAGTTTTTGAAATTGTTTGTGAATAACTCATTCACCCCCCTCTTAGTTATTCAACTTGTTCAACACTTTTGATTAGAGAGCCCCCCAATCTTGACACTTCATAACTTAGTGAATTTTATAATGCAAGAAGGTTCAATGCCTAGGAAATGGAAAAAATTAAACTTTTACAAAAAAAAATGATACTCAATTTTGAGCTATCATAATCAAGTTCCCAAAAAATAGGCCTATTTTAAATACAAGTTCTTTGAAAGATGAAAAATAATAGTAAGACGATATTGGACCTTTTCTTCAAGCTACTCATTAGAATAGGGACAAAAAATGTTTTCTATCAACTATTCACACTAGAGAATTCAACTCCTCGTTTACAAGATACACAAAAAATAAACCCTCCCACTTGATAAGAACTTCAAGATGAAACAATAATTGTCTAGAAAAATAAAAAATATTTAATTGTTAATGTGAAAATACTAGTTTGCAAAAAATTCCATATAATAAACACTAGTTAAAGATAATTTTTACAAGAAATGCAAAAAATTATTGGTTTGTCAAATAGAAAATTAAATTGAATCTTCTTGTTGATATTTGAGTCAAGGTACAACAAATATGTCATAGGAAGAAGATAGTCCTATCAGATATTGCACCGATGGTGGCATTGCTGGAGGAGGGAAAATCAAAGTGCAAATGTTGTTTATGAAGGAGAGAATTCCACCACACAATCAATGATAAATCCTACACATGTACTTTCTTTTACAAATTTATCTAGAGCACACTACGTCACCTTGAATCACAAGTTCATTCCCAAGATGCTATAGATGCATTTTAAATATGTTTGAACGAAAGAGTGGACGTTGAAAAAGTGGCTCATTGAACTTATAATCACAAAGAAAAATGATAATGTTTCCAACATAGAGCACATGGTTTTCCACTTCAATGAGCCACATTCAAGGGGAGCATGTGCAAAGATTCCTAGCAGAATGAAGGTGTTAACTAAGCCTTCTAAGGATAGAAATCCCACAATCCTAGGGAAATGAAACTACAAAAGTTGGTGAAGAGTGACCTAGTATAATGTGGAATAAAAACCCCAAAAATTTATGAGTGATGTCATTGGTATGTACTTGTTGCAATAGATATGGAGTAGATACCTTAGCAAGATCCTGGAGTTGTTGAGCTTGCGTGGGGAGTACCAATCACACAATGAAGTTATTGTTGTGGATTGGTGCATGCCAAAAGGGGTGAACAGATTGAAGATGCTTGAAAACTTGTTTGTCCCAATGGAAATGTTGACCCAAATATTGTGTTCAATACCTAAACACCCACTTTAAACAACATCATTTCTTTAATGTGTAGGGTAATACAGAAAAGTGGCATAAAATAGAGAATGATGCTTACCCAACACCCAAATTTGACACTGTTGTTTCTCTCAACTATGAGTGTAGCCTATAAAAAGCTAAAATTTGCTATCAAAAAATAACACAAAATATCGTAGCACAAAGACAAATTATTCCAACTAGACCGTATGGGACAATATTTTTATAATTCTACCCAAAATAGTAGATGAACAAAACAAATTCTACTGGTGAAATGATAAAGACAATAGGATATTCATCATATAATATGAAGAGTGTGTAAAATGTACATAGATGCCTTGTGCGTGTAGGAAAGGTAGATGAGGTGAGCATGTAGGAGTTAGACTCCAACTACCCCTCCAACTACATAAGGTGGGATGTAGGAGTCAAATTAATATATACATAAGTAAAAGAGAAGAGCTATAAAGTAACTACAAAGTATAAGGATGCCATCTAACATCCTATATGTGTGCAATGTGTCACAATACTCGTAAGGAGAAAATCTAATATTCCAAATACATGGAATAAAGTAAATGAGTTATGAGAACTCAAATAGGGCAAAGGACTTGTAGGAATTCTTTAAGAATATTCCGACAAGAGATAAATGAGGAAAATAATTTTACCAAGTAAAGATTAATTCCTAACAAAAGTTCCTTTTTTTTTCTCTATTTCCAACATATTTCATGGATTTAGAAACAATTTTAACAAGCCTACTTTATTTAGTGTTTAAGATGTAAAGATCTACCTATTTAGACTAGATTTATTTTTAAATATTATTATTATGATATGTTACTTTTTTTAAGGAATCACAAAGAAAATTTAATTTATTTTAACTTCTATTTTATTTAATACTAGTTTTAGAAAGTTTCTTTTTGAAGGAAATTGCATTTCCAGAGGTTCTATTAGTGTTTAGAGTTCTTTCTTGTTCTAAGAAGCTTTATATGGGATGATTTAATTTTTATTTATAAATTACTATTATCTCAAATCATCAAAATCATGTGTTATGCAGCCATTTAAGTAAGGACATAGAAGACAATAATTTTTAAGATAATTGATTCTATACTTACACTACTAAAAATACTCTTCAATACACAATTTGTATGTCTATATTTATTATGTTTATGAGTTTGTTTGTTAAGTTGAAATATATATAAACATTAAATTTTTTTGGGGGGTTGTATCTGTATTCTTGAATTAGAAAATTAATTATTAGAATTATATATTATTATTTTTAGATAGTTATTCCTTTCAAAATATTGTGTGGAAGTTGTTGGCCTCTACTTTAGTTAATAGGAAGGTGTTGTTGTATTTAGAATTAACTACTTTTATTCTCAAAATCTATAAAATATCTTGTGTGATAAGATTTTTAATAATGTTGTGTTCATATCCATGTTCAAAATATAGGTAGGAAGTTCTTTTATTTTTTGATAGATAAGGGGTTGAAGCTGAGATAATATTATTTATTAATTCAAGAAGTTTACATCAAACCTGGTTGAAAAGAGCATGCTGGCAGGAAAGAACTAGGAAGAAAACCTCCATTTGTAGCTCATATAAACCTAAGAACTAAACATAATTGCATCAAAATGTCAACTTTACAAACTCAAATACAAAATATAAGTCAAAAGTCCTGCAGGTGCCAAAACCTATATCAAATACATGTTTGAACAACTATCATAATTCTAACTGAAGCTACCACACTACCATCTGAACCATCAATAAACCCTTCAAAGAAATCAAATTGAGAGACTTCTTCACTATCATAGATGACTAGTCTTTACCTACACAACCTTTCTCCATAACCAAGGCATCTCACAAATGATTGTTAGCTATAATAATAAATAGTCAATAATTTCATCGCACTTTATCATTAATTGAGGATATTAATATAATCACTACTAGTGCAAAATACTTGGCCTACCAATCAACCTCAAAAGGTTCATTTGTGGAAAAATAATCCATAAGAGACTACTTAGAGGAGATATTTCCTTCGGGGTCTTGTCTATATTACCATATCCATCTTTAGAAAGCCAATTTAATCCATCTTATAATCTTTATTTTATCCTATACTAAAGAGAAGTTCAAACTAATTCAATACTGAAACTTCTACTAGACCAACATAGGAATTAATACTATTTGAAAATATGTAACTCATCTTATAAACTTATATTGCCAACATATAATTCTCACGACTTTGATCCACAAGATTAAAATGTATCCTCTAAAAAGAAAAAGAAAAAACTACTGAGAGAATATAAATTATACTTGGTTCCTCTCAACCTAATCGTTAACCCACACTAGATAGTGCTAAGGATCTTTTAGGAAGTACCTATATTAATAAGAGCCCTACTAAATCTGTGAAAACATTCACGAATGTGAAAATTTTTCTCTCTAAGGAAAATGTTATATATCTAGAAGGACGAACAAAAATAAAGTGATCCATAACAGAAGAAATAAAATGAATAAATAAACATACCAACAACCCAGAATAACTACTCAACAAAAATGCATTGTTACCACAAACAAACAAACAAACAAGGAATAACTAAAGAAAACCCTAAAATATGTCAAGAGTTTCCATCTCTACCTTAAATAAGAGATACATACTCATACATGGTATAGGGAAAACGTCGCTCTATCACATAATGCCCAACATGCTATCAATTTCAGATACATGCAATTAACTTGCCCATCGATGAATCATCAATATTAAGACATGCTTACTTCATATTCCTTAAATACATACTACCCTTAATAAACATTCCCAGAATGGACAAACCATCCCTTATCATCTATTAATTGTCAATAGTGTGAAATCCCAAAAACTCAAATTTTAGCATATCACTTAAACCATAAGTAATATTTAATAATCTATCAAAGAAACAAAGAAATTACTCCTAAATACTATGTGTGTGTAATTGGGTACCTGTCAGAATCAACACAAACACTCAATAGGTCATTGCATTAGTATAAATGGTTAGATAAAACATTCAAAAACCACTAATATCGGCCTATTGCCTTCTAACTAGAAAGAGTGTAATAAATAACATATTTAGCCCTCAGAATATGCTATAAATCAGTGACCAATACTATTCTAGCATGAAGGATTTAAGATTAAAACAAGCTAAAAAGATGGAAAAGCATGCAATCTAGCTTTAAAACATGGAATGAAAACAAAGAACTAGCATGAGATAATAGATGAAATGTAAGCCTAGAGTGAAGCTAACAGCATAACAATGCAATTCCAATCTCAAGTGAAGGCTTATTTGCTCTCAAAACAGGCTTCTATTTATAGAAGAATGGGAGAGAGAGAGGGGGACAAGGTTCATTTATGAATCTGAAGACCCAATAAATGAACATGTAAGAGCCTTT
>MU223506.1:1279558-1302104 GCA_018584345.1 Thuja plicata
TTAAATTGATTAAAAGAATTATGCCAAGCAGTAACAGGGTCGTTTGGACATAAATCAAGGGTATGATCACACTTAGGGCAAATAGGGTCTATAGTTGCGACAGACCAAATTCAGGTGGTTACAAATACAGTTTCTAATTGAAACATAATGAAACCTAATGTAATCACCTAAAAATGGTCATCTAAACCCTAGACCCCCAATCTCAGCAATTAATCAAGAAACCCTAATCTTGATTACCCTAAGTCCTAAATCAAACAAGCAATTCATCACAGTCAAATTGATCTGACCTAAACCCTAGGTCCTAATTGATCATCTTACTTGATTAATTAATTAATTCCTAAAATCACATTACATTGGCAAATATATCTTATGTTAATTATTTAATTGATATTATGACATATTAATTAAATAAAAATTACAAAATTGTCAATTAAATCAAAAAGGAATTAAATTAATTATAAAAACATAAATGTGCATTCAAAATCAATTAATCTATTAAAAATGCATATGACATCATCAAATTCAGTTGACTAATTTATCATTTTGGAAACAATCCAGTTCCACTCAGCTAACTGATTCTCCACTGTTTATCATTTTGGAAACATTTCAGTTAACTGAAAACTAAATATGGAAGTTTCCAAAACAACTGATCAGTCAGTTCAGTCAACTGACTCTCTCAACCAATCGAATCACTTGCACATGGATTGTGCTTCTTCAATCGAATCTGAGCCACTCTTTTTGTTCAATCTCGATTGTCAATTTGAGAGAGATTTCTATAAAAGAGAAACTCTTTTCCTTCACAAAGGATCCTAATTTTTTATTAACGTTATTATACTGCATTTTGCAATTTAGCTTTCTTGCATTTTCTCATTTAGCATTTGTTGTTTATTACTTTCAAGCAAATCAATCTAATTTAGAGCACACTTTGTTTTGGGTTTAAAACTGAATATCTCACATTTCAATTGGTGCTCTAAAACTGAATCTTAAGTAGATTGGATTTACCACAAATCTGCACTTTGCATAATCATCTTAGATAATTTAGCATAGCTTTTAAATTCTTTTTTTAGGTCTTCGGTGTAGTCACTGAGCTTGCAATGATCTTAGAGCAAGCTCATACTCCTGCCTTCTAGAAGGCAACAGGTCGACTCTTTCAGACATGTAGGATGAATGAATCCATATTCATTCCTGTATGCAACTGAAGTACAATGACTATGTTGAAGTGTACTGTTAAGTAAGAAGACCACTTTTAACATGCACACCTAATAGCCAAATACTCCATTATAGGGCTAAATCAATAGAAAGGAGATAAGCATAATCAATTTGTTACCTGAGGAAACATTCCTATATACTTAATGATACTCTTATATACACCGTTAAACAAACTATCTTAAAAGGGAACCTTTATAAGTCTACAAATCAAAATCTATAGAAAGATTCCACCATATGTCAAATTGAATAGTAACCTTGAACACTTTCAACATAGAAGAAACATATAAAATATAATGAAGCAAAAAACATATTCAACCCTAGCACATAGTAAATAAGATTGTCATTATATAGTGTATTTAAACTAGTCAAATACTTACAATCCAGTCAAGATTAGTCCTAATAGAAGCTAGATATGAATTTCCTATAAACCCTAGCCCCAAACTTCCATTTCTTCATGAGAGGGGTCAGAATTTACAAAATATTATTTTTAGTTTTCTAAAAATAGAATAAACACTCTATCTAAACCTAATCTTTCGGTACTCAACTATATATAATCAAGATTACAAAATGAAAAAATTTAGATAAAGACACCAATTTATATTAGGATATTCTTCCCTTTATGATCACATGCCACTTTCTCTTCCTAGAGCTCCTTTGACGACCCTTCACCAACCAAATTGGCATCAACATAGTTAGCTTTTCTGCCTTTTCTCTTAACACCTTTTGAGCCAACCTGGGACTTATTTGGTAATCCCTTCACAGCTATGAGGGTGGCATTAGCAATGTCCGCCTCACCGTCTTCCACTTCTACCTTATCTTCTCTTAGATATTCTTCAAACCAATAACTTCTGCTAGGTCCCTTCACATGCATTAGGCCCATATGAAATTCCAATTTTTTGGCTATGATGGGATTCCTAGCTTCAAAATTCCCCAATTCCTACATTTTAAGGATGCACAGCCTTGGAACAGACCAATCAAGTTAACTCCTTTGATTACCCTTCCAAACGAGTCGGTCATAATGCCTTGGTTTGAGGATAGTTAACTCCTCATTAATATTAAACAAGCCTCTATCCAAATCGACTAGGATGTCTTTGATGAAAATACTACCACACAATTTAGCTACTAACTCCCTATCCATTTCAAAATGCATAGAAACGACTACGAACATAGATGTAATAATGGAATTTTCCCTACTTATGTCCTCATTATATATAATCTTCGCCTAAAACTCTCTGAAAAACCCTATATACCAGAGAATGGATAAAAACTATAATTCCTTTCAACCTTTCAGACGTGACCTCATTTTGAAATGCCATATGCATTTTTAATCCTCTCAATCTAATGTGAGTGTCTATACTTAGACTACTACTGTGAGTTATACTATGAATAAACAATCTGAAATATTCATTGTTAAGTATAAATAAACCAATTCTTGATTACTAGAACATTCATGCCTAGTTAATTAACATCACAAGTTGGAGAGTGGATTAACTCGATATTGAAGGTAATCAATGATCATACAATAATGTATTAACCTATTAAAATATAATTGATTTCTCGTGCTAAACCCATAAAAATATTATTTCTATTGAAAGGCTAACCTAAGCTAATATAAAACTTGCAATATCATCCTTTGGGCCAACATGCTACCACATCTTATCACTATGGGACTCATAACTAGAGATTAATTACTAATTAGAATATTTTAATCAAGGATCAATGATAGCTTCTATCTTGGCTCGATGATTAACACTACTAGTAAATTGCCATAATTGTCTATGTTCAAAAGAATGAACTATTTCTCACTTGAAACTATCAATATAATGGATTATGGATACTTAATTAAAGCCCCGCTATCAACTATAGAGGATCCTCAATATTTCATTCAAAACAAAAATATTATTTAAAATTAGCTCAAATAACCAATGAAGCTACTTTCCTATCTCTATTTTCCAACACTTGATATAACCCTTATCCAATGCCTACTTTCTCTTTCTGAATCCCATCAACACCTAAGTTAGCTAGTAGATTAGCTTTTTTATTTCCTTCCTTGTAAATATGGTTTATTGTAATTGATTTGAAGTACTTTAATAGCTATGACGATCTACCTACCAGATTATTTACCTCCAATTCTGAGTTTTTCCCATCCTTAAAGCATTAATAGTCAATGTGGAATCTCCTTCAATCTCAAGTTTCCTAATTTTTGGATCTTTTAAAAGTAGGATACCTTCTATTAATGCACTCATCTCTGCAACATTATTTGTTTCTTCCCCAATAGGGATTGCCAAACTAGTTGTCTCTAAGTCATCCCAATGATGTATCACACAACCTATCCATGGTTTCTCAAGATTATCTCTAGAAGTCACATCAAAATTTAGTTTATACCAACCTATTCCTGGAGGGGACCATCTACATTATTCTCTTTTATCTTTTGATACATGTTGCCTTTCATCGATAAAAGGGGGAATTCAAAGCCCCCCACTTCTTCTTGATCTTTCCAAATCCGATTGAAAAGGATTTAACTGTATGTTGAATATTACCTAGTTTGTTAGTTTTTACTTCTATTATGGAAGCATCTATCTTATTTATGAGATTTTCCAGTGTCATTTTTTCCCTTTAAAAATCCTCCTATTCCTTTGCTGTCAAACTTCCCATAGCAATATTGAATGTCTATATATCCATAACATACCATAAAATCTGTGTTTAAGATTGATGAGCCATCCCTGGAGAAGGTTGAGCAGATCCGTAGGTAATGTTGTGTACCAATCTAATTTATTTAACAACCATAACCAACACTAATTCGTAAATTCACAATTAAACAACAAATGATCCAAAGTTTCTTCATCCCTTTCACAGAGTGGACACTTGTTAAGGTCTTCATATCATTACTTCCTAAACCAATCCATTGTAAGAATTTTCTTTTTGCACTGCAACCCACAAAAACATTCCTACTTTGGGAAACACATTTTATCCCAACATAGAATAATTGGTAAATTTGTTTTCAGTTTTTTTTTTTTTATTGAGATAATTATATCCTTCTTTGATGGTATACTCTCCAAACTTAGCCTTATTCCATATAAGTTTGTCATCTCCTATACTTATGGTTATATTCCTATTATGTAATATGTCTTTGAGAAATTTGAGGTCATTCTTTGATAAATGCAGATTCTCGAGGGGGGTTCATTTCCATCCTAGAGTCGGATCATTGTTATTTAATAAAATACAATCCTTGGCAAACTTTCCAATTTTTGTTTCCAAGGTTTCTTTTAGAGCTTGATTATTTAGGAGGCTATATATAGAAGGGTGCCCCCCCATGAATCACTCTAGAGGGGTGCTCTATGTTAGGATTAACTAGACAAAAATCTAACAATTACTTGTAGAAATATAACCAATATTAGAAAATATAAGACCAAAACAGAAGAGAGCACAATACACAAATATTTAACGTGGTTCACCCAATCCTTGGGCTACATCCACCAAAAAGCAAGTTCAATCTTTCTATTATCCAGTGATTACAATCTGATTGCAATATGCAATCCCTTACAGCTCAATACCACTGTAAGAAGCAAAAACATTACATAACGTAAAACCCTAACCCTAAGCAGATTTATACAATCTTTATTCCACTTTAGGGTTACAACATGTCAGCCCGCAAATTAAGGCCCAAAATTTTTCTCAGGGGCTCTGCCCTCGAA
Source organism: Thuja plicata (assembly GCA_018584345.1). NCBI lineage: Eukaryota > Viridiplantae > Streptophyta > Pinopsida > Cupressales > Cupressaceae > Thuja > Thuja plicata. The sequence goes on from MU223506.1 coordinate 1,284,463, forward strand.
CCCCCAGACTCAGGGGCTACCACCCCCAAACCCCTGCTTGGGGCGATGCCCCGAACCCCACGCATTGCAGAAAGTATAAAACACTTTCCTGGATAATACTTTCCTGATCAGTCACCACAATATAACACTCTGTTACCATTATGTATGTTCCAAGTCAACTATTATGTTGTTGTATTTTTACAATCCATTAAAACATTCCAAATTCTAGACCTTTTGGAGGATATGTTGTTCTAAATATACCAATTGGATCATTACTATTTAAATATTTATGATTTAATATCCTTACCCATTTCAGACGAGGTTCCTTATATATTTTTCATATCAATTTTCCCCTAATCCCTTGTTTTGGTTTGTCACGTTTCTTAATCCAAGGCCTCCTTCTATTTTTTCTTTGTATATTTTATCCTATGCAATTAATGCAAACTTCTTCTCAATTGTGCCCTACCAATAGAAGGATATGAGTTTTTTTTATATAACTTATCTCTAACTCCTGATGTTAATGGAAGGCAAGACATTTGATATTGGGGAATAACGATTAATACTGATTTTAACATAATTACTCTCCCTTCCGCAAAAAACCATTTACCTTTCCACGATTGAAGTCTTTTATCTAATTTAGATAAGAGATTATCCCAAAGTTTTTTGGATTTGGTTCCACCATACAAGGAGTCCTAGGTATTTACAAGGGTGTTTGCCTCTTCTAAATCCTAATATGTTTTTAATATCTCTTTCCCTAGTTTTATTCGTATAAAAGAAGAAGATTTTTGAGTTTTCTTTACTAACTTCTTGCCTAGATGCCCTTGAATATGAATCTAATATGAGTTTTAGAATTCTTGCTTTCTCAACACTACTATCCCCAAATAATAATGTATCATCTACAAACTGCTAGTCAGTTACAGAAGGAGGATTACTAGCAATCTTAATATTGATAATGTTCCCCAATTCTTTCGATTTTCAGACAGTTCTCCCAAAAGCTTCTGCCATAATGATAAAAATGAAAGGTGATATTGTATCATCTTGTCTTAAACCTATATAAATCTCAAAGAAACCTTCAGGAGTACCATTTACTAATATAAATATCTTTGGACTAGAAATGCTTTCAAAAATTAAGTTAATCCATTGTTTGGAAAAACCAAAGGCCTCCATGCATTTACAAAGGAATCTCCAATCCACCTTATCATAAAATTTTTTTATGTCTAGCTTGACCATCATATAAGGATTAGTATTTTGTTGTATACAGTGAATTCCTTCTTGAGCTATTATGACCCCATCATAGATGGACATACCAGGAACAATCTTTGTCTGTTCTTTCACTATTATAGTGGGTAATAAAATCTTCATTCTATTTGCCAGAGACTTGGCCATTACCTTATATATTATCTTACATAGGGATATAGGTATTAAATTATCTAAGCTTTTTGACTTTTGTTTTTTAGGTATAGTTCTCTTCTGCAACTATAGTTGAATAAGGACAAATCATCATATAACATTTCAACATAGAAATTAAGTGAGCTTATCTACATTAGAAACAAAACCCACATCTAGGTTGTTTGTATGCTTGCATGCTATCCACCAACATTTGTCTAAGGCCATAAATTTGGTTTAAGGAGGAGGTTGACTAAAGAGAACTTCATTGCCATAATTTGGAAACTAGGTATTTGGATATTTCTAAATATTGCAAGTCCTTGTGCAAAATTAGATATTAAAGATAGGGGCTAAGTAGGCCACCCAAGTTCAAAATCAACCATATTGATCTTATGGGTTACATGATGATCTATGCATGAAAACATTTTGTGAGATTCATGATTGATCTTAGGTCACTCAAATTTAACATTGACAAGCTTTGGATTTCCATAGAGTTTAAGAAAGTGAACACATTGAGGCTATTGATTTTCAAATCATTAGAAAATAGATTTTGCACTACATTAACATTATTCTTCGTCATTGTTCTCTAAACTAAATGCCCTATCAATTTACACATAATCTTTCATAAATAAAATTGCAATTGATTAATATTTATCTCTAATTAATCTATATCATATAAGTTTTATTTATATACTTTTATTCAATTAACCTTAAAATAATTTATTAATTTTCCTTTAACAAGGGTAAGTGATAAGCTACACACTCCAATAAACTTATTGGTGAAATAAAATAATTAATGATATTATGTTTCCACAATCCATAAAGGTTATTGCTAAATTATTTCTCGATTAAAAATGAATTAAATGAATTAGTTGCTGACCAAGACAATTTAAAAAGAAGAGAGGTGGAGGGGGAGATAGAGTGAGAGGCTACATGTGAAACAAAGCACTAAGAAGGAAAAAAAGATTTAAAGAGCACAAAACAATAGATTTAAATTAAGTGTTTAGTATTGTTTAATTAATAAAAAAATAAGAAATAAATCATTAACATAAAATATAGACTAAAAGAATAAAATAATGACTCAATTAATTTAAACAAATACACCAATAATTAAATAATTATAATTATATATGTAAATTTAATTTTAAATTTATTATAAATATTTTAATTAATAGTTATTTAATAAAAGTAAAATTATTATAGATTAAAAATTAAATAAGAAACTTTGTATAAAATTTGAAAAATAATATTTATAAATTATGTTTGTATATATTATAATTTCATTTGTATAGTTGTAATTGTAAAAATTTAAAATATAGTTATAAATTATAAATGTAAGGTAGAATTTAAATAATAATATATAAATATATAGTGAAGTATTAAAATTATATAATATAGCATATATGATATAGTCTTTTATATTATATATTAGAAATTGTAATAATTATTTATAGCATATATATATTAAAAGATCAATTTCAAAATAAATTAAATATTACAAAACTATGTTAAAATCTATTTGGAAAAAACAAATTTGGGAAGCCTCCGAAAAAAGGGGTCCTATAAAAAATAAAAGATACATGCACTTTTCTTTTATACCAAATACACTTTCAAATTAAAAAACAATCCATTTTACCTCTCTACATAGCTTAAATCTAATGACCCAATAATTATATCCAAACATTACCATTGTAAAATATAAATAAAATTTTAAAATGATATCACATAAAAATATTAGACATCTTTAAAAATTTTGTATAAGATTATTCTTTATATATTATATATATACACTCCCATACACTTATTGATAAAATAAAATAAAATAATTTAACATTGAGAAGCTTTGGATTTGCATAGAGTATAAGAAAGTGAACACATTGAGGCTATTAATTTTCAAATCTTTAGAAAATATATTTTGCACTACATTTACATTCTTCTTCGTCATTGTTCTCTAAACTAAACGACCTATCCATTTACACATAGTCTTCATAAATAAAATTGCAATTGATTAATATTTAATTGTAATTAATCTATATCATATAAATTTAATTTATATACATTTATTTAATTAAATTCAAAATAATTCATTAATTTTCCTTTAACAAAGGTAAGTGATAAGCTACACACTCCAATAAACTTATTGCTGAAATAAAATAATTAATGATATTAGGTTTCCACAATAGGTTATTGCTAAATTATTTTTGGATTAGATTGTGTTAGAGATTTTTTATATCAAAAACATGTTTTGAATCACACTCCATATTCCATCATTTGGATCACACTCCATGTTCCATCATTTGGATGATAATGGAGAACAAGGAAAAAAATGAATTAGTTGCTGACCAAGAACAATTTAAAAAGAAGAGAGTGGGAGAGAGAGGGGGAGGCTACATGTGAAACAAGGCACTAAGAAGGTAAAAAAGGCTCAAAGAGCACAAAACAATAAATTTAAATTAAGTGTTTAGTATTGTTTAACTAATAAAAGATAAACAATAAAAAATAAGAAATAAATCATTAACATAAAATATATTCTAAAAGAATAAAATAATGACTCAATTAATTTAAATAAATACACCAATAATTTGATAAGAAATAAAATAAATTGAATAATAAGACAATATACATACAACCAAACTAAAATATATATAATACATAAAATAAAAGGTACATACACTTTTCTCTTATATCAAATACACTTTCAAATTAAAAAACAATCCATTTACCTCTCTACATAGCTTAAATCCGATGACCCTATAATTATATCCAACTATAATTATATCCAAACATATATTATATATATACACACTCCCATAAACTTATTAATAAAATAAAATAAATTGAACATTAAAACAATATACTTACAACCAAGAAATACATATAATAAAAATAAAAAAGTAAAAGTTATATGCACTTTTATCTTCTACCAAATACACTTGCAATTAAAAAAACAAGTCACTTTACCTCTCTACATAACTTAAATCTGATGACCCCATTGTTTTTTTATATCCAACTATAATTATATCCAAACATATATTATATATATACACACTCCCATAAACTTATTAATAAAATAAAGTAAATTGAACATTAAAACAATATACTTACAACCAAGAAATACATATAATAAAAATAAAAAAGTAAAAGTTATATGCACTTTTCTCTTCTACCAAATACACTTTCAATTAAAAAAACAAGTCACTTTAACTCTCTACAGAACTTAAATCTGATGACCCCATCATTATACAAAAACATTATTATAAAATACAAATAAAAATTTACATCACATAAAAATGTTAGACATGAATATTCTCTTATGCACTATTTATTCTTATACATAAACATTATTATAAAATACAAATAAAATATTCTCTTATGCACTATATATATATAAAATCTTGGTATTTGAAGGGCACTTTCAAATTATGACCGTTCCTAAATCTTCTGCTTGACAGGCGGACTGGACCGTCAAATTTAACATCCGCCTGACATTACCTACCTCCAAAATTCCCTGACGAAAGTGCCACCTCTCAGATAAATAAATAAACTGTAGCGCCAAAGACACGGGTCAAACTACAGTCTTTTCGAAAATTAATCAAGCATTTTAATATTGACCATTGTCGCAAAAAAGGCGCCGCTGAAAACAACAGAGCTTTCATTTTCCCAGGCATTTTCCCGTTTAACGGTCGCCGGGTTTCGGACACGCCGGCGCTGAGCTGTCTTTTCGGGCACTTGTACAGAAGTTGGTAGCCGGGACCTGTAGCAGAAGGACACGTGGGCAGTGGTTCATGGGCATTGCCCGCGCTATTATCTGCCAGGCTGTAGCCCCAGCAGGGCGGGCCCGCCACAAAATTCCAAACGCAAAGTTATTCACTTCTCCTGCTTTCCCCGACACAGATTTAAATCTCCGTTCGTTTCCAGTTGATCTCTGCACACAAATAATTGACGGGGAAAAATTAATCAGCACTGTTATATTACCGAGGAAAACTTTGCAAAGCTAGGAGAGCTGTGTAAAGCTGAGAGAAGGAAGGCGTGAAAGGTGTGTAAAGCTGTGGAAGTTCTGTAGTGCGATGGTGTCTGTTTGGCAGAGGGATGTTTGTCGCTGGTTTTAGAAGTTGTGCGAGTGTTTTCTTTGATGATTTGAGTTGAGGCGGAGGATTTTGTTTTAGACCTGGGAAAGGGGGTTCTTAGCTTGGAATTTGCTTTGTTTGGCCACAATGCTGCGGCAGGGGAGTTTGCTTGCAGTGTTGGTGGCGCTGCTGGTGTTTGTTGCGCAGGAGAGGGGAGTTTATGGTGACCGTGCGGCTAGGGTTTTGCGCGGAGTGAGGTCCGGAAGAGTGTGGAAGACTCTGAACGGTTAGTCTTAGTTTTATGTTTGAGGATTTTTCTTTAATGGAGCTGCATTTAGTCTTAGTTTTATGTTTGAGCTCTCTTTTGTGGAGCTGCATTTTGATGTAATATGTTTTTTTTCTTAAAGAGGAAAGAAAATTATCAATGTTCTAGGGCTGTGAGTCAAAGAATCGATGAAAACATACTTTGGACGCTATTTAGATTGCTATAGAATCTAAGTTTTTACAGGGCATGTTGCTAAGCACACTTTAAGTATTAGGGATTTGTGTTTGTGGTGTAACGGCAAGTTGTCTGAGCTTGGGCACCTGAGATGCCGCTTTCAATTTCCTTAGGAGATGGAGTTCAGTTCCCGGTCCCTGTTGTCGCCTGCTAGTTTTGATAAATACCAAAACAATATCAGTGAATCGTATATTTAGTTTTAAACTTTTGTTTTGAAAGTTTCACTTCATGGAGTATGTCTCGGTGTAACGAGCTGATTTCCACGTGGCGAAAATCTAACAAATATTTATATCTATGCTAAGGACGCTCCAACTACTTGATTCCTCGGATCATCAATGCCTCGGCCACTGCGTTAGTGGTCCCTTTTTCAACATGGACAGACCTTAAAAAATTTGATGCACGCATTCGAGCCCTGAGCATCACCAACTCAGAAATCAGTTTTGCCTGTTAAAAATAAAACTACTTGGTAGTCAACACTTATCTTAGACAACAGTATTGCTGTTTGGGTGTGCTAGGAAGTCCAATTAGCAAGAGGCCTTTATATAAATTCAATTTGAGCCTATGATACAATTGAATAGCCCTCCATTCTGGCAATGCTTGGTGCCCTTGGCTTTGCACTAAACTTACTCTAGTCAAAATTCGTTTCTGGCTTTCATTGTGTATATATTTTTAGCATCGATGTTTTGGATCACACTCCGTGATCTTATGCTGTTCATATCCTGCACTCTCTCTCATCCTGATGATGGATCACAAAGTATGATCCGAAACGTTGATGCTAAAAATATATACACAATCAAAGCCAGAAACGAAATTTGAATTAAAAAATTGATTGTGGAAATCTGATAATGTTACTCTAGTCAGTTAAGATGTTATTTGCTGATGCTTCTGCTTTCCCTAGCGTTAATGGCATCCAATCCAAGCAATTTGGGATCCTTGGATCTGTGTGTCAAGGCTGTACTCATAAGCCATCACTTTATGTGTTGACCATTATAAACTTTGGTTATTTCATTGCCAATGCCATTTTGCAAAGATGGGCTGAATGAAGTTCCCTCTAAAGCAACAATTCCCACTAGCTTGTCGTAGGCCATTTCACTGATGATTCTTTCCTTACCCTTCTCGAGGACGAAGTCAACATTAAAGTTTTAAACATGTATTTAGGTGTCTTGACACCTTTGGCTTGGCTTCTAGCTCTTACATTCAATGGAATAAAACCTAGTTTTATAGATACTCTACAATCCACTGTTGTGTTGAATTCACACCTTTGGTTGGAAGCAAATTGACGATGGGAAGATCTTCAAATTTCTAGTGATTCCAGTGATTCCCCTTGATTTTCAAGCTTGCTCTTCTATGCGTTGGTAGTATCTAATTGATAGAGTTGAGAAACCATTGATGAATTGAATCCCCAAGTTGCTTGCATTGGTTGGTAAATTGCCATACATGTTTATTAGTCCTTGTGTTGACTACCTTCTAAGGTATCTTATTGCAAGCTAGAAAAGCTTTTATGTGATTATTGATGGGCCAATTCTGATTGCAAGAAGGTATTTCATAGAGTAGCACAAGATTTATCACAATGGAAGACTTGCCTAGAACGTTCTTGATTTTCGTTACCTTGATAATTCTCCCATTTTTATCAAGATTATAGGAACTTTTATGTCAAAAAACATATTGAAATCTTGGGAAGCCAACAAGTTTTGGCTTTAGCGGAATTGAGATGGTTCTTGCAATGACCTCTCTATCAATCTTCAATCTTTGTGGTGGTCTCCCACCATCGTTTTTGTACGCAAACCATTGATTGAGTTCTTGGTTACATTCTCTAAAGCATAGTTGAAAACCTTGCCAAAAGCAAAAACTCATCAAGGCCCGAAAAAAAACTCGGCAAAACTTGACAACTTAAAAATTTGCTTAAATTTTATTGGAAATGCATTTTTTTTTGCAAAACTCAATGAGGAGATGCATCCAATGAGGTAGTAAATGAGTAAACAAAAGAAACAGACCGAGTCTAGATATGTTTGATTGATTTAAATGCAAATTGGGTACAAAATGGCATTCTCATGTGGAATACTGATGACTGGCAACCTGATAGTCTAAAGAAAATCTAAAATAGCAAAGAGTTTTTGTAAAATTACAAGTAAATACAACATCAAAATAGTTTACATCTTCTTCTTTCCAGCTTTAGTAAAAACTAGGGGAGAGGTAGAGGGTCTAGTCCTAGAAGTTCGCTTGGTTGTGCCTCCTCGCACGACTGACTGTGGCTCGACCTCCGTCCTGGATGTAGATGCTGTTGGCCCCGACAATGACTCTTCATCATATTCAACCTTCTCATCCTCCTCAACGCCATCCAGTGTGAATCCACACCCCCCTCCTTCATAGCTTGCCTCTCCAAATCGTAGACCTCATCCTCTACAAACAATGAAGGCTACTCCTATGATATCCAATCATTGTAAGGATCTATATCACCCAAATCAATTGGACCAGCTGGTGTTTCTTCTACCTTCCTTGTACGCAACCGAAGATTATATTGCACAAATACAAGGTCACTAGGGTGTTTCTGAGCTAACTTGTTCCTCTTCTTTGTGTGGATGACCTCGAACAAGCTCAAATTACGCTCACAACTAGGTGAACTACAAGGCTGGTATAAGATTTGGAGGGCATTTTTTTGTAGATTTGGGGTATTTCCATCCCAATTTTGCCACCAAGCATCTACAAAATAAAATATTATAAAGTTAGAATGCAAGTTGAAAACATTTTTTAACTTTAATCTACTTATCATGCATGTGAAAGACTCCAGGGTTTGAGTGTTTTTTCCTCTCTTGGTCAACTTTGAAGAGAATAGCTTACCACTTGCATTCTGGTAAATTTCCAATTTGGACACAATAAGGTCTCTCACCAAAAGTTCCTTTAATTTGCTCGGGTGTCGTCCTTTGAATGCATGCAATGAGGCCCTCTATGACCTCTCCATTAGGATCCGAGTAGGAATCCGAGAAGAAAAAATGAGGGTTGAGGAAGTATCTTGTTGTATGTATGGGTTGGTGGAGCTGATTTTTCCACCTATCGATAATTTCCCATATGGGATCAAATTGGAAGCTGCCTCCCATGGAGTAATTTTTGATAGACTCCTTGGCCCTATCCATGGCCTCATAAAGAAACCCCATTGGGGTTTGATCCCTATCCATGGCCAAATAAAGAAACCTCATTAGGGTTTGATCCCTATCTACTAAGCAGAGAACTCTAACCAAGGGCTCTGACACCTACAATTGAAAAATACAAAAAGATTAAAGTTACAAATTAATACTGAAAGACTTAAATACAAAAAAATTAAATGTTCAAGTTTTGAAGTTACCTTCACAATCTTTGTAGCTCTGTGTGCAAAGAGGTTGTCGAAGAAAATGTATGCAACACTTTGTCCTTCCGGCTTCTTTAAATAGCTTGACTCTAGCCATGCTTGACTCACGAACATTTGCTTCAAAGCCATTAATGAACTAAGAGTACTTTGCAACGTTAAGAAAATCGTTGCAAACCTTGTGACACCCAATCTTACCAACTCTTTCCCTTGGGTGTGTTCTCTCATCAAGTGAAGAACCCAAGGGCGATTGTAGATGTATTTCGTGATCCCCCTTGCATCCTCTACAACAGGTGTTACCGAATTTAGTTTTCCTATGTCCTCCAAAAGAAGGTCAAGGACATTTGTTGCACAAGGTGTCCAAAAAGGTGTTTTGTGTTTCTCTTGGAGGATTTTGCCAGCTGACACATATGCTGCTGCATTATTGATTATTATTTGGACCATATTTTCAACTCCCACCTCCATGATAACTTGCTCCAATATTAGAGCCAAACTTTCTATAGTTTTCACCTTGTTGGAGGTATCCACTGATTTCAAGAACCCACATTATTCTTTCAAGCAACCAAAAAATTAATAATGGTGCAGTTTTTGTCATCCATTCACCCATAGAAAAGAATAGTGCAACCATATTTTTTCCATTCCTTTCTTTGTTTTTCAATCACTTCTCTTGCCCTATCAACTGCATTTGTGAGCAACCTACAAGTATGAACTGAAATTAACTATTTTTTGTTGAATTTAAGCTATTTTTAATCAAAATTGTGTACTTAAAGTTAATCAAGTCTCCATATGATGTGGCATATGGTAAATATTTGCATGATGCTGCCATGTTTCGGGATACGACATGCACACAATGCAATAATGTGATAGATTTTTGTGTGATGTGGTTGTGCATTGTGATAAAGAACTGTTTGGATGCAAGACACTACTTGAAATTGTGACTAGATAAAAAGTATTAGTGATATTATACTGCCCTTTTCAATTAGTTACATACAAAATATGTGAGGAATTAGAGGAAAAGTGATACATTATAAAAACAAAACATTATTGAATAAAATGTAAGCATGTATAGCGTGTATAGATGTGCCATCATTTAAAGTCGTAAATTGGAGATAAACATTGAGTCATAGTGTTGCCTCCAATAGGTAAATTATGAAATAAGGCTAGATAAGAATCATGTAAGAATATCGAGTAATAGGTAAATTATAAAATAAGGCTAGATAAGAATCATGTAAGCATATTGAGTATGTAATGAAGTGAAGAAAAGTAATCATGTAAGCATTGACAAACAGAAAATGAAAATTTTAAGTATGGGCAAGATGATTGTCCACAATATGGCAAGATGATAAGATGAAGATGGCACTAAAGGTTTGACAAGGGTCTCAATTGTGCGGTCAAAAGAAGAAACATGATAAAGATCATAGTGCATAGTAGCATAAGCATGAAAACATAGGCACGATTTGATTATAAACATGGAGTTATAAAGTAGGCATGCCTAATTAAAGTAAGCATAGGTCATGATAAAGGTAAACACAAGAAGTAAAGTGGTCATGGTAAATATCAAGCATCGTAAATGTATAGAAATATCATGGATCATGCGAAAATAAGATCATGGTAACATGTAAAGAACAAATAAGTGAATGATGCAAAGTGGTGATCCAAGAATAAAAGTGTTTTTAAAGCATACAAATGAACAAAGCAACATAGGCAAATATGAAATCAACATGTAAAGTGAGCTTAAGTGCTAAACATAAAAATGACACAAGAAATATGACCTCCAAGTGGGGAACTAAAGTAGGAAGCACAATATAGAAGATGAACTGAGAATGTCTAAATACAACAAACACGGTATAATGCAAATGGACAAAATGTAGGAACACATGTAACAGATCAAATGAAAATAAAAAGCATAGGCACACAGATATAGGAGTGCTCAATGTCTAATGACACATAGTTAGCAAGATCTATCTCTAAGTGGTCACTCTCTTCTCAAATGTTTGCATCATATTCCTCTTTTCTATTACATTACTTGCTTTTTCAATCACATTTTCTCTTCTTGATATGAATTTGTACTCTTTGTAAACATGGTATCAATTGTTGGAACATTAAGTATTTTTCTTAATCTACTTTTGTTGTATTAATGAGGTGGGTTATGTAGAAAAAATGACATCTGTTGCACCACTGAAACATTGGATTTTGCAATATTGGTTCTTTATCATTTTTGGTGGAATAAATGACAAAGTATGCTGAGCTTGATCAGTTACCATCTTTTGTTCTTTTTGTTCCTTTTGTGCACCTAATAATCTTTGATACACCTCATAAAGATCTTTTCCACTTCCATATGGAGGATCCTTGTGAGTAGGAGTATTATTATCCACATTGAAATGATTCACTTCCGCAAGAACCTCATATGAATCTCATGTAATCTTTACAAATCTACCTTCATGAACAACTTTGAAACATCATGTATGACAAAATATACAAGTCTCAAGTGTTCTAACCAAGGTCTACCAAGAAAAACTAGAAATCTATTCAAAGAAAGAATATCATAGCTAGGGAATGTATTGGTATAAATTTGAAAGTTTTGATTTGGAGGTGCAATCGAATGGTTTAGATTATCATTGACACATTCAATATGGATCATTTTGTTGCATAGATACACTGGGATGCATCCTCATCCCTCAGCCTCGTGTTCCCATCTCCATTGCTATCTTACAGACACAGGGACAGTAGGGGTTGTCAGTGGCACATCTTCAAAAACTGGTGATGTGTCTCACTTTTTGCTTTTTAGTTGTAGTGTTCCCTATAACCTAACTTATAATTATCATTGTGGGAATAAATTCTGTTATATTCTTTCTGCTAGGAGATCAGTAGACCGACATTCAACGATATGACTAACAGCTCACAATGCTCTGAATCAAGTTTGATAACACACATATGCAATTTCTGTTGCTACAACATATGGCAAGTTCGATTCAATCATACAGTAAGAAAGTCCGGGTACAACCCTATGGGTTTGTGATGTCAAACTTGCATTTACTAGCAAGCTGTATTCTAATCAGAACTAAACTCTACACACAAGCTTGATTTTTCTCAGAAACAACCTGTTTGTCTTTTAGGAGGTGCAAGAAAGTGCCCAGATCTGAATATGGGTGAGTGTAGAGTCTAGACCTCAGTGCAAAGCACAGATCTGAAATAAATGACTGCAGATTTCCAGTGCTTCGGTCCAGTTTAGCAACAGCAACCCCATATGCATGCAAGAAGCTGCTATATTCTTTTTCTACTGCCCACGGACTGTCTTGAGTGGTGAGTTGACATGAGGATGGAGTGTCTGAATTATAGTCTAATGCCAGCTGTGCTTGGTAACTTCTAGCAAGCTGGATCAGGGATAGAAAAATTGAATTTATGAACAATTGCAGTGCCTTTCCTTACTGTAATCTCACTTTCCTTTTGGTGAACTTCTCTTCAGATCTGATGATATGAGCTGCAATGATTTGGAATAGAATGTGTGTTCAGTCAGCTGCCTATAATCCACTCTTGCATCCTGCAAAATGGTATGATTCCATGAGAATATTGATAAGTAGGAGACATTTTCCACAGCAAGTCAAATTATGATATTGCTATCAGGATTCAATTGTGTAGTTTTTCTACTTATCAATTGATGAGCTTAAGGGGCTTTCTAATGAATGGTTCATAAGGCACAACACTTACTGAAGGTTTTGCAAATGGGGTTGCAAGCAAAGTGGGCTTAATCATGGAGGAAACTCCGTAGTTAAGCACGCTTGAGCTGGAGTAGTACTGGGATGGGTGACCTCCCAGGAAGTCCCGGTGCTTCACCTCTGTGAGCATCACCTAGATGCAATGAGTGCTAAGTGTTCCATTCATTCTCATGAGACACGGGTTCTTGTGAACGACTACTCATGAAACATGGGTATATGAGTTTGACTCAAAAAACTGCACAGTTGAATCCTGATAGCAATAACACAATCCATAAGAATAATAATGGAATCTTTCACAGGCAGTGCTTGATTACATTCCTAATCCCCCTAGGTGCCTGTACTCCTGAAAGAAAAAGCGAGGTCACAAATAATAACCCAAAGCACAAACCTTGGTTTGGATTTTCCAAGAACAGAGGTAGGGTTTTTGTCCTAACCTTGAAGGTCTAGTTGAGGGTTTTCATTCTTCTTGCAAAGCACAAATGGAAAGCTCATCAAAATCCCATTCATCTTCTCCAAGAGATTTCGTTGATCAACTTATACCAACTGGGTGGAAAGCTTCCAAGGCCCACAATTGGATGCCAACATTTAATTTTGAACATTTCACTTTTATTTTATTATTTTATTATTTGAAATAGGTCCTGTGGTCTAATTTGAGTGCCACTTTTAAATTTTCGAATTATACGTCAATTTATTTTATATTTTGTTATTATTACATATTTTTATTATATAATATGAGTTTTGATTTTTTTTTAAAATAATAATAATGGCCAGATGATCGGTGGGAAAAGGGACATGACATTAGTGTTTTAAAAAAAGAGTCATTTTTAGTCAAGCTTTTGGAACTATGGAAAAAGTTTACAGCTTTTGAATGACCACATGCAATTATGGAATGATAATGTGGCCTTGCTGAATGACAACAAACAATTGTTATCCTTTTCATCACAGACAATTCTACAACTGCATACTGTTGTAGGAGAGCAAACAATTATAAGCGAGAGTATACAGTTTTGGAATGAGCTAAAACATGATTGTATATGACTGTAAATTGAAATCAAGCATACGCCAAATGAGAGCACGCAATTGTAAGAAATGTATGTCATTATCACACTTTCACTTATGGTTTTGTATCTTTTGGGCCTTTTGTTGCATTGAAAACATTAAACAATGAAACTGGAAATTTCTATTTTTCAGTGCTCCACGGGGACGGGAATTTCCTGTCCCCAATGCCATTCCAAAAATGCAAAAAAAGGAAACATCTCGGAAACAACGTTTCACGCGAAATAGGGGACTTGGGGGCATTGTTAGGTACCGGGGACGACCTAGCCGTCCCTTGATCGTCCCCGGTACCTAACGACGTCCCCTTTTTTCCAGCCAAAAAAAATGTCAACCCGTTTTGCATGTCACTTTTTTTAAAATTTTTTTTAATTGCTGGGCGGGCCCCACGTGTGTAGAAATAGCAATTAAAAACTATGGAACCCTATTTGGAGGCTAAAGAGGTAAAGTCTTCTTCATTTCTTCATTTCAACCATTCTTGGCAAGAAGAAAAAGAAAGAGCATCAACACGAAAGTTTTCATTTTTGAGTTGCAAGAGGATGGTTTTTAATTTTGGTAATTTGCTATGTATCAACTTCTAAAATGTCTATGGTGAATGGTTTATCAATGTTATGATATGCAAATTTGAATTCTCTCTCTCTATATAAAAATTTCCCTATTTTTTAACAGCCGTCCCCTGACCTCCCGTCCCCAAAAATTTGGCTTTGAACCTGTTGATGAATTGTAGCTTCAGTCGGATTAATCCTATCGATGGAATCAAATGCATAAGTGGCCTATCGGCCTTGAGCATTGATTACTATCCTTCTTCTATACACTGCTATGATTATGGTTATTGTTACCCAAAATTTCACTACTCGTGTATTTTTGCCACAGGGGATGTATTTCTTATCAATTGACTTCATTACCGAACATTGAAAACAGCAAGAGCAGAAGTACATTGCAATAATTGGAAAGCATTTATTTGTATTGAACAATGATAAATTACAAATTGAGTTCATGCATTTAAAGCATATAATACATATGTAGTGATTTTCAAATTAAATCCTCACACAAGCCGTGAGCTTAGCATTCTATCATTCCTATATGTTCAAAACAAAAAAGGATGGAATCAAATGAGCCAAGTGGAGGGAAACCAGTCATTGCCTTTGATTGCTTTGACTGGTTATATGCTGTCTTTGTCCTGGCTGGCAGCATCTTCTTATTTCTCGCAAGTTCGAGCAGCTCCTGTTTCCTACATAAAGATAGTGATGATGTTAGATACAACGGATCTAAGCAATGAAGAGTTATCCTACAATACACTGTTTACCATATGCCATCTTCTTTCTGTTTTTGAAAAAACAGGAGGGATAAAAGGCATAAAAGTGCTTCTGAAAAAGAAAGGTTTATACTAATGTATTTGTTCCATGTGCAGGAAAATAATTATTTCAATGTATATGTGCTCCTAACCGAGGCTCCCTTCGGGTATGAGCCCGACATATGCATTAGAATAATTGCTTTTAACAGATATCAAGGTAAAGCAGAAATACATTGTATTAAAGGGACATGTTTTATTTATGACATTGAAACCTTTTACAATGAAGCATGTTACAGTATGATTTAAAGCAACACGAAACATTAAAGGGACGAAATACTTATTATTCTGAAACCTTTTGTTTCCAGTTTCCAAGTGAATGTATTTGCAATATGCGAACACAGGATATCTCTAAAATTTTAACAGGAAAGAGGAGGGACTGAGTATAAAACCGAGTCAAGTGCCAACTGGGAACAGTGTTACACATGTTTAAATCTGGAAATATTGCTGGACAATTCAGTGACTTCAAAAGAGAAAAATCAGAGAATGGATAGGCTAATGAAGTCTTGGGCAGATCTTGCAGGCACCTCTTCTTATCATAAAGACTTAAAAGTGGGTTATAGGATTTGAGGAACAAGTGCATTTAATTGAGGAGTTAACTGAGGAAGCTGGTAACAAAGTTTCAATAAAAGATATCACTCAAAATATCAGTCAAATAGCAGTCATGGCAGATTTGTTTTATTCCTTGCAGGCAACTTCTTGAAAGCTTTTTGATTTGTATTTGATGACAGAGACACAACATCATTATCTCATATTTTCAGGAAAAGCAAATCGGGATTGCAACAAAGCAGCAAATTGAACTACATACTATTTAGAAGACAATTAAAGATGTTTGTGATGATAGCAAACTTTAAAAGGAAATTGAAGAGTTAGAACATAAGAGAAAGAATCTAAAAGCCAAGCTGGAAGCATCTAAAATTTTCTGTCATGTAATCCTCAACTGGTTGAAGTAAATGAAAGAATTAGGCAGCTTGGGATTGAAATTAAATCGTGTGCTACGGAGATCAGGAAGAAAATATCTTCTATGAAGATACTAAAAAATCAGTTTGAAGCTATGCTCCACGGAGTTTCCGGGACGGGGACGTTTTAGGGGACAGGGACGTGTTTCCGGTACGGGTACGGGTCAAGGCCAAAATTTAGGGGACGGGACCTTAGGGGATGGCAATTATATAGGGGAATTTTTATATATAGAGAGAATTCAAATATGCATATCATAACATTGATAAATCATTCATAATAGACATTTAGAGGCTCAATACATAGCAAATTTGAAATTAACAAAATTAAAATACTAAGTACTTTCATTGTAAAAATATGGCGTACATATAGCAAAAAAGCCCAAAGGCTCCAAGTATCATGCATGCAATCAAAATTACATAAAGAGAAGTCCAACTAAAATTAAAAATACTAAAAGTAAATAGTAAACAATAACACAGAAGTTCAACTCCATAATCGGATGTCCATAATAATCAAAATCAATAATGTATCTGCAAATAGTATATGCCAAATATATGGCTGTTCTCTCGGAATCTAAATCATCATCAAAGTTAGTCTCTGAGTCACTGGTAGGTTGAGGGTCTTCCTCATCCAATGGAACCCCAAGCAATCCTGGAGGTGTGTCTTCCTCCTCAACCTGCATAGCGTCCTTGGGATTAACATCCCAATGTAATGTTGGAGTCTGACAATACTGAACACCCTGTCGATCCTGTAGACGCAATGCACTGTGATCAGCCACTAACTTCTCCGATCGTCTAGAGATAAGGCTGTTCCTCTTGACTGATTGGATGAAGCTATATGTGGACCAATTCCTCTCTGCAGCGGAGGAACTCGCAACCTGTGAAAGAAGACGAGTGGCAAGAATTTGCAGCTCGGGTGCATCTGTACCATGCCACGTCCACCATCCAATAGGGTCCCTTTGAGCTAATGTAGCTCTAGCCGTCTTCGCCTCTGGTCTACTAAAGGTTGGACCACGAAGCTTGGAAAAGTCAATCCATTGTTCCCGAAGTCTACCAACATCATCTTTATTGTACATTTTTGCAAGGGCCTTGAAAAAGCCGTCCTTCACCTGAGTTGAACAAATAAAAAACATATTAAATTAACAAATGTCAAATAATGAATATGAATATGAACATTGAAGATTGACGAGATCTACTTTTCAACTTGCTATTTCACATTTAAATTGAAAACTTGAGATTTTAGATTTGAGACTCACCTCCTCATCCCTAGATGGAGCCACTCTCCCAGGTCTTGC
>MU223506.1:1304163-1315365 GCA_018584345.1 Thuja plicata
GGGTTTACATTATTTAATTATAACTTAGAAGCCACGTGGGGCCCACGCGGTGTAATAAAACTTTAAAAAAATATGTTTTTTTGCTTTAGGCGCCGTCCAAGTGCCGGCTGGAAAATAGGGGACGGGAATCAGTACAAGGGACGGCCGAGGGACGGCCACGCCGTCCCCGTTACTGATTCCCATCCCCAAGTTTCCTCTGGTCAAAAAGTGCCGTTTTGGGGACGGTCCCCGATTTTGACCCATTTGGGGATGGCTTGGGGGACGGCAAAAATCCGTCCCCGCGTCCCCGTTCCATCCCCGGTACAGGAACGGGTCCAAAAACATAGGGGACGCGTCCCCGTGGAGCATAGGTTTGAAGCATTTAAATCTAGAGATAAGTACATGTCATCACTTTCAGAAAAGTTATCAGCCCTTGCATCACAAAGAGAATTTTCTGCACATAAAGGAGCAAGTTCAACAAGCAGAATTTGAGAAGTCTTCGAAAAAATCAGATATGTAAAGCAGAGTCAAACGTTGCTGGAATTAAGCAAAGATTGCAGAGAGACAAAGAAGAAAATAGAGATTCTTTCAAAGAAAGGTACTTTTTCTCAGTTACAGTTGTTGAAAAGGGAAACAGTAAAACGTTTTTATGGTGTCCAAAAGACCAAGTGTTCTTTCAAATAGTTGCAGAGTAATAGCAGCATGAAGCACGTTTTATAATTAAAAGCAATGAACAACAACAAAGCAGCAATGAAAGCCAATAGACTATAAAAGGAAAGAATTCTCAGAAATTTCTTTCAAGGAAAGCCTAATTATCTTTCAAAGTTCAGACATAAAGAAAACATACAGTTTTCTTTTCAAGACAAATGAAGCCATTTTCAAAGGAGGAAAGAGATTGCAGCCTTCAAGATTTTCATTGCAGAGTAACAACAGCTAGATGTCATGTTTTCAAGCGAAAATAAACTCAGAATTTCTTCCATGGCAGCTTTAATGTTTCTGGGCAGTTTTGCAGATCTTATTCATACCCAGATGACGTTTTTCCAAGAAATTTCATCAGCATAAGCAAACATACTCTCACCAATGATGGCGGACTCAATGAACAACAGCAGATGCAACTGCGGTTTTAAGAAACCATAAGTTGAAAATGAAGACAGTAATGTTTTTTTTTCTCTTTCTTCTCTTTCATGGCGGCCAGCAGAATAAGAAAGCATTTTGGAGCAGACAGAGAGAAAGAATGCCAAGTTACGAAAGGAAAGTTTCAGCTAAGTGTTATCCTAGAACTCTTCTAATGGCGGATCCTCTGAAGCTAAAAGAGTAAAAGAAATCATGGAGGCGTCCATAACAGTGGGGAAAAGAAACAAATTCACACATTCACTTTCATTTAACACTCGTTTTTAAAAAATGATGAGAATTCGGGTGACAGTCTTACACTTACCTGCGAGTTTCACAGAGATTAGGGGATGAAATAGTGGAAATAGAGCTCCAACAAACAGAGCTCCAACAAACAGAGAAGTCTTCCAACAATGGCGGCGTTTTGCCAGCTTGAAACCCTTCCTCTCTAATGTGGAAAAAGACCGAATGATATTTTTTGCTCTAGGGTTGTTGTTTTGTGACCTCTAAAGCATTTTGTATTAGGTTTCAAATCCGCAAGGGCCACGGCATCATGCTCACTGTTTTCGAAAAATGTCTTTCACTAAGTCTAGCTTATCCATTATGCCACGGCAACAAAGCATGCTGTTGTTATTTGCGAAAATGTTGTTTCTAAGGGAATAGAGGATGATATCCTTTTAATTTAGTTTAACACTTACCTTATATTTATTTATTAACAAATAATTAACATTTACTTAACAAATATAAGTTTTTATTATATTTGTTAAATAAATTTTTTTATTTTTAATGAGTAAGTATAAGGTAAGTTTTAAAATTAATTATGATATTATTCTTTATTTTTTGACATCTTTATTTGTGTTTTGAATTTAATAATTGGTGCTTTATAAACCGGTTATTAAGTGTCAAACAAGATGTAATGGAGAACATGTGTAAAATTGCTAAGTCTTCATGACTTAATCAAAGTTTTCAATGGATGGGAGAGTGTTTAGGAGTGTTGGGGTTCTTCTAGGAGAGTGGAGAAGATTTAGGGGTCGGATTTTGACTTTCTCTAGCCTGTTTGGAGGGTCTTTATGGCTTTTTGAGCTTTTTGAGGTCAGTTATAGATGAGTCATAGGGTTCTTTATGACTTAGTGGAGTTTTTCAGAGGATAGACTTCATTTCATGGGCTTTTAGGTCCTATTTTTCAGGCTATTTTTTGGCATCTGACCCAAGGATTGGGTTTGTACTTAGTGAGTTTTTGGCTCATATTTTTTTCAGTTCTGATAGAGGCAGGAGAGGCTTTTGTGACAGATTTTCATGTCCTTAGCATATTTTGCATACATTTCTGTAACTCATTCTGGAGATTGAATACATATGACAGCATCATTTGGAGCATTATTTCTGTGAAGTTGGGCCTTCTCTTCTTTCTATATTCTGTGCAGATATGATTGATAGAGGTAGTTTGTGAACTATCTTGTTCCTTGTTTCTTTTGTCTCAGATAGTGCCTGGTATAGGGGTGTATGTTGTTTGCAGGTCATAGTGTGTGTTTGTGAATTTGAAGAACTTTTGAGAGAGAGATTTATTTTTCCTTACTAGTTTTCATCCCAAGACCTCACTGTGAAATACTTATGCAAGCCTATATAGTGGAGAAGTGTTCATCAATAAAAATGGAATCTTGCAGATAATGGTTAGCCATTGTATCCCATCCCATATATTTTGGTGTATCACCTGGTTCTCTAGTTTAGATTTTAAAATCTTAGGTTCATTTTAGTAACTTCTATCCCTTTTCCCATAAGTTCAAGTTAGTTTTGTGGAGTTATCAGTGATCATCCAATAGGAACCGGCCTAGAATCCGGAGGGTTTATTTCTAGTTACGCATTTCCCACATGCAGAAATGAATCCCATGTTAGGCAAAGTTGTTAAACTTGTGTGGTATAACAGGGTGCAATTTTAAGCCTTAACAGTTATTACAATACATGATTAATAATTAGTAAATCGACAATCATGTATATATATATATATATATATATATATATATATATTTAATATTGTATATGTATATTAATAAATACACATATATACATGATTGAGTTTGATATAACAATTATTAATCATACTGTTGATATTAATAATGCTGTTAATATTAATCATAACATTGATATTAACTATGCCATATATCGATATTGGATATCAACATTCACATTGCTGAGTATCGATAATTAACATCAACCTTGCATTGACTATTATGTGAATGTATAATGTGTATCGACTTTGGCATTAATAATACGAATCGATAATAAGTATTGATTATCAGAAAACACATCAATTTGTATATTGATTGAGATTAGTTAATGATCGGTAATAAGACATGTCTCACTTAGAGACATACATGTCTCTACGGGAACTATGTCCGTGTAGAGACGTGTCCCTACGGGAGACATGTCTCCACACTATTGTATATATGATGATCGATTAAAGTATCTTGTGAAGGACAAAAATTGATAAGTGCAAAGCAAAGATACAACAATCCTATATAACATATCTTAGCAACATTATACATAGCAGATTGATATCGATACATATCTCAGTTGTTTTATTGTGAGATTGTAATCAGCAAAGATCATCGATCTGTGTAGAGTTCAATCTGTATTGAATAAGTAAATACATCTGCATAACAGTGAAAAAAATTAAAATTCTATAACATATAAATCTGTTCAAACTTAACATGGTATCAAAGCCAGGTTAAGGAAGATCCAATCAGATTTATAAGGAGAGATAAACTAACCTGTGATGTCAATGCCCACACTATTCCTACTTTCCAGGACGAATTCATTATGGAATGTGTCAAATTAGATGGCAAGCTGGTCGATGTTGTTTCTGTTTGTGGACTAGTTAGTAGTGAAAGAGAAAAGCGTGGGAGGAAGGATCGGATTCAGCAGCCAATGATTAGAAGAGCTGCCACTATGTATCCAAGTCAGCAGGAATAGGAGAAATCGCAGATGAATACATTTTGAGATACCGTTCTCATTTTATTTGCAATGATTGGTTTTACAATTAGAGTGCTTTCGATTCTCATACATCATGACACCTAATCCATTCTCATCACTTGGGAGCCATGCCTATTCATCTATGCTTGGGGGTTCTTGGATCTTAGAGTCTCGTTGTACATACACATCCTTATTCCTTGGTCGCGGGATTATTTATGTGGCTGTTCAATCCAAACTGTATCATTTTTTTTATCTTGACAACACAAACTTATTTGCCGGTGCATCAAAACAAGTCTTATTCAGGGGAGGAATGGTGACTTGTCTACGTGCTATAAGAAGTAAAAGATGGCTTCAAGAGAGGGTTGGCTTCTAGGTGGACGCTTGAAATATTTAGGAGTTGTAGACAAAAGACAAAGCATTGAAAGAAAATTTTAAATTGAATTTCACATTTTTTTTGCAGGAATATTCAACTATTAACATGATAGGATAAATAGTTCTCAAGCTACTCATTGACGACCTTTATTGAAATGTGAACGTGAATATTAACATGGCTTCAATTTAATGATTAGTCTTTTTTTGGAGAGAGATGTTGTGAAGCGTCATATATATTTATATTGGGGAAATGTCGTTTATATTGTATAGTTTGGGAGGAAATATTTTAGTCTCGGCTTCTTGATCTCCGAGTCCACTGGAGGTATTGGAAAATATAAAATTTATCCTCAACAATTCATTGACCATATATTGGGAAGGAAAGTCATCGATCCTATGCCTGTTATAGAAGTAACGTATTTGAGCAATAAACATAGATCTCACAGCGGAACTATATGGCTCGGATTCTTCATTAATATATTTGTATTAAAATCCTTCACGCTGAGGCTTAAAGTCTGGATAAATGCCAATCCAGATTATCGATCTCCTAGGTATATATTGAATATGAAGATTATATGTAAATTCTTAAATGCCAAGTGCTATTGCAGGTATGTGACAGAGATCATTCATCTATGAGCACATAAATCATGTAGGCTCACGACATATCTACCATATACATGTATGTGACGGAGATCATTCATCTATGAGCACATAAATCATGTAGGGTCATGACATATCCACTTACTGTGATGATGGGTCGATCCATTCAATGTTGAGAACCCAGTTAAAGGAGTTTATTCCATGGGTAAACATAATGGAGTTTGGCAGATTCTTATGAAGTCTTTGATAGAATGCCTGAACGAAGTGCAATCTCTTGGACTACAATGATTAGAGGGTATGCTCAACATGATTGCATAAGGGGAAGGATATATTCTTTCCTCACAATTGATGAATAAGAGGAAGACATTGCTTCAGTAGTAGCAGGAGATGCTATTGTGATGAGTGATGATAAATTGGAAAACACTTGTATGCACATCAAAGAATTAAATGGTTTTGGGATCCTTCATTAGATGAAAGGACCAAATTGGAGTTTGGAAGAAGACCAATACTCAGAAGGAAGAGAGAAGTAGATTACATCAAGAAGGATGTTGATGAGCATTGGCTCCAGATTAGTGAGATAAGTATTCTTTCTTGAGTACCATTTTTATTTTGCAGTTAGTTTCTTATTTGGATCCCTGTATGTACTATAAGAGTCATTAGCTTGATTATGCTCTTGTTCTTTTCCTTGGTCTCTGAGGATGTTCTTGCAGGAAAAGAAGAATGGTGCATTAGATGTATTACCGAGGCATTCGTGTAGGACTCAATCTTATGATAGTAGCTCCAAAGTTGTCTTGGATCTAGCACCTTCAGCCACATGTGAATCATGTCAGATAATAAACTCTTGGAGCAAGATATCTTTGATGATTGGGACTATGTGAGTTGGGTATCCTTCCATGACAAAGGGACCAACTAGAGGATTTGCTTCAATTGATTGTCGAGGATATTGAAATCAGATTAAGAGGGAGTCTAACATTTCATCAGAAGCAACCTTGGACAACGAGGTCAAAAGGTTGATATACTAGAAATTCCCTACCATTATGTTAGAGACACGGTGGAGAGAAATATTATCCAGTTGAGATATATTAGTACAGGTGAACAAACGACAGACATTCTCACCAAGCCTCTCTCCAACACAAAGGTGGAATGCTTTAGAGGTAAGCTTGGTATGGTAAAAATATAATTTTATCTAAGGTTGAATCTCAACAGTATTTATTTGTTGTACTAATATATTCTAAAGATGTTTAATGTGCAAACTCTTTTATTGTCATGCGTGTGACTCCATGATTTCATGTGCCCCTATGAACATCATTGAGAGGCGACGATCTTTCAATGATGAACACTTGTACTTTTGGTTGTTATTGTAAGGTGACGACTTTATAATAGTTAAACCATACTATCATGATGGATATCATACGACTTGATATCCGTGGACATGTCATGATAGTTAATATCTCTTAAGTAATATTAACCGAGTGGTAGATATCATGAGAATTGATATCTGTGGATAGCCACAATGAGTTATGTTACTGAGATATTCATGGTGGATATTATGTGACGTAATATTTGTGGATATGCCATGAATAGATATCCTTTTGGTAGGCATCATGTGACTTGATGCTTGTGCACATACCATAATGGATATTGTGAGTACGGTGAATTTCATGTGACTTGATATTCGTGGACATGCCATTACTCCTGATATCACCGTGAGGTGATATCATTTATGGTGGATATCATGAGACCTGATATCCGTGGATATGCCTTAACTCCTAATATCACAATGAGGTGATATCTCTTGCTCCGAACGGGCCATAAAAGTGGGTTTTATGGCGGTGGCATGAGAGCAACCTCTGAATACATTTGGACTTCTATTGTAAAAGTGCTGATTTAGAGATCATTAGAATGTTGGATGTAGAAGTTATATTTGAAGTTTTGTTCATAGGGCATGTTTAAAAATTAAATATCTTTGAATTTTCACAATTACAACTGGAAAAATTAAAGCTTTCAGGTTGTTTAAACTTGCAATATGTATTATTAGCAAGGTTTCAAAAATTCTTTCAGGGAACTGGTATTGATATCAATCGTCTTCCTCCTAATGTGCCCTACATGTTGAAAAGAGATATTTATAGTGGCATTTGCGATGAGATCTACAAGCTCTACATAAAGTCAATTGGAATAGAACCGACAGAACCGTTGTCAATAACAATGCGCCACTACTTGAAGCACTATATCCATATAGAAGATGGACACATTATTCCTGCCAAGTGGAATAGGTTTGCTTTGGTTTGAGATTTCCTTTGGGCTAATTACGAGTATGCTGTCATTAGCTTTCTGCAGAGTCAAAATACTTTATCTTGGGAGATTTATGAATTCGTTGACTTTGTTAGAAAGAACAAAAATTAGAAGAGCATCTTATTTTTAGGTGTCTGGTGCATTACGTGATCTGTTGTAGGTTTTACTGCCTCTTTAGAGAAAGCCATTTCCCTACGAGATCTTCATTATGTGGATCAAAGATGTATTTCTCTTTTCATCTAAGAGATGGCTGAACAGAAAGTTTCTATTCTTAAGAGTCATCAACATGACTCGTTTCGATGTCCTTTGGCAGGTCCCTTTCTTCAACCGTTGTTTTGAAGGTGCAGGCAAGCTTACCTTGAACTATAATTTTTCTTTCTTTTTCTTACAAGCTTTTAGATAAATATATTCTTCTAATACCATTAACTTACTTTATATCAAATAACAGTACAATGTGTATCGTTTATTAGCTACTAGGAATTCTGATGGTGCTTTTTGGGTTGGAATTGTGGACTGGCAGAACTGCAGAAACGTAATGAAGACAGAGAGAATTTAATTTTTTTTTGATCACAAGCAAATTGAATATAAATGCTTCTGTTTCTTATGAGGTTCTTGTAGCAGAAATGTGTACCTTCCTTGTTGAGGAAATTGCTATGGTTTGCCTCTTATGTTATAAAACAAATTGAAAAGATGGAAGCAGTTAGATGGCCTAAGATTGTCACTAAAGAGGTTGGGAAGGAGAGAGAAATCTTGGATTTGAAAAAAACCATGAAATGGATGAACAATGGGAACATCGGCTTGAATGCATGTCCAAATATAACAAAGAAATAAGACATTTATGATGGATAAATTCTGCAAGTCTATGCGGGAAAATGCATTAGAGAGAGAGGAAATATTATGTTGATGAATTGAACCCCACATATGATCATGACCAAAAGTGATGCAGAGCACGGAAGGTGAATACAATTCAACTCAAAACTAACTCAAACAAATCAAACTTAGAAGCCAAATTTCATGGGTTTCTCTCACAATCTCACCATTCTCCTAGTAGGGCAGCAAACTGACTAAAACAGGCATAACTTTTCATGCAGATTAGATCTTCAAAATATAAGCACAGATTTGAGTACCCATTTTAGCCTTATTTAACATATCCCGAACTTAGGTATGGTTGTTTTGGAACAACAAAGCCAAAAAATTGGCTGTCCTACTTTTCTAGGCCTTGAAGGTTGAGTGGCAAATTGAGTATTTGGCCATAATTTCCATTGTAGACATGATATTGAAAATGTAAAAACAGTTCTAGATACCCATTTGGGCTTTAAATACAACATATGTCAAAATGGAATAGGGTTTCTTTGTACGGATCAGGGAAAAAACAAGACTGTTCCTTTGCAAAACTCTAGGACTGCTACAGAGCCGCTTTCACCAAAATAGCCATAACTTTCACAAGTCTTAATGAAAATTGATGCCACAAAAAGAAAAATGAAGTAGACTCAATCAGCTTTCATTTCCAATTGGTCTCATGCCGTAAAATGTCCGTACAGGTCCATAGCACACGAAAGAACAGCAATGAAAAATCCAGATTTCAGAAATAGAGATGTCTTTATTGAATTTCACTTCAAAATGTAATCACCACCCTTGGTTTCGACCTCCCCAAGGCCATTTAACCACATACCAACCTTTGACAACTGATTTTTCAAACTACAAGCGTTCTAATTCCTTCATTTACACTTGTGTCTTTTCATATTCCATGTTTTGCAACATTTGCCACATTGACAACATTTTGTAAAATTGACAACTTTAAGCAACTTGACCCACCAACACTCCGAATGACCTAATATGGATTCTAACACACCCAATATGGTCTTAGACGACCTTATTACATAAAACTATTACAAGAAAATAAAAAATGATAACTATATCCAACTTGAACCTAAGGTACTCCTGCACCTAAAAGGCTATATAGAGGCAATTATCACTTGGAGAGCAAAGATGCTAATAGCCTAATTTTGGACAAACTCACATCATCTTTAGTGTGAAATAGGTAGATGAAAAGGTCAAAAGAAGAGTGAGAGGCCGGGGTAGGTGTCTTTTGCAAAGCTGGGGTGTCTAAGTTAGAGGAACACTTTATTTGTAACGTCGCCTTGTTGAAATATGATTTATTAGTACATAATTATTATAAAATATAATAGAACAAAAATAAAATCTGATATAAATAAAATATAATAAAATTTAATGAATGGTCAAAAGGCATGAAATGAAGAGTTGTGACTTCCTCAACCATGAGATATAAAAGGGAGAAAGGCTCATTTGAAAGGCATATGGATGGAGCAAGGAAAATTGGAAAACAAAATATGGAATAATTAGGTAGGAATTGGAGAAATAAAAAATAAACCTGAATTAGAAATAAAGAACAGCAATTAAAATTAGTTAAGGAGCGATTAAAAAAGTGGAAGAGACACCACTCTTTTGAAGATATATTAAGAAGTTGTAGTGCATTCGAGGGGAGCAAGAGTTTATATCAGGCTTCCATTTCAGATCTGCAAATGAGAAGATAAAAGGGAAGATCATCAAAGAAAGGTTGAAGGGTTACCTGTAAAAAGAGTTTATAGCAGAATTGTAAGAAGAATATATGCAGATATAAAAGAATATGCTTATGCAAATTGAGAAGGAAAGTATATGTAGACTCAAAGGAGCAGTATTAAGAAAAGACACAGTTTGAAGATGTGAATCAAGAAAGATTTTGTTGTCCCTAATTTTGCATTCCCCAAAATTGGGGCAACCCTACGCAATTCTCAGTTGATTGCTAGGAGTTTTTCTCTAAGTGTGTTGATGTTACGGAAGGAGTATTTTTCAATGGAATCAGTCATCCCTTGATTTCTAGTTGTTCTATCTTCTAACTAAACATCAAGTCCTTTTCTTTTTCCTGTTTTTCTCTTTTCGCTTTGTTTTGCGTCTTGTTTTTGTTTCCAGTTTTAGTTGGCATCCTTGGTGTTTCAGTGGCGTTGCGAGCAGTTTTCCGTGTTCTTACAAGGTTAGTAGAGAATTGGTCTTTTCTGGTTGACCACCTAAAGTGTAAGCTTATTTTGTGTGTGTGATAGATTTTAAATTCTATCTTAGAATTTTGCGCCACTCTGCGAAATTTTGCTTGGAAATTTTAATGATAGCGCAATTTTGAATTAAATCCGTATATCAGATCATTAATTTCTAAGATGCATACGAATATTTTAAGTTCTTTAGTGTTTAAAATAAATTCTAAAAATGATTATTGCATATGCATATATTGTTTAAATAAATTTATTTTAAAAAACGACCAGGTAAAGTTGAGATTTATTAAAGATTACTTGCTTAATAAATTTCGTAATCTATTGATTTTATTATTTAATCAAAACGACTTATTATTATTATTATTTTAAAAGAAAATAATAATAAATAATAAATTATAAAACAATATTATAATAGCTAATGATAATGTTTATTTATGATTAGTTATATTATAATATTGTTTTTAAATAATAAAATATATCTTAGGTGGGAGGCGTCAGAATTAATTAAATAGCATATGCTATTAAAATTATTCTTAAGTGGCGTCTTCTCCCATGCGCTGGCCAATACCAAATTGCATATCGCATATTGCATTGAAGTACATATGTTTATCATTTCATATAGCCCGCGGTGGTGAGTTATCGGGCCTAAACAATATGTATTAAAACCGCCGATACCCAATAGCATATCGCATATTGCATATGACATTTATGCCATTCTATTCCATAAAGCCCGCGGTGATAACTAATGGTTATCGGGCTGCTTTGATTTTCATTATTAAACGACATGTCTATTCCGCCGATTGCATATGCTATTGCGTATGTTTTTAAAGCCAAATGTTAT
>MU223506.1:1346146-1360116 GCA_018584345.1 Thuja plicata
GATCGTCTTAGAAGTGGGATCAAAATTCCTCGCACACGCCATCACAAATTCAGGTTCTATTGCGGCTGTTGGAAAAGTAGCAACATGATGGATGTAGCTTTCACGAATGCTGATCATGTCATGCTTGTTGGATGTTTTTGCCCTTTCTAGAAACTCCTCCATGTTCAAATGCCCAATTTCCGTGTCACAATCTCTTTTACATAAGATGTAAGCTGAGATGTCATGACGGAATTTTGAGATTTATCATATTGGTATTTCATCTTTTTCTTGCCTTTATTCTTTGGTGATGAAGATCCTTTCTCCGACATGGCCCGGATTGCAGCAACTGTAACTGTAACAAAGAATTTCATCATTAAGAAGAAAGAAAGTCATTTTTATGCAAAAATGAATGGAAAGGACAACTCTTTGTGAAAGTTGAAAAATATGCATAGAAGTGGGATTTTATGGGATTAATGCACTTTTGGAAGGATAAGACAAGGGATATAATATTCATGTTTTGAAACATGATGGATTGCATATGCGGACAACACTTTCTAATTTTCAAAGCATGATGGTATGTGCAAATTTTTCATCTCCTTCAAAATGAAAAGATGGAACTTCATGGGCTGATTGCATGGTGGGCAGCATTATGCACTTTCTTCTTTTTATAATACCTCTTTCAAGAAGATCTTCATAAGAACGGGGTTTTTAATCCCTACTGCATATAAGAATAGATAACATCCTCATATGCAACTTTCAGAGATAATGAGAGAGAAGAAGAAAGAATTTACAAATAAAACAAAAAGAAAACAAACAAGAAAAGAAAAGACCAAATTACCTTCCTTGGATGCAAAAAGAAAGAGCAAATTCCTCTTCAAAGCAAAATTTGAGAGAAGAGATGAAATTCGAAATTGCTATTGAGAGGAATTTTGCAAGGTTAAATAGGCTCTAGAACATGGTTGGTCTTGGATTTGGGAAGGACAAATGTTCATCATGGAACAAAAATAGCATATAAACAACAAGAAAACATGAAGAACTCTTCAAGAACATGGAGTATGATCATTGCATGCCTTCCACCTCTTGTAGAGAAACAAGACTTCATCAAAGCAAGAATTTTGAAATTGCTATTGAGAGGGAAAAAACATCCATCTAACTGCAGTTAAAAAGACCATTTCCTTGGAAAAGAAGAAGTCCAAGGCTTTACAAAGACACCACAGTCAGTTCTCCATAATAAAAGCCTTTAAAAGCTGCTCATTAGTTAATTGTGGTGTGCTGTGTAAAGAATAAGTTATGTTTGTGCATGATGAACTGCATTATAACCGATAACTTACAGCTTTCTTTAGTTTTCCTTTTGAATGAAATTACATATACATTAGCATATGTATTTTAATGCATATGCAATTTCAATACCGCAACTTTTATGAAATGCATGAGTTAATGAAACGATATGTATTACCGTAAATCATTGCATGTATTAAATGCCGTGCGATATGCCATTTCCTTATGTTTAATGCCAAACCTTAGAAAGTGCCGCTTTAACATATAGCATATGCGTTTGAGTTTTGGTTAAAACTTTGCCAGCGTTAGTGGAATCGTATCCTCCTTTGATAGCATACTGATTTAATCATACGCAATGCAAAATTTAAACCCGATAACTAATAGTTATCACTGTGGGCTTTAATGAATGAAGTGGCATAAGTTTTAACGCAAAAAACTTTTTAGGAAGTGACGCATAGCATATACACCATAAGGTAAGATTTGCGGGACTTTACATATGTTTTTTTCTAAATGAATGCCGCCTCAGATTAGCCGTGGGTGCTGCTTTAAACATAGGTAATATGCGATGTAATTTGGCGGTTTAACCTGCCATGGATTAATATCTTTTTAGACAGCCCGATAACTAAAGTTATCACTGCAGCTTTTATCCATTGAATAGCATATGTAATCTCATCGCATATGCTAATATGAACTTGACATATCGTGGGTTATACTTAGAGCGATATAACATATGCAATATGTAAGATAAGTTAAGTGACACATTAACATATGTTATTTAATTAATTCCGACGCCCTCCATCTAAGGTATATTTTATTATTTAAAAGCAATATTATAATATAACTAATTATAAATAAATATCATAATTAGCTATTATTTTAATATTGTTTTATTATTTATTATTATTATTATTATTATTTTTAAATAATAATAATAATAAGTCGTTTTGATTAAATAATAAAATCAATAGATTACGAGATTTACTAAGCAAGTAATCTTTAATAAATCACAACTTTATCTGCGTTGTTTTTAAAATAAATTTATTTAAACAATATATGCGTATGCAATAATCATTTATTAGAATTTATTTTAAACGGTAAAGAACTTAACATATTCGTATGCGTCTTAGAATTTAATGATCTGATATGCGGATTTAATTCAAAATCGCGCTATCATTAAAATTTCTAAGCAAAACTTCGCAGAGGCGCAAAATTTTAAGATAGAATTTAAAATCTATCACTCATACAAAATAAGCTTACACTTTAGGTGGTCGACTAGAAAAGACCATTTCTGTACTGACCTTGGAAGGACGCGAAAACTGCTCGCAAAGCAACTGAAACACCAAGGACGCCAACTAAAACTGGAAACAAAAACAAGACGCAAAACAAAGCGAAAAGGGAAAAACAGGAAAAAGAAAAGGACTTGATGTTTAGTTAGAAGATAGAACAACCAGAAATCAAGGGATGACTGATTCCATTGAAAAATACTCCTTCCGTAACATCGACACGGTTAGAGAAAAACGCATATCAACCTGACTAGGAAATGCGTAGGGTTGCCCAATTTTGGGGAATGCAAAATTAGGGACAACAAGAAATACCACTTGGAAAAAGTTAGTTTCTAGTGTATATATTATTGTCTAGAAATAAAAATTAAATTTGATTGGATGTTACAAAATATTCCCTTCAGCAAATAAAAAATTCAAATGGGGCATTACATCTCTAATAGGTTGTCCCCAGCATATTAAGTTGTTTGCTCATCAAATGATGGTGTGGCTAGGGTTTAGAACCATCCAAACTTCCCCAAAACGGGTAACTGATTCTCAAACTTTTGAAACACCTCCGCTATTCTTATACAACTCAATTTTTGGCAGATTGCAGCCACTAACAAGATGGTATGACCTGCTATGGTAACCTCCAAATGGTATGGACTGCTGCTGGGTCTTTCTTATCAGCAAGTATCCAATATAAACTTGCTAGTAAATGATTCTTTCTTTCAGTCTCCACTTTTTGCTTCAAAATAGAGCAATATTCAGAATTCTGGCTATAACGTTTCAATTTGTTCAATATGAATATCCACAAAGTTTTTAACATGCAGACACTTGTGAATCCTGATTGAATCCATTCACAAATTGGCTTGGAGAGTTTTGTCCTCAAAACCAATCTTTGTTAAAGGGTTTTCATCCTAACTTCGAATAAATGAAGAATTGCTCATTCTCAAGCTGAGGTTTGATTTAATAAAATGCCAAGAGTGAATTTCTCTTTTTCTAAGTCTGCTTTTTATCCCGTTTTTGTATAATTGAAATAATATATTTCATTTCCCACGTCAAAGTTATTTTTAAAATTTCTCGTATTTTTAACTCGAGTTTTGGGCCCCAAATACATCACTTTCCAATAACTGTTCAACTTTAATAAATTAATCAATTAAATATAAGTTGCGTATAAAATGAATGGCTTTAGACAACTGAATTTAATAAATTAATGATTACTTTGGCACATCTCAAATTATCCTATGAGAGTTAAATTGGCTAAGGGTCTCCCTCCAATTGTTCATGCCTGCCAAGGGTTACATTGGCATGAGGGTATGAACACGACACCAATATCTATTGGGAAGAGTGGTAGTAAATTCAGCCCTATTTCACTCATTTGCATTAAGCTTGCAAAAGTATTTTCTATGGATGATCAATATTGCAAGCAGCAACTAAGTGAGGCAATAGAGATTAGTTTACACCCATAATCTTGATAAGGATGAGGGTTTGAACTTAAATACATTCTTGGAGGCCCACCATCAACATGAGATGCACATTTCAATGATTCAGTTGGTTGCAAGCTTTCATTCTTTTAGGAGTTAGCGATTTATTGTTTTTTTTAGCAATCATAATACATTGTTTTCCTTGATCATGGATCTCTTGTTGAGATCCAAAATGTTGAATCGAAAACTTAACATAGTTGTCTCCAAAAGACTTGTCTCAAGAGAAACGATCACCTCTTTCTAAGATCTCATGTTGAGATCCAAAAAGCTGAATTGAAAACTTAACACAGTTCTCTCGAAAAGGTTTGTCTCTAGAAAAACCATCGGTTCTTTCTAAATGAAAGAAGATATATTAACAGATGAGATGTTGTGGATGAAACCACTGATTTGTATGTAGATGTTTCCAACTGTTTGGGAAAGCCTTTGCTTAGTAGATTGCTAGTACGTTAAACATGAGAAAATGCAATGACTTAATTTGGGTTATGATCAGGAGTTCAATCAAAGAATTTGATAAATGGATATGGGATTCAGCAAAGTGAATTCTAAATGTAAATCTACTACCTTGAAAATTGAGATGAAGGAAATTTATAATATTGTAATGTTATTGAACTAGGTGTGGAACATTATTCTTAAAGCTAGCATGCAGAAATTAGCAACTAGTGAGGAGAAAAGGAAAATCAATGCTTGAGTAGGTGTAAAACAGTGCCGAGGAAAATAGCGTTTGGAAAAATGAAAGTGTTTTTGGGGTTGAATTATATTTTATAACTTAGATATATGATCAAATAGATTTGGTTGGTATAGTTTCACTGCAGAATATTTTTTTAATAAGTTTGTTAAGTCCTTGTATATTGAGTTTGGATTCAGACAACTAGCCATTGCAGGGCATCATTGATTTTTGATGATACAAACAAGATTGCATTGGGTGATATGGGAGCAACGATGGGAGTTACGAACACCATGTTTCTATAAAGGCTCATGTAAAGGATGACTGCAAAATATTTGAAGGGGAATTTTGTTGTAGAATCTTTAAGCTTGAAAGCAAAAAGGACAATTAGATTGTTAGGAAGTTGAGGGAGAACTGATTAATTTATGTGGCTCTTTGTCTGAGAATCAAAAGTACTTTATAATGTCAAAGATGTGTGTGTGTGTGTGTGAATCTCTGCTTAAAAAAACATCACACAGATTGCAACATTGATATACAAGATTTATTCACATCAAAACTGCTCTCACTATTACAGACATTGTATGCAGCTACCCTCTGTTTTTCACACAATTTACACCCCACACCCTCATTCTATTGGCCTCCTATGCAGCTCCTCACCCTCTATTCTATGTGCATCCTCACAGAGAATGCCCTCCCCTCGCTCACTACGCAGTCTCTTTCTTGGGCTGATACCTCTCTTGTCTGGCCCAATCTCGCTCTTATAAACTTATCACCTTAAAAACTGCCAATCATTCTTGCTTTTGTGTCCTTACACACACCCCAATATCGCTCCAAGTCTATTTGTTTAATCTGCACATTGTCTTTTCTGAGGTGTTGGAAGCTGAATGGTTTAAAGCCATGCTTCATTTTTCTCTGCCCAGCAATTTTCTTCCCCTTTGTAATGGACATCTTATTCAGATCTACATTACCATGTTCTTTTGCTTGACCCCCAGGTCCTGGTACAATTCGAACTAGGTCTGGATTTGGGGCCGGTACGAGGTGGGTGCGGCCAGGTTTCCATATTCCCACTGTGGGTTCGTCCCAGACGAATGCTGGAGAATCCGCGGAGAATTTTCGCTGTTTTCAAATCTAAATTCTGTCCACTAGGAATTTCTGGAGCTTTCAAATCTAAATTTGGTCCTTTGAATTGTGTAAGCCACGGAAGATGTTTGTAAATATGATGGATGCTGTTCGTCGTGCCATTCTCTGCTGTTTTCTCCAGACTTCAAAGTTCTCAGAATCTGAATAACCTGTGGATCACACTATTGTCTGAACGAAGCACATTGTTGTCAGCATTCTTGTGCTGGGCCTACAGCAAACAAGAGAAACTTAATTCAAATCAGTGAAGAGATATATTTTACAGAAGATTAGGATGGCATGGACTAGCAGCATCCATGGAAGACATGCTATCACACACAAACTGTGTGACAAATTCACGAATTGGAAGCGCAAGGCAGCCATTTGTTGTAGGATCAAGGGCTCGAATCATCAGACACAGCTGAAGGTGTGGATTCATAAATGATGGCTTTTTACACGAGATTCAGGAACTTATAGCAGCTTGATTTGAAATGAGAGTTTCTCTTATTAATGTATTAATAAATTTTGTATTTTATATTTACTTATCCATCTTAACAAATTAATTATTAATATTAATATTTATAATAAATAAATTAATATATTACATTTATAGTTAGAATAATAAATATAATATATATTAATAATAATAAATATAATATATATTAATAATAATTAACAAATATTAAATATTAATAAAATTTACACCTTTTTTTAACCAACATACCCGAACCCACCCAAAAAAAATTGTGATCGAACCCACAAACCTGAACCCGATTCTGAACCCAGACCGACAACTTAGATTCAGATGTTTGCATACTTGTTTCACTCAGCCAATTGTTTTTTTATGGCATTAACAACACAACTTTCTAGCATTTTATCAAATGATTTGGACTAATCATTGCAAAGGACAAACACGAGGGTGTACCAACCCTGTGAGGGAAGAACGGTCCGTTACTATTTTGCTAGGGCCCTTGATGAAGACACTTCAAAAGCCACCCATTCAAAGCTTGAACATAAGCCCTTTGGGCTCCAACCCAATTGGTTCTACATTCTCATGAACTTTGCTCCAAGACTCTCATTTTGGCTCACGGTAGGATGATGTTGGCAAAGGTTGTGGGAATTTTCTTTGCACCTGCCAATTCAAGTTACTTGAAAGTAACTAAAGCCTTTTCTACAATCCTTTGGCACATATCCTGCTATCATTGCAAACCATGGGATGACATCTCATAAACATTTCCCATTTTTTCAGAGGCTACTTGGCTGCTGATAAAGATTGTGGAATTTGTCATTTCCTGCCAATTCATTTTTCTTCGAACCTTCTCTGGATTTGTTTTGGAGTTTTTGAAGCCTGTGCTACAAATCCATTTTGTACATATCCTGTAGTCATGGCTGTCACAAGCCTTCTCTATGCTTTTGCATTTTCCATACATATCTACAATCACAACTACAACATCTGACAAGAATTTATTATGAGTTGATGAATGCTAATGCTCCTGTTTAACAGACCAACCACCTTGCATAGGATAGAGCTATGTTTTAATTTGCTTATCATAGTCAATAGAACAGATTGACGCCAAAGAAACCAAAATTGAAACAAACAAAATGAAAAATATTTTTGGTTGATGCCAATCGCCAATTCACCCGGGATGCTCCTGGATCACGGGCTGTGGTTTTCAGTAAGAATTGATCCCTATTGGGCTCTTTGTCATTCAACTTCAATGGTGTACTAAATTGCTAATGACCACTTGCAAGTTTGTTAAAAGAAAGATTTCAAATTTTTGAGAGAACCTAACAAAATTGACTGAATATAAAATTGCATGCGGTAGATTTTGTGTAGGTGTGGAAGTCTTAACACTGGCATTGTAAATGTTGATGATCCACATTATTAACATGGACTGGTACACCTACTTAAAAATTTAAAGCCATCGGAATATACTTTCCATATTTAACAGGTTGGCAAACAAGATCAATGTATACTGTTACTTGTTGAATATATATATATATATAGAGAGAGAGAGAGAGCAAGTTATTACATTAGGATCATAAGTCAGGGTGTGTATGTTCAATTTATATCTTAGTAATAATGCCTGAAAATGGACAAGTAGATGACGCTAGCATTTGGAGTGCCATATGGTGTGATGTGTTGATGTAGATTCTTTATACAGTAAGGTTAGTTGTGCTCAGCACTAACTTGAAGGAAGGCCCAGAAATGAAATGTCAAGTTTGATCTTTGATCAACAGGAAGACTAGCGCTTCATGGTTTCACCATGATAATGATCAAGGTTAAAGGTCAGTAGGCATGCTCCCTATGTTACCTATGGAGGACCATTGAAATATGTCATGCCCCTGCCAGACTTGGGTTGGCAACGTTTAAACTAACACAAAGCAGTCTTTATTAATAATAAATGTAGGCAATGAGATTTAATAAGGCAGCCAGCTAGCACAAATATAAAATACTTCCCAAGTCGTGAATTGCAAGGGAGGCCGACCAAGGTTCAATATAAGGAGCCAATGTAGGAAGACAACAATTCAATGAAAGATTAAGAACAAGCACTTAATGAGGCTGACCAGAATTAGAAGGATTAAATAACAAAGTATTTAAATGGGCCAACTGATATTTATTTAAAGGGAAGGCCGACTCAGATTAAAGTAAAATATATTATGGGCAGTGCTCAGCTTGAAAGGGTGCAGTTCTTCAAAGGCAATAGATGCTTATGAAGAGATGTGACCCCCTCCACATGAAGACATAAATACAAAGATAATTCATTAGATGAAGGCATCCCAAAAAGATCAAAATGGAATGATGAAGAAAATAAGCAGAAAAAGAATAATGATCAGAATTGGAAATTAATATTAACAGCTATACAAAGATAAAGCTGATAAGTATAATTATAGACCTAAACATATGTGTTCATGCAATAAAGATTGTTGCAGAAATCACTGACCTTGTAAGTATATCGAAAAGCTCTTTATTATAGAGGAATGGGTTGCAAAATAGGAAGGCCCATCAATCTTTCAAGTTCACAAGAGATGAAGAACTGACATGGAATGCTCGTGTGCCGACAGGTGAATGCGTGGTCCCTGACTTGATGGAGGGATGTAGACTTCATATTCTTATCAAGCATGCCACCCATCAGGGGTTAAGCCTCATGGGTTGGGAGGTTGATTAGTGCTCCTAGGCTTGATCAAGGAGTATGGAGTGCCTCCAAGGTGAATTGAGGGATGGAGTCAGCTTATGATCCTACCATACACTGTGGGCCAAGGGACGAATGACTACCCTTGGGCTTGGGGAATTCTCCAAGGACGCCAAACCACAATGGATTTCGTGGGCCAGGGACAAATGAGTGTCCTTGGGCTTGAGGTTGCCCCTCCAGTATGGCAACCTACAATGGAATGGATGGACTAAGCCCTACCCATGCCGTCACTGTACAACGGAATCTCCCCTTGAGACTATGGTTTGCAAAAGTTTCAACGAATTCCTAATGAGACTATCCACATTGAAATGGCGATCACTTGTTTTGATTTCAATGTGAATGATATTTATGGATATCATGATGTGTACTAATGATTAGTATGATGACTCAAGAGTCATGATTTAATTTCAATTTCCAGTGACTAATATTCTATGGAGGACTTAGACCAGGATTTCTCTTATAGGAGGCATTTCAATTGGTAAAGTTATATTCTCAAATATATTACATTTCTATATTTTTTAATTGAAATCATGGTTTTAGTGCAAATTTTAGGAATATCCTTAAAGGGGACTACATTTTTGGTTTTTCATGCTCTACATTTCAATTTTAGTGAGTAATCTTGTCAGACAAAATGGTAGGAGAGGCCTGTATTGAGATCTTTTTTAGGACAATTTAACCTCTTTAAATTTTTGGAGTGATTGTGGGTACCATTTGCTTCAAATTATATTACCTTTGCTCTCTGCTTGATTATAAGATTTCTGAGATTCTCCCCATATCAGGTGAAGAATCACTATTTCCAATGCCTTTTTGAAGTTGAGCTCATGCTCTTGTTTGGACAAGTTTATAATAATGTTTTGGAAGTTCCTTTTTTTCTCTTTTCTTGCTAGGGGGAGGAACTATAATTATTTTCTGGATGCTAACAAATTCTTCCATGGTGCAGGTCAAGAACCTGTAGTCATAGCTCGGGGTGGACTGTCAGGAATTTTTCCTGATCACACATCTTTTGCATATCAAGTGGCATTGAACGATAGCCTTCCCAATGTTGTATTCTTCTGTGATCTACAATTAACCCAAGATAATGGAAACATATGCCGCACAGATATAAGTCTGGAGAACAGTACAAATATTGCAGATATTTTTAAGGATCGGAAAAATACCTACATGGTTAATGGAAAAAATATTACAGGATGGTTTGCCATTGATTTTACTGCTGAAGAAATTCTGAGCAAAGTTTTGGGTATGAAATTAAAATCCCTTTCTATATTTTTCTTAAATGCTTAATCTGATCATTGTCTCAACTTGTATTTTGTAGTGAATGTGAACAGGGATAAAGATCATTCCATTACTCATGAATTTAGGGGTGCTTACTTCTATTGTCAAGCCATATAATAAGAGTTGTTAATGTATGTAAGAGCTTTGTTGCAAGCACTATTGTTGCTTTGCCATTCAAAAATGAATTGTTATTGTTCTATATTCTTATGAAAGCATATTCAGGTTTAGTAGTCTCCATTAATCAATTCTTAATTAATCACATAGAATGGTGCCTTGTTTGGATGATTTCACCATTATTCAAAATTCCTCGAAGCATATGACAGGATACACAACACAGTATAAAACTGGATGATTTCCTGGCCTATAAGACAGGATATACAACTCCTCTTCTAGGAGTCAGTACAATGGGTTCTCAGCAGGTGACATCATCATGTAACAATTTTCAAGTAAGGAGTGCAATTGTGACAGTGTTTTCTCCTTCAATAGGCCCATTTCAAACATTTAACAGAAAGAAGAACAGTATAGCTGCTAAAAAGGGCATAGATAAAGTGAATGCAGATGAGAAAGACAACATAATTCTAGATAACGATACAATCGTACTTGATGAACATTGCATGAACAATTAGATGCCAATTTGCATGGTTGACGAATCTGCCGTGTTGTACCTATACAAATTTTTTATATCGAATCAAGTTTTATAACTAAGTAATGACCAAATCCTCTACAATCTGCATCATCTAGTCATCTTTTTGCCTTTTCTAAGTATTTTGTAAGATCATGAAGGAGGCTTCTGAAGGCATCAGTCTTGATGGAAGAAAGTAGGCTTCCAATATGTGAAATGGTTGAGGTCATGAAGACAAGTGCATCCTCTAGATGCACACGTGAAGAAGGTTCACACCTGGGACTAAATGCACATTTAATTGAAGGGCCGTCAAATAGGTTTTGAAATGTGATTCATGCACATACTTGGAGCTAAAATGTGTGCCATAAAAATACATCCTTTGGTCACTTAGATCAAGTTCTTTTATTTCAGGTATGTCTTAGGAATGAAGAACATACCATAGTAAAAGGCAAGGATGATTCAGCATTAGGTGTGCCTAAAAGATTGAATGCATGTTGATGCCAAGGAGGCAAATTTTCAATAATGTAAAAACTAATGTATAGGCATGTGCCAATACTAAGTATCTTGTTTTAGTCAAAATTTTCCCTTCAATCTTAAGGTGTCTGTCAAAGTCTCTAAATATGCCCATAAAAGGATTTTGGTCTAGGATACAAGCACTTGTGGAGTCTACTGGTATGCAGTAAGGTTCAAAGGTGTGTTACAATAAAGTAAATTTTGTAGATGATATCTAGGTGTGTGTCGAACAGAGGGTGTGTTGGTGTTGACAAAGATTACAAGTGCGTGTCATGGGATCAAGGTGCACCTCTACAAATGAGAAAAGGCACACATAAAAATTGTTAAAGGCACACCTCATGAGAGACCTTGTTCTGTGCTAGGTGCATATATGACCAATTTGAAGGCACATGTCCAAAAGCGTCAATGTGCCATAATGAAGCAAATTATGTATGAAGGCACAAGAATGACACATTCTTGAAAAAAATGGCCCGTCTGAATATTTCAATCATGTAATTGATCATTGGCATGCGATACAAATATCAAGATGTGTGTGGGAAATTGACACATTTTTGAGCAGGAATGGTGAAAATTTGGTGCATTGTATACGGGTGCACTAATATAAAGGACTGGAGATTCAATTTTATTCAAATCTAAATTTTCATCTCCAATGCATGGGTGCACAAGTGGAAAATGAAATGCACCCAAATTTCCACTGAAATGTAATACATAACTTCCTTTCCACTTTATGATCACCCAAATTTCGGAAAGGGCAAGTTGAGTGTATACGGTCTTTCGGAATTACAATAAATTGAAAACAACATGTTGAAAGTGAAGCGTTAGGTGGCAAGCCAGCAAACCTTCCTATTCATTGGGATGCATAAACATGACATGGATATTAAAGTTGCATCATCCAATTGTCCAGTGGGGAGTGAGGGGCACATCCACTTGCAATGGGAAAGCTATACAATTGGAATGAAAAGTAAGCTCCTTCAACTTGTCCAGTGGTGGGCGAACACAATGAACCACTTCACAGTGGGGTCACTGTCAGTACCACCTTCTAGTGTTACAATGCAAATGCTTAGAAGGATAAATCTCCAACAGTATAACTTTTTGAAGAATTACTAATTAGTCCATAAGCATCACAGTCACTGAATAACTGCTGTAATAACAACTGCTGATAACAATTGCTGAACACCTTAGGAACAATGTCAAATACGAAGAAGAAACCCACCCACAATTGAAAGACAACAATATACCTGAGAATGAAGGATGGAAAGCTGAGTACAGGTTTGGAAATGCTTCTTTGCTTGCTGAGGAACCTACTGTCACAGATCTGATACAAATTTGCAATGCTTATTATTCTACCACAGCTCAAAAGTCAAAACACACCTTCAAAATCATACCAATACAAGGAACTCATCACCAAATTGTAACTTAACATGTAACACTCCAGAAAATCACTTATGTGCCAAATATGAAGGAAGGATAGACATATCTGTCTCATGTTAAAATTATAATTTCTGGAAATTGAACAACATAATGGCTTGCTAGTATGACTGGCACAGTTGCCAAGAAAGGGCAACAAATTCCACCCAAAGACACTTCACCAAAATGAGGTATGAGGAATATAAAGCAGGCCTAGGTGACTATCAAACATGTGATAAGCATCTCAAGTACTTAGCACTGCCTCTTCTTGCCACACCCTCCTTGCTTGTACGGTTCAACAAGAAACTGTGGTATGGTCAGCCTCAACTTTGCTTCCAATGCACTCTTCAATATATTGCCTACAATGATGATTAAGAGCACTAAAAACAATAACAAATAATACTCATCAAACCCTTATGTCTGCAACCAGTCTGTATGGCCAGCCACTTCCCTCTAAGTGGCCTCAAATCACACACAGAGAATCTCCGCAAAAAGAAAGTAATCACTCCAAATCTTCTCTTTAAAAATCCACAAATGTCATCATTTTTGCAATTTCAAATGAATCTTTAACCTGCAAACACAATGGTGGCCTTTGGATGAAACTACACCAGTCTAGCTTGTTTACCGTATAGGTAATGGATTAATGCATACAGTCAATAGATAATAGCAGAACTCCTTATATTATTCGCATATGCCCAAGTCATTACATTATGCCAAGATGATGATTACAATGACCCCGAAGGGTGTACTTATACTAATCCTGGAGGCCTTCCGGAAAGTTCCCGAAGGTCTTGTCGGCTACATGATACTAGTCTACCCGTCGGCTGATACAAGCCGACTACATCATCCCCCCAAAAAAGAAAAGTCGTCTCCAGACGACGTACACAAAAAAATAACAACCTAGAGTCCTGAGGAATTGGATGGCTGTGTCTGAGACTGTGAAGACAAGCTGCGCCGTAGCTGATACACCTGCTCTGTTTTGACCTTCAGATCTGCTTTAAGCTGGGAATTCTCTTCTACTAACCCCTTCAGCATTACGGAGACCTCCTGGCACTCGGCATCCAGCTGATCATGAGCTTTCTTTGCTGTGTCCCTATCCTGGACGGCCGTTGCCAGATGCTGTTCTGCTGCCAATAGCTGCTGAGCGACCTCATGCTTCTCCAGCGCGACGTCCTCAAG
>MU223506.1:1360257-1379192 GCA_018584345.1 Thuja plicata
CTGCTAGGTACCTGCCGCGCTCCTGACTGA
Source organism: Thuja plicata (assembly GCA_018584345.1). Lineage (NCBI taxonomy): Eukaryota > Viridiplantae > Streptophyta > Pinopsida > Cupressales > Cupressaceae > Thuja > Thuja plicata. The sequence goes on from MU223506.1 coordinate 1,360,288, forward strand.
TTCATGGCTCGATGAATTTGCTTGTTCCTTTTCCCGGCTGATTGCATAATATTAGAAATCGTTAGGGCAGTTGCCCTACCTTCGGATAGCTGTAGTTGCACAAAAACAACTCCCCTCCTGGCACGTACGTCGTCCTCTATATGCTGTGTTCGGCCGTACGACTTCTTTAAAGAATGGAAACAAAACGAAACCCCTTGCTCAAACACTGAACGGCTTCCTTGATAGCAATCGATAGCAAACTGAAGTATACGTTCCAAACCCGTACGCTATATCTTTCTTCGATGGATGGCCTCCCGACAACTCCCTACTTGGAGCTCACGCTGCCCCCTCTGCCTTATGCTGCCAGACAAGCATATAGTCCTTGATACGGTCCTAAGTTCTCATTATACATTGCGTATGGTGCTTTATATCTACAGTACGGGCCCGAGTTCTCATTTGTGGATGCCGCGCATGAATGAAAATGCCATACGGCGTCTACTTGTTCTTAAAATCTGCCGCACATGATTTGGGAAGGCCGTATGGGTGAGTATTCCCGCCTGTCACGCGGGTGACCCGGGTTCGATCCCCGGCAGCGGCGCCAAATGTTTACCGTATAGGTAATGGATTAATGCATACAGTCAATAGATAATAGCAGAACTCCTTATATTATTCGCATATGCCCAAGTCATTACATTATGCCAAGATGATGATTACAATGACATCGAAGGGTGTACTTATACTAATCCTGGAGGCCTTCCGGAAAGTTCCCGAAGGTCTTGTCGGCTACATGATACTAGTCTACCCGTCGGCTGATACAAGCCAACTACATAGCTAGGGATTATCTTTCAAATCTCAAATTAGAAATTATAAATATCTTTCATGCATATAAATATCCAATTTGAAATTATAAAACAATTCATTACCACTAAACTGGCCTTTTGAAATAATTTTTTTTATGTGTAAAGGCCCCTTATTTGTCCTAGCTGTCAAACTTGAGGGACACAAGCACCTTTTTAAAAAGATATTACACTTAAGTAATCAAATTAATAATAAAACATTAGAAACTTAAGTGAGTAATTAAAATATTTCACTTAAGCTGTGGAAAGCACTGCAACAAAATCTGAATCCGAATGTGATCCCATCATGATGAAATTGAAGCAGTGGGAAGATGATTGCAGCCAACTTGGCGACTTACTAAAAATATATGTTCTCTTTAAGAAGTTTGGAGAAAAACCCAGGATTCTGAAACTGCTTCTGAAAATGTCGTAGCGAATCATATTGCTAATTGAGGTCATTTACATAAATATTCTGGGTTTGTTTCTATTTTTATTTAACAAAGCATGCTTTTGGTACTAGCTATACCATGTGTACTCATTTTGAATTTGCTTCTTATCTTACTAAGGAGCAAGACAAACTGCTTCAAATAGGTACAATGAAGCCATTAATGCCTCAAGCTCTTGTTGCAAATGAACAAAAGTATTGCAATCTAAGGCAAAGAAGCAAACCAATGATCAACCTAAGGGATCAAAATCATCTTCCTCATCCAAAGGGAAAAATTTCAGGGAGAGGCCGACATGTGCTTATCAAACTAGCACATGAAGAACACCAATTTTTTAAAAAGGAAAATGATGACTCGAGACATCTTCTTCACTAACATCACATTCACTTGCCTACATCCAAGACAGGTGGTTCTTCTTCTCCATCTTCATCATTCTCAAAGCTAGACATGGTTAAGAATAATAGTATGTCACACTTTGCTTCTGCAAACAAATCATCACAAGTGGCTTCTTGATTCCAGGGCATTGCACCACATAGTTGCATCCAGGGAACTGTTTTCTACATTTAAGCCTTGTTCATTGCAACCAACATTAATGTCGAATAGCATCTATATGTCAGCTCTTGGAAAAGAATCTATTGAAATTGGTGAAGCAACCTTCAATGAGTTTCTTTATGTACATTCCTTATCTACCAATCTCCTTTACATTTATCAGAGTACACATAATGGCACAAGGAAAACATTTGAGTTGACACCACATTCCGTGATCATCAGATATTTGCAAAGTAGAGACATCATTGACGCAGGTCATGCTGATCATGATTCATTGTATTCCTTTTCTTGATTTGGTTCTAATGACTTTGATGATGGTTTGAGTATAGATGACACTGAGACCTTTAACATGCAAGAGATACAATTTGGTTATTTGAACCTTGGAGTTCTATCCTCCTCATTGGTTCCTATACCTTTCATTGATATCATATCTCTTTCACCTCGTGCTTCTCCAGTGTTGAGTGTTCCTACATCATTGGTTTCTTATGATTTAAGGATGCAAGATATTCACATCTGTGGTTCCACTACACTTGATTAGGATGATTGCTTACAGGGCATATCAGACTTGTTTAGTGGCTCCCATTTTAGAGAGTTGGCACATACCTTTGATGACAACCACATCAATGCTATTATCCACACATCTACATCTTTGGTTCATGTTCTACATCAACCTTCACATGGAGTAGTTGAATAGCTTTCAGATATTTCTTCATTGAATTTGGATCGGCATCACTCAGAGACTTCTATTCTTCTCTCATGGGAAGATTTCATGCACCTATTTGGAGCTCTTCCACAAGGAAGTATTATTGCTCGACATTCAAGGATCACATTTTGTGTTCTTCTTCAACTATCATTTACTATTGCAGGTTCTATTATCTTATGGGAGGGGGGTGTTCTATAGTCTCTCTCTTTTCTCTCATATGGGTTGGGGGGGCACATATCCTTGTACATTGTGATAGCCTTCCTTTATGTTGGCTAAATTTTTTGCAAGTCACTAAGACTACAACTTGATAAACTGTATCTTTTAGGCAGCAGTATGTGAGATTACTCTCTCCTCTTAGCAATAGGGGAGGCTCCTTTCTTACCGCAGGTGGCTTCAAGTAAAACTGAATTGTAAATCACACAATTCTCCTTGCTACAGTGAATTTTATCTAAATATGAAATGATACAAGAGCTCAAAGTCTCTTGTCCTAACTTCAAATAAGTACTCTAGTTTCAGATGTTCAAAAAAGCTCAAATTCTTCCCTCGAACATCTTCTAATTAATCTAAAATTCCAACACTGAAGCCCAAAGTCTTCAGCTTTAGAATGTTACAGCCACTACTCTCTATAGTAACCCCTATCTTCTGAAGCACAAAGTCTTCAGAACACTTGGATTAAAGATGCTCCAATGAAATAAACAAGTTAATTATTCAATCTAAATCAAGGATTAACCAATGCTACATAAGAAAACATTCATCAATTTGTCAAGACAACAACTCAAAGTTTGTCAATCTCTATTCCTTTTATTCAGATGTTCAACTCTCTTACAATGAAACACAAAGTCTTTAGAATATTAGAGTTTTGCCTATAGTTTACTTGCACACAACAAAAGATGAATATTTACAATGAGATTCGTCCTTTATATAGGAAAAGAGGAGAGAGGAAAGTGGAGAAGAAAGGGGAAACCCTTAACCACTTTGATTTATTCAATCCTTATCCCTAACTAACTTTGACCTATTCAAAGCTTATCTACAACTAACTTTGACTTATTCAATGCTGCTGGACCTAATGTACTTGCAACACGATTACATAAGAATGCTTTGCATACTTTCGTACAATCTGTCAAAGATTCTACACTTCTAGAAAGCTAAGTGTCCTAACAACACTTTTTAAAGAAAATTGATACAAGTCTCAAATTGATAAAGAGACTTGTGCACGATAGCCGGATCTGGTGCACCTGTGTGTTGAGCAATGTTCACAGTCTTATGCGCAACACTTGCCGCTTTTGAAACCACACCATTATACCTGCTTAGGTTCTTCTGTAGTTGATTTAAGACAACTCCGAAGTTTGCTAGTTTATCCATGGAGCTACAACTGAAGGTGTCAATCTCCAGTTCCTGATGAATAACTTGTGCAAACCCTGATATGACCTGCTCCTCTGAAATCAGCTCTCCATCATTTGCCATCAGCTTGCATGTCAATTCCTCAAACGTTTTGGCAACGATCTCTTTGTGCTCGGTGCATTCCCGTATAGCCTCATGCACTTCTGTTATCAAGTTCTTCAGAACTTGTTCCTTGTTCATCATCTGATGCAGGAATTTGAAGTACATCTCTTTTGAAGAGACTATCTCGTAAGTGCATAGGATATCTAGATCGGCTTCTGCGATTCTCTTCCATACATCTAAGTCTTCACTTAGAGTTTTTAATTGTTGATTGAAGGTTTCAACCAACTCTTGCAACCGATCAGTAGTTTTCCTGACATTCCTAAATATCCGGTAAGCATCCCTGATGACCAATATTCCCTGATTTTCCAGTTGGCTGCCCCAGTCATCTATCACCTTGGTCTTCCTCTCTAGACGCTCAATGCGCTGCTATGTATCTTCTGAACACAAATTCGCCTGTTGAGAAGAAGAAACCCTTTCAAGAGCCTCACTAAGACGAATATTTTCTTCCTTCAGTAGGTGTCTTTTGCCAAAGCTTATCAGTCCTCTTTGTATATTGATCCAGTGCATCATGGGCATCCAATTGACAACTTGCAAATGACTGTTTACCAAGCTCCACCCTGGTGACCTTGTAGTTTGTGGTCTCAAATTCATTTGTTGGCTTACTTGAAAGTGGTTTAGCTACTTTAACATACTTAATGTTTTGATCATCAACGATGGCCTTTGAGATCACTTTAGCTTTCTTGTTCTTTACTGCTTAGGTTTTGCTTTTTGGGGCAAGATCAAACTCTTCTGGAGGCGTCTCCAACTTCTTCCTCTTTTGAGTGATAACACCTAACCAAGAAGGTAAAGTGAAAGAGGAAAATCATCAGTTGTCACCATGGTGGTCACTCGCTTGGCTTGAGAAATAGTACGGGCAGCTGTGATGAGTGTCTCTTCTTGCGCTGTTGTTGCGAATGAATCTTCCTGAACTTGCTTTCCCATGAATACTTCAATTTGTGCAAATGTCAGATTGTTATTTCCCATGAGCGTATCCAACTTGGGCAAATCCTCAGATAATTTATCAAAGATACGTGACAAATCTTCTTTTTGTGTTGGAGCCTTAGAGGAGATGGGTGTAGCTGGCACAATGGCTGTTGAGTGTGTGGAAGGCAAATGCATTATGAAGGAATCAACATTCGTGTCAAGTGGTGACATAGGAGGTTCCTCTATCTCCGGCACCGATTTAGGCATGGCCTGGATTTCATTCGCCTTCTGTAGTCGTGGTAACTCAAGGGTAATTGAATTCTGCAATTCTTCTTCACTATCCGAGATTCAGATCATTTTAGGCCCCTTTTCCTTGGAAGTTGCACTGGGTGTAGGAGCCTTAATCACGAGTTTTCCTCCCTTAATGGCGAGCTTCTGAATAGTTTTAACCTTTGATGCTGAGGCTTCTCCTTTTCCTTTACCTCGAACCTCTGATTTCAAACCTATCGGACCAGCAAGATCAAAATCTTTTCCCGACTTGATTTTAATACTTCTCATACACCTCTTTTTCAACCAAATATTTGTATTGGCTAAGACACTCTGAAATCTGTCCCAAATGGACATACTTTCTTTCACTGACCAGCATGGTGGTGGAATGGGCAAGTTCTTAATGCGGTGCTTCCTATATTCTGGATCCAGAATATCACCATCATCTTCGACTCCTTCAGGGATCTGTGCAAGGTTGAAGTCTACAATTTGCTTCATGGTAAGACGACAGTAATCCATTTTTGCAATGTCAACCTCGGTAAGAAGATCGATCCAAATGTCTTCAAGGCGGTGAATATGAATGAACTGCCTTCTAATTTTATCATTCATGCCCCTCCAGTCAAAAGAACTTTGGGCCATAAATTTCTTCAAATTAACCTACTGGAGTTCAAACTCCATACACTTGGCCTTTGCTACCGTGTCAATCGAGTATCCACCAATCTTCAAGGGATTCCGTGAAGAGATGCCAACTTCTGGTCTATGCAAACTGGATTGGTATGCTTGTACAACCATGAGCTGTCGAGCCAACTCCATTAAGATGATCTTATCAGTTGGATACCTAGGTAAGGTATATGGCTCTTCTCTGAAATACCCCACCCTCATATAGGTGAAGTTTGGGAATTGGAGAAAAAGGCACCCATACTCACTGACTTTATTCCAGGCTTCATTAGAAACCCTCCTATTCGAGAGTTCTTTATCAAACAAGCATTTGTAGTGCCCAAAACAAGCATCCTGCACTCTTCTATAATGCATACGACTCGATCTCAGTGGAAGTTGATCAAAAAAGACCCAAACAGGCACTTGTGACCTTTCTCCTCTTGTAGTGAGTCCTGAAAAGGATCCTAGGGAAGCAACAATATAAACCTGGTACGAATTCATGTAGAAAGTACCTGTCGTTGTAACTTGTGCTAACTGCTCACAAAGAGAGTCACTTATGAGCTCACCCCAAAAAAGCCTCTGGCTTGACTTCAGAATCAAAGAGAAGTACTTGTACATCCAAGGCTCGAATAGACTTGACTCTATAAGTCCTCTGAGACTCTGCTTAACAAGGTTATGAGATCATGAATTTCTTCCTTGAAATCGGACCTATGCATTCCCTTTGGCCACCTCACAAAATTGGGCCTCCTCACAAAATTGGGCCTCTTGGTAACTAGCCAGTGCTCATTGATATACCTCATGCAAGATGATTTTCTATTCTCCGAGCTATTGAGAGCCTTCTCCACTGTCATGTCCATTACAACTGGAGTTGGAGGAACTCTAAACTTGATCAATAGTGTCCGGATCCAAGATGATCACTACTTTCCCATCCTGATCGTTGATTTTTCTGGAGACATGATCAAAGTGTTTGGCACAGGCAATGATGAACTCAGGTTTACAAAGCCGCTGTAGGGAAAGTAGAAATGTGGTGTATGTAACTCTCCCGGATACTAACCATCTCATCCTTGGTGGATGTGTCTACTCTTTTCAGGAACTCCTCTATGTCCAGATGACCAATCTATGTGTCTCGAATTTCCTCTACATATGATGTAATTTTAGAAGGTGTGATGGAATTCTGGTACTTGTCATACTGATACTTCATCCTTTTCTTTCCTTTGTTTTTAGGAGATGCAAATCTTCTGTCTAACATGACAAGATTTGCAGCTGCTGTAATTGTGACATGAAAGTTCCAGAAAGCAAGTACTTCGTCAATGAGAGAAGAAAAAATCATTTTTAGATGCAAAACTAAGAGAAAATGGCAGCCTCTTAAGAAGATGGAAAAGTAGGTACAAGTGGAGTTTTCTAATGCATATGCATAATTTGGTGAATGAGACAAAAATGGTGAAGAAAATATCTTCAACTTTGAGCATGGTGGACTTTTTGCACAAGACTGCATATTGGACCAAAAAGTGGGATTTTTGAGCATGATGTCATATAGAGAACATCACATCTTTCTTTTTCAAATGAGTGTATGAAAAATGTGGATTTTTATGGATCAACCGCATATAGGACAACACCTTGCATCTTCTATGCACTTTGGGGAAATCATCACAAGAACGTGGTTTTTAATCCCGATTGCATATGAAAATAAATTGTATTCTCATATGCAATTTAGAAAGAGAGAGGGAAGAAAAGAAATAAGACAACATATATACAAATAAAAAAGAAATGCAACAAGGAAAGAGAGATAAGAAAATATACCTTTCTTTGAATGCAAAGGGGGAAAAACCACAAAACTTCTTCTCTTAAGCAAGATAAACAAAAATTTTGGAAATGAACTCAAGAATTTCGAATTTACAACAAAGAGAGAAAAAACAGAGACATATAGACCTTAAATTTGACAAATTCTTGAGTAGAATGAATGCAAATCATACGAGTCACAGTTGGGGAAAGACAAATGTCCATCATGCAACTAAAATTTGCATAAAATCAGCAAATAAGAGGAAGAAGTCTTCAAAAACGTGCCCTAAAACATAGCAACTATTTCCTTTTATTAAATGCAAAATACAAAAGAAAACATTTCAAATTCAATGGAGAAGGAAACGTTTTCAAATAACTTACCAAATCTGCCCAAGACAAGGAGTGAAAAACGCAGAGATCTATGGAGAAAATCTTGCAAATGAGACCGTTTTTACTTTGTTTGTGCCCTCGGCGGATTTCTTCTCCCAAAACACAGCTCTCTGTGGATTCAAAACTTACGTTTGGTTATGGCTTCCTTTGGAGAAAACGATGTCTTCTATGGAAGAAAAACATGCTTTAATGACTTGGTTTTCGCATAAGAAATGGATGCAACTAGTCATAAAAACAGCGCCCAACACTTTGAAACTCATATGCAATCCTTTCTCAAATCGACGACATGGCTTTCTTGAAGGAAAACGCGCTTTTGAAAAAGTCTTTGCATATATACACAGAATTCGACGCCCTCTCATCCTAGTCACAAAGCCACGAGTTTCAATAAACTTAAGGCATAAGTTTTTAAAATTTCAAATGATATGTATATGTTTATAAAATCAGCCCCCTCTACTTTAATGAAACCGTAGATTTTGGTAGAAGAGAAACATATGTTTCGACTTCAAAAAATAACGCCTTCGTAACTTAAGACATGCCACGGGCTTTATAAAGGCTTTTACATATGTTTTAACCTATCAAACGACATGTGATCTCATAAAAATTCGACTCCTTGTTTAGTTTAATGAGACCGAGGTCTTTGAAAGATGGATCGCGGGCTTTATTAGCCAAGAAGCATATGTTCTATGCTCTGTAACGAAAACTGCGGGCCTTAGAAGGAGACAAACATATGTTTTGTAACAAACATATGATAGCATATGTTATTTGCTTTAAAATCAACGCTTTCATGACTTGAAAGACAAAAACACATTTTTAAAAACATATAGCATATGTTGCATCAATAAATTTCGCCACTATTTGTTTTAAAAGATGGGAATAAAGTTTGTAAAGAGTTTTATATGTTTTTTTTTAAAACAAAATACCCACAACTCTCTTTAAGTCAAAAATTTAAAAATGGATGTGACTTCATTTATAAACTCTACCCTTTTATCTTGCCAATTAAAAAGCAAAACCATTAATAACATATACACATTTAATTTAAATATGCAGATATCATTAAAAAGTCCACTTAATGAAGAAAGAACATAATCTTTATATGCAACTTAGATTTTAATAGCTTGATATGCAGATATGATTGAAAAACCCACTGCTATAAAAAATACTAATCAAAACCTCACAGAATGATGTGAAATTATAACTCCATTTAGCACATAAAACAAACTCTTTGTCTGTGCGATTGATAAGAAAAAGTCCACCTTTTTTACGATTTTCAAAGATATGCAGACTGTCTGAAAAACCCCACTGAAAGGATCTTGAAAAGCCTATAACTTGAGTTTGACTAACCCGAACGACACCTAAAAGAGCTCGAAATGAGCGGGATGACGAAGACTATAAACCTATGACAATAACGAGATCGAAAACAAAATGCAAAAACAAAGAAAAGCAAAAGAAAGATAAAAGACTGGATGCCTGTAAGAAATTAAATCAAACAAGAATCAAGGGATGACTAATTCCACTGATCAAACCTTCTCTAGAACACCAACCAACTTATAGAAAAATTCTACCAATCGTTTGGGAATTGCGTAGGGTTGTTCAATTTTGTGAATGCAAAATTGAGGACAACACTTTATCACTGCTTTCATTTGTACATTTCATTGCATTTATATCATCTATTTTGGAGGGGAGTTTTTTTTTTCTCTCACTAGGTTTTCTCCTTTTTTCCGTTTTATAGGATATTTGTTCATGAGTACCTAATGTGGCCTAGTAGTTGGGACTTGTCATCATGCATACATTACTCCCTAAGTTGCTCTTAAGGGGGCGGGGGGTATTAGTGTAAATAGTGTCATTATACACCTAGTCAACTAATTACCTATCTAGTATTGACCTATTCACACCTAACTTAAGTTTACTTAGGTTATTTCATGATTGTTATCTCGCTTCTCATGGTTGAGATATGTGTCCTCACCTTGGGAGACACCTATTGTTTTCATGTATGACACTTTCTTACACACTTGTCAAGTGAACTTCAGCTTACATGTGTCCAATCGTTGGAGGGTTAGTCATAGGTTGAATCCTACCTTCCTTCCTCCTCATCCTTGCCTATATACAAGGCTCCTATGTACATTTTTCATACTCTTTGCACTTTCCGATTTCCAGATTGGTCCAACGAAAAATAGCCCAAAAAATATAAGATACGGTCCTCGATGACGAATGATGGCCTTGTGTGTAATATGTTATGAATTGAGTTTAGTCTGTCATCATGATTAGGTATGCTGATGCTGATTGTCCATGTTTGGGCAAAACTAATGAGGGCATGGACTCCATGATGGAGAAAATAAGAACCAAAGTTGATAATAGAGGCAATATATCGCAGATATTGTGAGGCAATAGCTGAAACGATTTAATTGGGGAATATATCGTGGCCAATATATGCAAAAATCACAATGATTTATTGGGTGATAAATTGCAAAAAAATGGTCAATGTTGTAGTCAAATGAATGTGTAAAGAGGTTATAAGTAGAAAATGCAATTTTTTTAACGCATTTTTTCAAACAGAGCTTTTTTTTGCCAGATGTGTGACCTAGGGCATGACACACAAAAGCATGAAAACAACATTTCTTTTGTTTCGAAATTTCAGATTTTTTCAGTATGAGTTATCTCACAAGTCATAGAGAATGGAATGTGCGACTCTGTTCGTGCCCTTGCTCGAGGTTATAATATCTTCTAGTTTCATTTTTAACAATAATCATATTCTTTAGTTTCATTTTTTAACATGTTTCATCGCTGTATGTAATAAAATGCCCAAAGTGGATCATTGGACATGAGGTCCAAAGGTACTATTTCTTTTTGACGATGCTGTTGTTGGTTAAGTTTTTATGTTTTTGATATTCGTAGTTAGCTGTTAATGTGCTCCTACTGTCTATCTAGCTTACTTTATGCCCTCTGGGTTGTTGTGTAAAGGGACAACACCTTGGTTCTGTTGCTTTTAATATCAGAAACAAAATGCACCTAAATCTGAGCTGCATTTGCGTTCTATAACATTTTGTGTGGTGCTTATCAAAATTTGAAAAAATAGTAGTTTTTTGGTATATGACTATGCCAATTTGCTCAATTCTAATTTCTATGTATTTAACTCAAAACTTTAATTTATATATGTTGAGAATCTCAAATCACTATATGTTCTACAAGTCTAGTGTATATGTGTGTTTTTTTAAGAATATTTTAAGAAATTATATATTTTGAAATGTTCGATAAAAGTATCGATTTATCACCAATTTTTCGGCAAGTTCTTGGCAAGTCCCAAATTTTTAAAATTTTCAGCCAGCCGAGTTATTGCTGAGTTCAAGTTTCCCAACTATGATAAGAACAATAATAGATGCCAAGGAATATGACCGAATGAAACCATTTTTTAAAATTGTGCAAAATATTATTCTTGAATTTTGGAAAAAAATGACCACCCCACTTACATCTCTGAGCATCTTCTTTGTTGCCAAAGTATTATAGCGAATATGTACTTTCATTGCTGAGAAGGTGCCACAACATAGGGACGGGGAAGTTCTTGCTAGCTATAAGGTTGCATTTAGAAATATATTTGCAGATAAAGATATCCAAAGTATTGGCCACTTCATATATTCAAGAAGTCATGATGTTTCCTCTATTCATAAATATAGCAAAAGTGGTAGCGAGTGGTGGTATCTAGACGGTCAAGACTCCATTTACTTGTAGCCTCTTACAATTGGAATATTATTCCAAGTATATATATTTTTTTATTTTTTCATTTTTTATTCAATGCTATTATCCTATATATTATATTTTATAGTAATATAATTTTATAATTTATGTTTAAAGTTTTGAATCTATAAAATTATATACTAAATGATGCATGCAAACATGACAAGTTGCAAGCTCTTCAGCTTAAGTAGAATTGGAGTACATACTCCATCCACTTAGAAAAGTGCAATCCTTTGGGTGCAAAAAAGGTAGAGGATTTGGTATATGCACTCCAAGCTTCGTCTCTTTCCATATAAGAAACTTAAGTATAATGAGGGCGTGACAACGAATTGGGATCAAATCCTTGAGTGTGCTTGAAGCGAACAACTTGTCTCATCTCTATAGATGAAAACTTTGCACTTCATGCACCTAGCGGGAATGACAGTCCAGTTGATTGTGGTTCGAATGGAATTCAACAAATGTTGACCTTGATCCTTTTAATGAAGGATATGAAGACTATTAAATGTTGATTGTAATTTGATTTTTCATTGTGTAATGACATTTTGAGCCTCAAGTATTTTCATTTTTGCAAATTGTGAATGTGGGGTGTTTAAATATTCTATTTATTGGTAACTATGAGTATCATTGTTCTACTTATATTAAATTCATAATTTAAAAAGTATAAGTAATATATACACACACACACATAGATGTATTTGTTGGCTAAATATTTTGCAACTCACTAAGACTACATTTTGACAAAATGTATCCTTTAGGCAGCAGTATGTGAGATTACTCTCTTCTCTCAGCAATAGGGGAGACTCCCTTCTTACTGCAGGTGGCTTCAAGTAAAACTGAACTGTAACACACAATTCTCTTTGCTACAGTAATACCGGTGGCTCAAAGATTGACTTAAGAACAATCGTTTGAGACAACAGTGAATTTTATCTAAATATGAAATGATACAAGAGCTCAAAGTCTCTTGTCCTCACTTTGAATAAGTACTCTAGTTTCAGATGTTCAAGAAAGCTCAAAGTCTTCCCTCAAACATCCTCTAATTAATCTAAAATTCCAACACTAAAGCCCAAAGTCTTCAGCTTTAGAATGTTACAGCCACTACTCTCTATAGTAACCCCGATCTTTTGAAGCACAAAGTCTTCAGAAAACTTGGATTAAAGATGCTCCAATGAAATAAACAAGTTAATTATTCAATCGGAATCAAGGATTAACCAATGCTACATAAGAAAACATTCATCAATTTGTCAAGGCAACAACTCAAAGTTTGTCAATCTCTATTCCTTTTATTCAGATGCTCAACTCTCTTACAATGAAACACAAAGTCTTTAGAATATTAGAGTTTTGCCTATAGTTTACTTGCACACAACAAAAGATGAATATTTACAATGAGCTCCGTCCTTTATATAGGAAAAAAGGAAAGAGAAAAGTGGAGAAGAAAGGGGAAACCCTTAACCACTTTGACTTATTCTATCCTTATTTCTAACTAACTAACTTTGACTTATTCAATGTTGCAAGACCTAATGCACTTGAAACATGATTACATGAATCAGCTTTGCATGTGATACTATCACATGCAATTACATCTTGTTTTTATATTACATGTAATCTGTCAAATACAAATTACAAAATACACACTGAAATATTTTAAGTGTCTGACAAGACACGACATCTAGTTGCATCATCCTTTGTCGGTCTTCATGTCGCTACAGGATGCCCCATGATTGATGTGTTCAAGTTTTGTTAAAACATCTCGAACCGGAATATGAATCTGCATCCTTGGTTTTTTTGTACTAATGGCATCAACCAATCGCCTGCTTGAAATCAGCCTTGAAGGCTTTCTATGCTCTCATCGTTTCATCGCTCATCTCTTTCTTTGAATGGCTTCATTATGTTGTCATTCTTTAGTTACCAGAAAAGGCCATAACATGGTCTTTCAAGCTAAAAATTTGAAGATTTGGAAGAGTATGTGTATAGGATATGAGTGGAAGACCTTTGAGCAGCAAAAGGCAATGGATTGTGGGCAAAATCAACTCTTTAAATGAGAGAAACTCAAAAACGGGGTTTGCCGGAGGCATTGCATGTATGCAGACAACAAGTTTGGAGCTTGGCAAAATGAAAACATAGACGTATATATGCATGAGCAAATGTTCAATATGAAAGGTGGGATTTTTGGAAACACTTGCATCTCATAAAAAGCCATGAAAAAGCATGAAAGTGGGCTTTTCGGTTTATATTGCATATTGGGAAACTTTAGCTCATTTACTCATAAGTGGGATTTTTATGCCCCATTACAAGTCATTCTTCTTTGACATATAAGCGTGAAGGTGGGCTTTTTATTGCTTTTGGCACATGGGACAGCACTTAGTCTCGTTTTACTTTCTTTTTTGAAATATAAGCATCGATAGCATGAAAAAGGTGGGTTTTTTGGCCTGCATTGCATGCTGGGACAGACTTGCACTTTTGAAATGTCTCATTATTAAGAACAATTTTTTTAATCCCGACTGCATATGCAAAATAGATGAAGTCTTTGCATATGCAACTTGGAGAAATTTAGACGGAAGAAAGGAGAAAAAACACACTAAACACATGCAAATCTAAAAATGAAATGAAAGACTTGCATTCTAAAAACAAACAAACAAACACAAAAATAAAACAAGAAAATAAAAATTTTACTTCTTGTTAGATGAAGAAGAAAATTGGGGAAGAATTTGGCAATCTTGCTCTTGAATCCAACGATTTTCGATTCAAGAAACAATTATAAATTCTCAGCTATATAGACAAAGAGTTCAATTAATCCTTCTCACTAATTAATTGCTTTTGATGAGTCAAGATGATGTTCTTGACAAATGTCCATAATAGAGAACACCAATGCAATTAAATAGAAACCAATTTTGAAAGATTCAAACACAAATTCAATGCCCTACATTCTGTTTTTGAACTTCCAGCTCCAAAAACGTGGTTTTATTGTCTTTTACATACCATATCAATCACGTTTTTGCTGTTGCAGAACAAAAACGAGCTTTAGAATGCCCAAAACATACCATAGAGGAGCCGTTTTTGAACTTCCAGCCCCAAAAATGAACTTTAAAATGAAGAATATAGTCATTTTAATGACATTTTTGCACTTCCAGCTCCAAAAACGGGTTTTTTTTTAGCTTCATTTGCATGCCCCAAATCCAACATTTTTTGCTGTGCAGCCCTTAAAACGGGCTTTAAATGTGCAAATACATGCAATAATGGATGTGTTCTTGCACGCCCAACAAAGTGACAGGTTTTTAGACAAAGATTGCGTATAAAAAACACACGCAATTGCATATAAAATTGCCACCATGCTCTTAAGTCAATAATGACGGGTGTTTTGTAGGCAAATGCAATTTGCCACTATAAAGCCTTTAAATTATAAGGTTTATAATAATGGGCTTCTTATATGCAAACATGTTTCAAAACCCCACTTACACATGTTAAGTTGTATGCTTTTGCATATGTTTTTATCTTAACATATGTATTTGCATTTAAAAAGCCCACCTTTATGCATTTGGGACTTTGAATATATTGATAGTGGAGTTTTAAAAGTGATTTGCATTATGATGACATGCAATTTTAAATAAAAACCCCACTTCATTGTATTAAAAAGTGTCTCATGATAATATATTTATATGTAACTATAGTTTTAATGATATAATATGCAAAAGGACTAGAAAAACCCACCTTTACATATAAAACATTAAAATCTATATTCAAAACTTCTCAGAATGATGTGAAATTTGAAAATGAGGTTCTAAACCCACTTTACATATGAATGACATTTTTATTTCGTGCAATTATCAATAAAATGCCCACTTTTGAAGAATTTTAACCAAGACGTGCATTCAGGCAGAAAAACCCCACCTGCGGTATGTTTAAAACCTTAATAACTTGAGCTAGACAACTCCGATTGACGCATAAGATAGCTCAAAATGAGCGGAATTTCAAGGGCTATAAACCTAAGACAAAAACAAGACCAAAAACCCAACAAACAATAAAGGAAAACCAAACAAAGACTCGTCTTGAAGAATTTAACCCACAATTTTCCGTAGGGTTGCCCCAATTTTGCGAATACAAAATTGAGGACAACAGTTGGCTCTGATTGGGGAACGTAGCTTGTTTGTTCTTAGAAACAACGAGCAATGTAGAATCTAGAATCTCCAAGTGCCTTAGTCTACTCCATTGGGCTATAGAGTCAAGCATAAAAACATAAAACAAAAGGATGACGCGACTGACGCAAAGCACCTAAAATAAAATATAAAACTGTGCAAGCGCACTTATTAAAAACAAAGAAAACCTACCTAATCAAAACTAGCCGACAATGCAATTTTTCAGATGCAACCATTTACTGGCTCAAAAAAATAGCTACCTTTTTTCAGTAGCTTGTTGTACCTTGCATGTTCACAGGCAACTTTGTACAGATGAACCACGAACAATTGGAGCAATGATTCCAATGCGTTATGATACACCACTTGGAAAATTTGAACAAATTCACCTTCTTGAGATGAATCATATGTACTGCTGCTCCAGAATGAGTCCATAGGTCCAATCTGCGCCTTCCGAACCACATATGCTTCTTTAGTCCCTTCTTCAATTGTATCTTCATGCTTAGGTACAAGTGGAACTTCTGATTTTCGGTTGGCCTCCAACCAAGCGAGATGTCTTATGGGACATGCCCTTGATCGAACAAAGACTGAACTCTTCTTGTTGGCTGCAACTTGAGTGATTGATTTTCAACCATGACAGTCCCATGCTCCAAATGATTCCCTTCATGCGATTCAGACGAATACATGACTGCAACACATTCTTCACTATGTTGTTCACAAACTTCAAATTGAGGAGAATTACCAACAAGATTTGAGCAAAACTCTTCTATAGTAGTTATGAATGATCTTCATCAAGTTCGGGGGTAGATCTTTCATGCAACACTCGTTCAAGTTCATGACCTTGAAACAAAGATGCACCCTTTTTAACTTGACTGGAACGTTCATGCATGTCCATATGTTCATGTCTAATGACATGATTGTCTTTGTTCACTTGAGCATCAGAAGAATAGTTGCATCTTTCTGATTTTTATCAATAGCTTTCTGAGACTGCGTGAACCAGAAATAAGAGTCGCTAGGTATGTCTTCTTCCTTTTCTTGGAAGAGTATAGCAAGATCACTGTCCTCAGATTCAAGATGCTTTGTTGTTGCCTTCATTGACAGTGCCTTAATAGCAAGTTTCTCTGGTGATGAAACCAACTTTTGTTGATTCTCAATAGCAGAACTATGAGCAACATTTAGAAGAGGCTTTCTTGGTACATCCTTGTGTGGAATGAAGAACATACCTTGAGCTATTTGCTTTTTGAGAGCAAGCAACTCATTTGCTAACCTCTGCACCGCAAGATTCGTCCTTGTCATAGAAGAATATGGATCGGACGAAAGATAACTTTCGTCAAACCCATTTGCTTCAATTCTTATTTGCCCAGAAAGAATAAGATCATCTTCAATTCCAATGGCCAATGTCTGTGCAACTGCAAGAGTAGCGGGAGCTTCTCTTCTCAATAGAAAACTGACTTCGGGAATCTGAGCGTTAACAATGAAACACTTCAAATTCACAGCTGTAGGTTGAGCAATAGCTGAAATCTTTCATGTCAACTTGTTGAAATGAGCCACAAATTCACGCATAGGTACGTGAGATGCCTTCTTCAGCTGGGTGAGTTGGGCCAATAGGGCATGAGCATCTTCAGGCGGCTTGAACCTTTCTTCAAACTTGGCCCAGTTTGTGATAGTCTGTGGTGCAAGATGATAAAACCAATCAGAAGCTACACCTTGGAGAGTTTCCATAAATAGTCTCACAGACACGTCCTCATGTTCAACACCAAGAACATCGCATGCAATGTAAAAAGCAGCAATATGTTCATCACGATGTTGTTGTCCACCGAATGATTTTGGAAAATTCTTACAAGAGTCATCAGGAAGAGCATGTAGAGGTAGAGCTAGATTCAACGGACCAAAAGCATTTCCCCAAGGACCTTGGGCCATTTACATGTCCTTGGTAAAAACTTGAAAAGAAATAACAATCCGTTGAATAATTACAGTGAATAGGACACATGTATACTTCAAACAAAAACATGAGGCTTCCGAATGCGTATTGTGTCCCTAGTAGAACAATTAGATCAACTAAATAATTTGGATGGAATGTCGTTTAGTTCTCTCTTGTAGAACAAACGATTAATCATTTTCTCTTTTTTCAGAAGAAGATAGCAATGTGAAGGTAGATAATAGACTTATAAAAACAGCAATAAAAATATTTAAAGAAACAAAGTGTCCATGAAGGCACAAAGTCCTCCGTCGCTTCTCCAGGACAAAAAGATCAAGTAGAAGCTCAAAGTCTTCTCAATCGAACTTCTTATCAACCTTGTGATAAAAATGTGTTCAGATCCCCAGCGGAGTCGCCCAAAACTGTTGGTTAAATATTTTGCAAGTCACTAAGACTACAACTTTGCAAAATGTATCTTTTAGGCAGCAGTATGTGAGATTACTCTCTCCTCTCAGCAATAGGGGAGGTTCCCTTCTTACCACATGTGGCTTCAAGTAAAACTGAACTGTAACACATACAGTTCTCCTTGCTATAATAATACCGGTGGCTCAAGGAATGACTTAAGAACACTCTTTTAAGACAACAATTGATTTTATCTAAAGATGAAGTAATATAAGAGCTCAAAGTGTCTTATCCTTCAAATAATCACTCTAATTTCAGATGTACAAGAAAGCTCAAAGTCTTCCCTTGAATACCCTCTAACTAATTTAAGATTCCAACATTGAAGCCCAAAGTCTTCAGCTTTGAAATGTTACAGCTTTTACTTTCTGTTGGCTAAATATTTTGTAAGTCACTAAACTACAACTTGCAAAATGTGTACTTTTGGCAGCAGTATGTGAGATTTCTCTCTCCTCTCAGCAATAGGGGAGGCTCCCTTCTTACCGCAGGTGGCTTCAAGTGGAACTGAACTGTAGCACATACAGTTCGCCTTACAGCAGTAATGCCGGTGACTCGATGATTGACGTAAGAACAATCAAAACGAGGCAGCGGTTGATTTATCTAAAGACGAGGTGACACAATGAGCTCAAAGTCTCCTGTCCTCACCTCGAATCAGTAATCTAA
>MU223506.1:1382192-1431594 GCA_018584345.1 Thuja plicata
CGTCCTTAGAAATTAATGATCTGATATGCGAATTTGATTCAAAATTACGCTATCATTAGAATTTCCAAGCAAAATTTCGCAGAGTAGTGCAAAATTTTAAGATAGAATTTAAAATCTATCACACACAAAATAAGCTTATACTTTAGGTGATCGACCAGAAAAGACCATTTCTCTACTAACCTTGGGAGAACGCGAAAGACTGCTCACAACGCCACTGAAAAACCAAGAACGTCAACCAAAACAAGACGCAAAACAAAGCGAAAAGAGAAAAACAAAGAAAGAAAAGGACTTGATGTTTAGTCAGAAGATAAAACAACCAGAAATCAAGGGATGACTGATTCCGTTGAAAGATACTCCTGCCGGAACATCGACACGCTTAGAGAAAAACGCATATCAACTTGACTAGGAAATGCGTAGGGTTGTCCAATTTTGGGGAATGCAAAATTAGGGACAACACTTTCTATAGTAACCCCGATCTTCTGAAGCACAAAGTCTTCAGAAAACATGGATTGAAGGTGCTCTGATGATATAAACAAGAGGACTATTTAATCTGAACAAGGATCGATGAATGCAACATAAGAATACATCCATTAATGGTCAAGACAACAACACAAAGTCTATCAATCTCTATTCCTTTATTCAAATGCTTAACTCTTTTACAATGAAACACAAAGTATTCATAACTCAAGAGTTTTGCCTATAGTTTACTTGCACACAACAAAAGTTATATTTACAATGAGCTCCCTTCTTTATATAGGAAAAGAGGAAAGAGAAAAGTGGAGAAGAAAGGGAAAACCCTTAACCACTTTGACTTATTCTATCCTTATCTCTAACTAACTAACTTTGACTTATTCAATGCTATAGGACCTAATGTTCTTGCAGCATGATTACATGAGACTACTTTGTACGTGATACTATCACATGCAATTACATCTTTTTCTTACACTGCATGTAATTTGTCAATTACAAATTTACAAAACTAAGTGTCTGACAAGACACGACATCTATTTGCATCATCCTTTTTTTGGTCTTCATGCTACTACTTGATGCCTGATAATTGATGTGTTCTGGTTGGTGAAAGCATCTCAAACCAGAATATGAATCTCCATCCTTGTTTGTTCTGCATCATAGTGGTGATTGCTGGAAAAACATCTTTTCATTGTCATTCCAGTCTTGAAAGCATTCTATGCCAATCACCATTGCATCTTCCATCCCTTTCCTTGTATGACTATCATATGGTTGTTCCTGCGTCATATGCTTCTGCAACCTTGGAATTTGTAATCAAGATTTTGAAACTTAATCACATGTTTGAGGAAGATCTCATTTTTCTTTGCAACCATATGGGAAGTACTTTGTTTCTTGCAATATGAATCTTCATTTGAGGGGAAGAACTTATTCATTATTGTGGTAGAACTTTCTTTTTTTGCAATAATGTTTTTGATTAAGGTAACAATAGGTTTTGAAGGGGCCCTGAAACCCTTTCCAAAGCACCATAAAGATAGTCAAGAAAGAACCAAAATAACAACGAACTGTCAAATAAGACAGATAACCAAAAGAGGGCTAAACCCCTAATTAAACACTAGAGAACATAACAACACAACAAAACAACGAACTACTAAAAGCTTACAACAAAAAAGAGACAAAAAACTTCCAGCAACCAAAACATTCCAGCACAGGAACTAATCAACATCCATCTAATCTTCCAGCATCTGTACTTCAACCATCTGCAGTTCCATGCTTTGGATCGATTCCTGCAGCTTAGTGATATCTTTGATCTAAACATCTGCTTTCTTTTTGGTGCTGGATTGGGTCCTAGTACTTGGGCCCGAAATATGCATTTCCTGAGTGCCTTCATCCTCCTACTTAGCCTTATCATTGTAGTTACCTTCCAGAAGAGTATACAAGACTTTCAGGTTGTCCACAAAATTTTGCATACCCATTTTGCTATTAGTAGTAAGTTTTTTGAGAAGAACATTATTGTTATTAACCTTTTCAGTTATCTTTTTGGGTCTGTTATCAACCATGGTGCTAATCTTATTGTCCATATTGTTAACCTTATCAAACACATCATTCCCTTGCTGGTACATGACCGCATCATTGCGCATTTTGTCCACAATTTCCTCCAGCAAAGGGTTTCTTTCTTCCAGATTCTTGTAATTAGCTTGAATCTTCTTCATGTCGTCCTGAATCCATTTATCAATATTAAAGCTGTTCTCAGTTTTATTTTTGGCCATTTGAAGGAAGGAGAGAGTTGCCACTCTTTTGACTTTGACCTCTCTCTCACGAAGTTCTTCATCCAGACTCATGTTCTGATCATTCTTCTCCTCAAAATCACCTTTCGGAATATCTTGAGTGTCCTCATCATTCTCATTAGCAGTGTTATCCTTATCGCCTTTGTCGGCTTCCTCTTCAGGGACAGGATTCTCCTCATTGTTCTCAGTTTTGCCCTTGTTAATCTCAGTTTCCTCAATGTTCCCCGAATCCTTGTGAGATTCCCGAATTTCTTGTTTCTGCTCCTCTCTGTCGTTATTGACATTATGGTCATCAATGTGGGTATCAATGATGTTATCAATTTCTTCAGTAATTTCATCCAGAATATTGCCCTCCGTCTTCTGGGTATCCTCCATTTCTCCTTTACCACCCAAAGGCTCTTTGGTAATGATGGTATTCGTCTCCAGATCATCAGTATTGCTCGAATTCCCAGTGAAACCCTCATCCTCAGAAGTCTCGAATTCCTGTTCATCATCAATTCTCATCCCTTCAATGTCATCATAAATTGACAAAGAGATATCATTCTCAATACTCTTAGGAATGGGGTTAGGAATGTGGTTTTTAACATAGTCCGTAATCAACAAAATCAGACCCTCATGTAAAACAGGGGAAGATTTTACTCTATGGTCAATAATGCTCTGATTGAGCGAACTTAAAAGATAATAGGGAAAGCAAATCCTAATGTCATGACGGAAATGGTTAACCAGAACGAAATGGTAATTGTAGACCTTTGAATACCTGCCTTCGAGTGTGAAGTACTCCATAACAGCCTTGATGACGAACGCCCATATACGCTTAATGTTTGACAGCATAACATAGTCCAGATCACCCTTCGCGAGCATGGCCCTCTCCTCATCAGTCTTGGGGAAATTTTTATAGGCTTTATTGCCCTCTTTTTTGTCTTTAGAAAAATGCATTCCCTCCAACGGGAGACCCGTAATTTCAGCAAGGCGGTCCAGAGTGAGCTTTAAAGATTTGCCCAGAATGTTCACTTTACCGTTCTCCCACCCATTAACAAAAGCTTTCGTCACCTCCTTGTAGTTTCCATGGAGACGTTTTAAGTATCTGTGAACTTTACCCTTCTTGAGCTTGCTCCACACCTCTTTTTCATTCCTCCATTTACACATCGCAGGTTCTTCTCTCTTCAAATCTCCCCCCATTTCTTTGTTCTCTTCAGTATTGGTGTAATCTCTCACACTATTATGGTTCTCTCACACTATTATGGTTTTTACTAGTTTTCAGCCCAAAACGCATACAAAAATTCAAATGCACAGAGTAATTTTTTGCAATAATGTTTCCACAACTTGAAATTATCATTATGATTGAATAATTCAAAGTTTAGGAAGAACCTTGCAACTTTTGGAAGAACACTTGTAACACAGAATTATAGTATTGTAGGGAAAATCTTAGTTGCTGCAACTTGTAAATAAGGGCAAGAACTCCTTGTAACATGTTGTGCAAAACTTGATTCCTACTTTGAGGGAAGAACACTATACATACAACCATAACCAAGAAACTATGAGCTTTGGGTTCTCATAGATTATCATGCCTTTGATGTCAGGTCCCTTTCATCATTTTTAAGCCATCATCTCCATATGAAGCAGCTGTTAATATGAACAAATCTGTGGCATACAATAATGACAAGAATACAGATTATCCCTGTGATAACTACTTTGAATCTGCCCCACATCCATTTGTTTCAACATTGTCCTGATCTCTTGAAACTCATTCATGACCAATTGTTTTGAAACTGTGTTTGAAATCCAAAATTTATAAGCTCACGAATGCTCCTGAATCTCTACCATTCTTTACATGGATCTTTTCGCTTTGTATTTGAATCTTAAAGATCATGCTCTCAATTTATACGAAGAACCATTATATTTCCTTTTGAAAAAAAGCATACCATCAATAAATCTTTCACTGTTTAAATTATTGTAATAATCATGACAGCTAACTTCATATATACAACTATTTTCTTTTCTCCATTTTAAGAACGCCTATTTCCCTTTTCCAGCAATGCAAACCTTACATTCTCTATTTACAATCTGTATGAGCTTCTCACCATCTTCGATTTTTCGCAACATCTACATTCTATATAAGAAGTCATAGGATTTGATCGCTGCCCCAAGAGAAGCTTGAAATAAAAATAAATTTCACAAATGAGAATGAAAATCTCGACCACTGGAAGAAGACGTAATCAGCATAAGACTTGGAGACGCTCAGAAAATGCATATAACAACATCAAAATTGTGGCTTATTTATAGCGCTGATCCACGATTTAGACTTAGTAAAAAAAACGAACCAAGATGCAATGTGAATGCTTCCAAATGTAAAGGCACTCATATACATGCCCTAGAATCAGCAATAAAATGGCTCAGAATACGCAAAAGAAGAAAAACACAGTTATACCCATGAACTGGAGCTGCAACCATTAAAATGGCCCAAAGACCTGTAGGAAAGCAAAAATGCGACTAGATAATGGAGCTTGTTGACGAAGAACACAGAAGGAAAAAACCTCTATTGAACATGCCTCCCAATCTGTAGAAAGGGATCCACAAATATGCACATCTACTGCGTGCTTTATAAAGGCATTAGAAGAGTTTGAAAACGAATATGAATCAATCTCCTGAACCCTTAATGAGTCTTCCAATCCTGGACGCGCATGAGCAACCAAACCGCTGACTTCATGGGTGAAACTCTCAAATTTGGGGCATAAATCATGTAGGAAACTACAGTTCAGAGTTATTGCGATACTGTGCGTGTCTAGCCTCTTCTATTTCGTGATTAATGTTGAACTTTTAAAAAAAAACGTTTAACATATGTTTTGACACATGCATTCGAAACTTATGCAAAATGCTATAAAAACAGCGCCCAACACATGCCTCCCTTAGTGACGAGTTTTAAAAACTTTATAACACATGTTATGATTTTCGCAAATGATATGCAATAGGTTTTAACAAAAATGACGCCCAACACATGCCATAAAAATCGTGAACTCTTAGGAAGAAATGGTGAACTTCATAAGGCATATAGCATATGCTATTTAAATAAAAATAGACGCCATGAGTTTTAAATCATGCCACAAGCTCGAAAGGAGGGGTTACGGGTTTTATAAACTCAAATACATGTTTTGAAATAACATGTAATTACCATATGCATTTGAGTTTAAATTTACCACCATGGATTTTTAGAAGACCAAAAACATGTTTTGGATAACATGTAATCGTATTTAAAAATCACGCCATTAATATAATAATGGAGTTTTTCAATAAATTTACACATGTTATTACTCGACATATGCAATTGTCTTTAAAAAGCCCACCCTTAATGACTTGGATTTTTAAATTGCACTACTAGTGGGGAATCAAACACGTTCTATATTGTGATGATATGCAATAGCAAATAAAAACCCCACTTAATAGCTCAACTATAATAATCTTCATATGTAACTTTATAATTTTAACGATATAATATGCAGAAAGACTTAAAAAGTCCACCATTACATATTTAATCATTAAAAATAATAAGTAAAACTTCTCAGAATAATGTGAAATTTTAAAGTGGGGTTCAATAAACCCACTTTACATATAAATGACATTTTAACCTCGTGCAATTACCAACAAAAGGCCCACTTTTGAAGGTTTTTAACCAAGACGTGCAATCAGGCAGAAAAACCCACTGGCAGGATATTGAAACGCCTATAACTTGAGCTAGACCAACCCAAATGACGCCTAAGATATCTCAAAGTGAGCGGAATTGCGAAAATCACAATCCTAGGGAAAAAAACAAGACCAAAAGCCAAACACAAGACCAAGAAAAAGCAACTAAGAACACGCCTTAGAGAATTTAACCTACAAAATCGCTTGAGAATTGCGTATGGTTGTTCAATTTTGTGAAAGCAAAATTGAGGACAATACAACTTAACTATATAATTACTGAAATGAAAAGAACATAAGCACACAACACATAACTCATAACACCATGAATTGTTGTCGAGGAAATTCTGGCCAAGGGAAAACCCCTGTGGGGGTGGTACCCACAAATATGCACTAAAAGTATAGTTTCCCTATTTGGAGCTGAATATTACATTAGTACATTTCCCTGTTAGGGGAATACAAAACCCTGTTTCTTACAATCAGAAATAGCTCTGTTACAATCAATTCTCAGTAGTGAACATTACAAGTATCATCTATGCTTAGATAGTTCCAGTTGTAGGTCGCATCTATCTTACATCACAATGCATCCATGCATTCCATCCGCTTCATATCATCTCATCACTTACTTCGCTTTGAAAAAAGCTCTTCATATATATATATATATATCTATTACATCATTCAGTCGGCTCTCTAATACATTACACAATAGAATTAATTTATTCTCAAAGAGTAAATACAAATTCGATGACCATACACTACCAAAGAATAGGTAATCCACAATCACAATCCAACTTAGCATGCTAGGAGTCCATGACATACTCCCTCAATCATCGCGACTGGTCACCTGTTCTGTATCCCTGTTCCTCTGTCTTCGCATGGCTTCAAAACACTGTAATTCACTGCGGTCAACACCAAAACTCAAGTGACCTTACCAGAAGGTCATACATACTCCAAAATATCTTCCTCTAAGCTCGCATGTCCCCATGCATCATATATTGTCTTCGCTGTCTAAAACTATACCACTATACTCTGTATTTTTGATTATTGTACTTAGTCATTTTGCTATATGTATATCCAAAACTATAAACAACTTCAAGCGATCATCATTCCAGATGTGTTGCCATAAAGGACAACCCCCAAGTGTATCATATCACTCCATAGATGCATCTCTTGCCAACATTTTCAATTTAGGAGCATTGTTTTCTTAAGGTTCTTGTCAAGCTTATCCCCTTATTGCTTGTTGAAAAGGTTTTTTTTTCTTCTCTGCCAACAAACACTTGACTCTTTGTAACCTTTGGGTCTTTTCTTCATTTTTCTTAGTTCTGCGTTTAGTTTTTGATCTTGTTTTTGTCTTAGGATTGTAGTTTTTCGATTTCCGCTCGTTTTGAGCTATCTTAGGCGTTAATCGGAGTTGTCTAGCTCAAGTTATTAAGGTTTTTAGCATCCTGCAGGTGGGGTTTTTATGCCTGATTGCACGTCTTGGTTAAAATCCCTTAAAAGTGGGCTTTTTGTTAGTAATTGCACGAAGAAAAAATGTCATTTATATGTAAAATTGGTCTAGAACCCTTGTTTAAAATTTCACATCATTCTGAGAAGTTTTACTTAAAGTTTTTAATGGTTTAATATGTAATGGTGGACTTTTTAAGTCTTGCATATTATATTATTATTACTATAAGTTACATAAAAAGATTATGTTTTAAATGCAATTAGGTGGGGTTTTTATTTGACATTGCATATCATCACAATGCAGATTGTTTTTAAAACTCCACTATCAATATTTTAAATCCCAAATGCATAAAGATGGGCTTTTTAAATGCAAATACATATGTTAAGATAAAAATATATGCAAAAGCACGTAACTTAACATGTGCAGGTGGGGTTTTTTTGGCCTGACTGCATATCCTTGTTCTTTAATTGATTTCCTCAAAAGTGGGCTTTTTATTGGGAATTACATGGAGTAAAAAGTGTCATTTACATGTAAAATGGATTTAAAACTCCATTTTAAAATTTCACATCGTTTCGATGAGTTTGACATATGGTTTTTAATGAAGGTGGACTTTTTAAGTCTCTTTACATATTTCTCATTAAAACTATAAGTTACTTCTAAATTTGTATGCATTAGTGGGGTTTTTGATTAAAATTGCATAAACATATGTGTTACATAGAAGCATGTAAGTTGTTTTTAAAATCTCACCTTTAATGTATACAATCCATGAAAGCATGGTGGCGTTTTTTGAGTCTATTGCATGTTTTAAAAACAAGTCATGTATATGTTTTTCCTTTCAAAAAGTTCGTCATAAGCCTTTAGTGGCAATTTTAAAAGCCTTTGCACATTGTTTATACATGCTTCTGGCCAAGAAAAAGCTGTCTACACCCATAGTGGCGATTTTAGAGTGATTTGCATGTCTTTACATCCCCAAAGTTCATGCGTTTTACTTCTAAAAGCCCGTTTTTAATAACTTAAAGGCACGGTGGCAAATTTTGGATGAAATGCACATGCGTTTAACTCCTAAAAACCCGTTTTAAAGTCTTTTTTTGCATTGAAAGGTCTAGAGTGGCAAATTTTGGATGAAATGCATATGTTCTCAAGCCGAAAAAACCCATTTTTATTTACTTCTTCATGCGTTTTGCTCTCTATCCTTTGGGTGGCATTTTTACAAGCATTTGCATGCTTCCAAAGCACATGCAAACACTCAAAGACAGCCTGTCTTAAGGCGTTTTTTGCTGAAAACGACTCATTGAGGGAAGATTTATGGATTAAATCTCAAACATTTTGCATTGAGGAAAGATTCTAGGGTAAGAAACTTCATTTCTAGCTTGTTCTTCATCTGTTTCAAGTTGTTTTTGATGCCCTAGGTGCCGTTTTTGGTTGCCATTACATATCCATTTGATTTAGTCAATATAGGTGCTATACTTGTGCATTTTGTTTCTCCATCATTCAACACTTGGCAACCAACGAATCTTGACTCCAAAATGCATTCATTTCAAGAGGATTGAGTCAAGATTCGAAGTCTATGTAATCCTCTTCTTGCAATCTTTTGTAAAATCCAAAAATCTCTTGGATTTGATTCAGATTTCGCTCAAGCATTTTTAAAGATTTCTTCTCTTGTTTTTGATGAAAGGAGGTAAGTTTTGTTGTGTTTTTTTAGGGGCATTTCTTGTATATATTTTTGTTTTTTGAATATGATTGCAAATCCTTCATTTCATTTCCAGATTTGCATGCTTTTTAGTTTTGATTTTGATCCTTCTATTTCTGTCTAAATTTCTCCAAGTTGCATATGCAAGAAGTTCTTCATACTTGCATATGCAGTCGGGATTAAAATCCCCCTTCTAAATGTGGAATCACTTCAAAAAAGAGCTGTCTTTTCCAGCATGCACTGCAGGCCAAAAAACCTACTCTTTTCATGCTATCCATGCTTATATAAGAACGACTTGTAATGTGACATAAAAATCCCACTTATGAGTAAATGAGCTAAGTTTCCCAATATGCAGAGCAAATGAAAAAGCCCACCTTCATGCTTTTTCCATGGCTTTACCTTCATGCTTTTTCCATGGATTTTCGTGAGTTGCAAACATTTTCAAAAACCCCACCTCGCATATTGAATACTTATCCATGAATATATACACCTTCCATACTCATTTTATCATTTCAAAGCTTTCTGTCCGCATATGCACTACTCCCAGAAAAACCCGTTTTTGGTTTTTCTCTCCATTTTAAAGAGCTGATTTTGCCTAAAATCCTTAACCCTTTGCGCTCAAAGGCCTTCTAGTCATATCCTATACGCATACTCTTCTAGATCTGCAACATTCTAGCTTGAAAGACCATGTTATAGCTTCTTCTGGTAACTAATGAATGACAACATAGTGGAGTCATTCAAAGAAAGAGATGAGCGACGAAACAATGAGGGCATAGAATGTTTTCAAGACTGATTTCAAGCAGGTGATTGGTTGATGCCATCAATACAAAACAATCAAGGATGCAAGTTCATATTCCGGTTCGAGATGATTTTACCAAACCAAAACACATCAATCATGCAGCATCCAGTAGCAATATGAAGACCGATAAAGGATGATGTAATAGATGTCGTGTCTTGTTAGACACTTGGAAAATTTTCATCATGTATTTGTAATTTGTATTTGATAGATTACATGTAATGTCGAAACAAGATGTAATTGCATGTGATAGTATCATGTGCAAAGTTGTTCCATGTAATCATGTTGCAAGTGCTTTAAGCCTTGTAGCATTGAATAAGTCAAAGTTAGTTAAGGATAAGTATTGAATAAGTCAAGGTGGTTAAGGGATTCCCCTTTCCTCTACACCTTTCTCTCTCCTCTTTCCTATATAAAGGAGTGGGACCTATTGTATTTTCTTTCTTTTCGCAAGGCAAGAAAGTTTTGCGAGCTTGTGTATGCAGTCTAAGACTTTGTGCTTGGATGTAAATCAGATTGCTTTCAATAAAAAGGGGCAACTTGCTTTCAAACTTTGTGCTGATTCAAGGTGTTATGTGACGACATTTTTTGGATATTGATTGTAAGTTTTGGAGTTTTGCTCAAGAAGGATTTGAATTCAATTGTGCAGACTTTGAGTTGCCTATTGCATTCAGAGACAATTTGAACTTTTGAAGACTTTGTGTGGCAGGAGAACAAATTGTTATAAATAGAAGTGGCTGTAATAACTTAAAGCTAAAGACTTTGGGCTTCAGTGATAAGTGTCTTTGTTAAGAAAGAGGATATTCAGTGAAAGACTGTGCTGTCCTGGCTATTCTTTTTTCAGAATAATCTTTCGAAGTAAATACATGAGACTTTGTGTTCCTGTATTTGTTTCAATTTATTATAAGTAAATTGCTATCTTAAGTGTTGTTCTTACGTCAACCTTTTAAAAATCGGTATTATCGTAGCAATAGGAATTGTTAGTATTTCAGTTCAGTTTCTGTTGAAGCAACCTACGGTAAGAAGGGAGCCTCCCCTATTGCTGAGAGGAGAAATAAATTTCACATACTGCTGTTTAAAGTTGCAATTTTGCCAAGTTATAGTCTCAGTTACTTGCAAAATTTTTAGCTAGCACTATTGATTGCTGATACCATTTCTCATCAATATGGTGATGTCACCAAGTTGAAAGGAAGACCATTGGCATAGAGGCAATGTGCAATTTTTTTTTTCAGTAATGTGTCTTGCCTCCATTTTAAATGCTTGTCTAATGGACCTCTTTTGCGGGTGGTAATTTATACTTTATCTTCATATTCCATTTCCGGTATAGGCAAGAATGGATGTTTGGAGGTTGCACCTGAATTAGTGGGTAAATGCATTTTTTTCGGCTCCACCAGTATAAGTTGTTTGTATTGATCTTATAACGAATTTATCAGTCTCTTGTTCTACAAATCCTGCTATTTGTGTGAGAGACAACCCCTTCTTATCTGGGCCTTGACACATTCACATCCCTTAACCAACAGGGCTGCCCATAAAGTGAAGTTTCACTCGAGAATATGAGCTATTTTTTGGTTTAGTATTACAATAATTACACTTCCAAATATTTGCCCCACCTCCTTCAACTTGTGAAATTCTTGTGGTATGTCTCCATAAAGGAGATGCTATATCAATTTTGAATTTATTGTTTCCTTCCCCACCTACGAAACTTTCACTACCGACCATTCTTGCAATATGATTTCTTGCTATTATAAGAAATTAAATAAATTTAAATTAGAAAAAAAACTTAGAAATACAAGCATACAAGTGCAAAGAAAGGATACAAAAACATTAGAATAGAGAGCTAAACTTGTTTCATTATTTCTTTCAATTTAGAAAAAACTTGAAAATTTTCATCCCAAACTTGAAATTTTTTATCAAAATCTAAAAAAAAATCATTAAAAGACTGGAGAATAGGGTCAAATGCTTACCTTAGACACTTAGAGCTCCTTTGTGGAAGCTATGTGACACCCCACGAACAATCCTCTTTGAAAATAATCATTTGCGCTTCAAAATGCTAAAATGGAGACCAAATGAGAAGAGAGCAACATAACAAACAAAATGATATGTTTTAACAATGAGTGACCTCTTAAAGGGCCAGTTTAGGCTTTTTTGGGAAAAAAATAATAAAAAACTCTATTTTTAAGCACATGCTATAAGTGAAATTTCACTTTTTAAAAGATTGTGTGAAAATTTGGGCATTAGGCTTCCAGATGCGCCCAAATGCTCACAGGAAGCGTATCCACTCCTTGTGGGTGCATTCGGATGTGCTTGACAACGCATTTGGATGCACCCATAGGGAGTGGATGCGCTCCCTGTGAGCATCCACATGCACCCCACTTGCGCATCCGTGCCTGGAGAAACTTGCATCCAGAGGTAGGGAGTGTACGAAACCGGTATCAAGGATATAAATTAATCACATAGCAGTAGAAAACAGAAAAAAACGCAATTATACGTGATTAATCATGAGTCAGCATGTGCAGCGATTTATTCCCCAAAAAATCAAGATTTTTTGGTCAATGACTTTCAACGCTTTTTTGTGATTATTAGGCGATAAATCAGCAAAAAGCGACGACTTATCGGCGAAAAATTGTGGGAAACCAGTAGAAACCCTAAAAGCGACGCTGATGGGAAAACCTGCAAAAACGTGACGCGATACTCTACGAAATTGACGTACGACGCTAAAGATGCAGCTAGGAAACTTGGGTTGAAAGTGTTACAAAGTGTAATGTCCCCGATTTTGGCATGCTTCTGCAATTGATTGAGTCAGCTCATCATCGCAACCCTCGTGAGTTGACGCTTGGTTCTGAGGGTCCAAGTTGGCAGACTTGCTAATTTTAGTAAGTCTGGACTTGCTATTTTTAGTAAGTCAGTTGGTCAGTTTCTATTTCTGGTAGGGCAGTATCGGCAGTGGTTAGTGCTCCAGACTATATTCAATTTGTGTAGTCTTTGGCTGGGGACTTACTATTTTTAGTAAGTCTATTTTTGGCAGTTGCTATTTTGGGCGGTGCAGTGGATGGCTATGTTAGTTTGGCCTGATCAACAGTGGATGCAGGAGTTATTGCAGAATTCATATTTATTGATTAATAGTTATTAATTAATATTTATAAAATATTAATTAATAATAAAGACACATTATTATAATAATACTTTATTATTATAATAAGTTAGAAGTTATTTTAAAGAGCTGTGAACTGAAGCTCTTTTTGGGAAACTGTGGCCAAGAATGGATTATAAATATGAGCTCATTTCATTGGGATGATCATCGAATATTGATTATTGAAAATTGTTCTTGGGAATTGTTCCTAGTAATTCTGAAATTTGTGCCCTTGCTGAAGTATAAGGGTCAAATTAGCTCGGAAGATTGATTCTTCTTGATCTAATCACCAATAGATTGCTGTTGTATAATCGATTGAATCCTTCCTACGTGCTGTTGTATACGTGGAAGCATCGAATTCCAGGCTGAATTCGATTGAACTGGGGCCTACTTAAGAGGTCAATTTGCTGAAGGGAAGAAGAAATTGCATTCCAGAATTTAAGCTAACAGAGATTAGTAGAAGTTCGAATCCAACTGCTGGTGTGCGGATTGCTGAAGGAAATCGCACCATTCATAAATCACGGCTGCTGTGTATACAATTGGCCTCGGCAGACTGAGAGTCCATCCATACGCCACGGCTGCCAAACGAAGTGCTACCCTTAGGCGGATTTAAAGGACAGGCGTAGCATTTGGATCTGCAGCGGCATTACTAGCCGCATGAGCTATTCCCCGGGCATGACTAATACTCTAGTGGAGTCTGCAGCAGTTAGCGTGGGAGGGCAGTGTCTCTCGCGTGGGAAGAGGAAGGCTTGTTGTCACTCCTATACACAGCGTGAACCATCAGCAGCAATAAACAGGTTCCTTCTTTAATAAATGTATTCATCTTTGAAGGAAAATACAATAAATGCTGTCATTAAATGATTGAATAAATTGATTCTTTGCATATGATTGAAAATTTGATTGTTAGAGGTTAAAATTCGAAACAAGCAAACATAGTGTTTTATTCAAAGTGGCTGAGACATAGAAATTGTTAGAGAGAACTGGGTTGGTTCATTACACAAAGTCGTCAAGTGTTGCAAATTCAGGAAGTAGTGTGGGAGATAGGCAATTAGAAACAATTTTTTCCTCTCTTTCTACATTGAATATGTTATATGGCTTGATTGATACTGTTTCTTTTTTAACATTGATTTTGTTTGTATAATTTTCAAATATTTAAATTGTTGCAATATAAACAAAATATGACTATAACAAAGCTGCCTTATTTGTTTGTTGCGATATGATCTAAAAGAGCAAGGTAACAAAGTTTTGTTTTATTTATTTTGGAGAAAACAAAGAACCCTACACTAATTATAATCATTTTAGACATGTCAACTATGAAATATAAGTTCTTACGATTAATCAAATTGCTAGATATTAAAAACTCTGCTCAAAATTAAATTAAATAGTTCATGCAATTCAATGTGTAAGTTGAACATATATAAAGTTGTTTTTGTATATACATGTGTATATATCTCTTCACATATGTGTATATCATTTGCATATAATTGTTTGTTGAGTATATATAATAAAAGGAACTTGAGAGAATTCTAGAAAATGAATTGTACTTATAAGAATATGAATTGCAAAGAAAGCTTCACTCTGATTTTGAAAAATAAGGAAACCCACATCATTTTGTAGTGCTACTTCAAATCATAGCTTGATTGAAATTTATACGAACAAAATCAATGTTAAAACTTTGAGTCCTCCAAGTTATAAATATATTAGGAGGTTGTGCAAGTGCTTTGAATCATTTATATAAGTCCTTTATCATCTATGATTCTATACTATGGAAATGTCCTTTAATTTTTTAAGAAAATAGTTATTGATTGTTTTTTTTTCAAATTTTCACCTTTTTTTGTAGATCCGATTTTCCCCCTATTTTTTGCCTATTTTTTCGTATTTTTTTCAAAAAATCCTACTCCTTTGGTTTGCCGATTTATTCTCCAAACGATTTATGCTTCTATGAAATTTACAACAATTGGGATGGGAACTTTGTCCCTTTATAAAAATAGAGGTAGAGATGTCTAGAGATGTGTACATATATGTAACTATGTTAAACCTGACAAAATGTCGTACGATTACTATAAACAAGGGAGAATGTATAGAGTTTCCATACAGGCTACACCCCAGATTCCTTCCTCTTCAAACATGATGCTATTGCTATGAATCTTTTTCCAGATTTTATGACTCTTCGTTGTATTATATAATGGGAATGATAGTTCTCTTTATACTGACCGACCAGATTATTGTTAGCATAGCAGGATTGCACCTATTTTTGGATACATAGGCAGGCTCATTCATGATTTGTTTCAAAGAGGGAAACAATTTTGGCTGAGCCATGTTATTGAATTACTTTTGTTCGTTAAGTTTATGATTTATGATGGAAGATTCCTGTTAAAGGTTTCTGGGATGAACTGGTAGAATCTGTTCAATCTTTTGTCTGACATTTTGAGTGGGCACTGAGGTGGTATTTAGTCCCATTAATCCCTTAGGTTATTTTAGGGCAAAATATGATTATCCGTTATATTGATCATTTATGATAATTTGAGTGTGTAATTAACAGATGTTATTTAATTCATTTGAACAGCAAAGGTTTAGAATTATTAACTTTTTTACTCATTCATTTTGTCTAGCTTCTTTGGTTGCTTGATAATATCTTTGGGTATTTTGCTAAGGGTAGTCATAATTAATAAGAATGTTCCCAAACCGCTATAATCTTAATTCAAATACTATTTACATTAAGATAGGACATTGCAATTCAATTCAGTTAGTCCAGGTGTTGTTTACAGTTGTAGCAACAGTCTATAAGTAGATGCTTGTGATTTGTGTGAGATGTTATTTGTCTTCATTGGCCTCACATTCGATGCAATGGCTTTAAGCAATAGATCCTTGTTAAAACCAATTTCTGGTGTATTGGAATTTGTGTAAGTATTAAGCAGCTGTTAGATTGATTGCTGTTCACTCACTGCACAATATCAACATTCCTCTATGAGGATGCATTTTTATTGCAATTTTCACTTTAACTTTTTGTTGTAGATTTTATTCCTTATACTACAGCATATTTTTTTGACTGCATGAAGGCTTAGTCTTTAGCTCATAACCAGTTTTATCTGGTAATAGTGTGATCAAAGATACCATTAACTTCAATCCTCTTTGTAACAACTGTGATGTTTCACATGCCAAAGAAAGCTTTGAAGTTCCAGATAACATGTATCAATCATATTTGTGTGATTTGATATTAAGTATAGTTCACATTTCTATAGAGAGGAGTATTCAATAACCTAATTGCTTGAAGAAGATATTGAAAGGGTAGAAAATAATTTGCACTCTTCACTAATATTTGACTTGTGTAAGTGTTAGATGAGAATGATAGCCCTTAAAAGCTCAAAATTAAAATTTACAGTGTCTAATACTGTACATGCCATTGCAATACCAACTCTTATGATTACTTGAATTTTATTCGTTGTCTTTCAAGTTTAACTTTTTAAGCTTGCAAAGGAATCCGAGAGTTGGGTAAGGCCTAATGTTTAAAAGTTTTTTCATTGTTGTTCTCTTGAATGTAGCTAGTTGTTAATTGTATAGACATGCAAAATTTAGTGTTATGTTTATATTTCTCATACATGATTGTTTGCATATATGTTGAATAGAATGGAGAGTGCTTGCACTAATACTATATGTTTAGGGTACAACCTGACTTGTACCATTGAATTTCAGTGTCCCAATAAGAGGTTCATACAGAGAACAAACACACACGTTTCAGTTCCTATGTGCAATTTTTATGATGACTCTTCAAAAAGTGCCAGCTGATAAGTTTTGCTTCTGTATCTTACTGGAACACTGAATGACATTTGTTATGGTTCTGAACTTGTGTATACAGCAAAACAAGCAATTTTGTCGCGCCCTTCTCAATTTGATAATTTACCAGTCCTTCCTGTAGAAGGGGTGGATGTTCTGAGTCCACCAGCTCTCTGGTTGAATGTACAGGTATTTTTTTGCATGCAAGCCATTTTTCAATAATCAGATTGTAGAGGATAATTACTTGACACTGTTTATGAGAGGCTGACATTCTTTCAGCCATCAAAATGAAATTGTCTTGATCATCTGTTTGTTTCTTAAAATATCTCACTGTTGGTTCTTAGATAACAATATGTTCTTAACATGTTTTGACTGAATATTCATATGAACTTGCATCTTAAATAATATGTTGAATTATGCATTTTTTGATATTTAGTTTTTTGAGCACTTTATTTTATCACAATTTAAATATCATTGAACTGGCTGGGTAGTGTAGTAGCAATTTGACCTTCTAGTTTATGTCCAAGTTTGTAAATACTTTTAAGTAAATATACATTCTGAATGAAACTGAGATTATGTTACTTTTCGGTGGGTTCTCATAATTTTTTTTATGGTTGTGACAGTACTCTAAGTTTTATGAGGAGCACAATTTAAGCACCGTACAGTACGTTCTATCTGCAGCAAAAAGTATTAGCTTTGAATATATTTCTTCACCAGAGGTGGAATTTTTAAGAAGAATTAGAAAAGGACTCCGGAAGAGCAAGTCAAAGTTGGTACTGAGGTTCCTGGATAAGGAAGATATTGAACCATCAACAAACAAAGCATATGGCACCCTTTTGAATAATTTAACATTGTTGAAGAGCTATGCTTCTGGAATTCTAGTTCCCAAAGAGTACATTTGGCCTGTTAGTAATGGTTATATAAATACGCCTAGTACTCTAGTGCAAGATGCTCATAAAGCAGGGCTGGAAGTTTATGCTTCTGATTTTGCAGCTGATGAATTTGGTTTGAGCTATAACTATAGCTATGATCCAGTAAAAGAGTATTTGCAGTTTGTGGACAATTCCGAATTTTCTGTGGATGGTGTGCTAACGGATTTCTCTGTAACAGCATCAGAGGCTATAGGTAGAATTTCCATGTTCCAAATCATTTATGGATCCTCCGTTTTATGAATGAGTCCTTATGATAATGTTGAGAATATTTTTTTTACTAATCACATAATGTGGAAAGCATATTTGAGTTTTCAATTTTGTATAAAGAAAGTAACTATGTAATGTGCAGTACAGTGGAATATTAATACATACTTATTAAGTATGTTGTCTCTCATTAGTTCATTCAATATGTGCAAACTTTCATTCTTTTCATCATTAGAGAGTGATTTAGGGTCCAACCAATGAGGGTTTATGATTCTAGATGGATATTATTTTTGTTTGATACTGGATATCTGTATGAAAACGGACATAGCCTTCATTTTAACATTTATAATGTGTTGATAAAAATTATGAATTTTTAAAATGTGACTTTGGTATATATCCAGTAAAGAATTTATATCAATTGCACACATATTCTTATTTAGCTTATACACTGGAACCTAGCTCTATTTTGAGCCTTTTCTGGGCATCCCTGTCAGCAATGCATTTTGGGGATTTGAGGATATCAAAGGAGGTCCTCATTCAACTCCAGGTCACGAGTAAGCAGGTGTCCAAAGATATAGTGGGCAAAGAACATCTATCAATGCTTCTGGTTAAGCATGGTTCTCTACATTTTGTTTTTACCATCTTAGTGCCTCATTACTCCGTCACGATTGATCTTAGGTCCATCAATATTCTTTGAGTATACACATCATAAAGCGAGTAGTCATATTCTACTATATCATTCAGCCAACATTTACAAACCACCTATTGTGGTAATTGTTGCTGCTTCTGGTTAAGCATGGTTCTCTACATTTTGTTTTTACCATCTTAGTGCCTCATTACTCTGTCACGATTGATCTTAGGTCCATCAATATTCTTTGAGTATACACATCATAAAGTGAGTAGTCATATTCTACTATATCATTCAGCCAACATTTACAAACCACCTATGGTGGTAATTGTTGCCAAGTTTCAATTCTATTGAGGCACATTTCAATACTACAGTTCTTAGCATGCTCTTCAAGGTGTTTAGTTTGACTTTATGGTTTAGTTACAACTCAGTCTTCAACTAGCCACTTTCCAAGCAATTTTATAATCCCCCTTGATGTGGGAAAATTTGCTCTGCAAACTAACTTTTTAGCAAGCAGGGGAGTTGTCGAACGATGTTACAGCGCAAGCTGGAAATGCTCTTGTGCAAGGTAATATTTTGTTTTCTTTCACTAGTGAATCTATTGGGATACAATCCTGGTGAAATAGTGAGAGTTCTTTTTTCTCTTCCTTCCATTGACCTCATTAATTGGATTGGTGTAGAATTATTTTTTATCCGTTGTATGAAATTATGAATAGTAGAGATGCCACTGTATATGAATAGTAGTTGAGAGCTTATTGTAGAATTTCTACTAGGGAAATATAAGGGCTTTGGATGGTCAGCTTTTCAAAAAAATTGAACCTGAGCCTTATTGATTACCAAATGCAGTAAATTATCAGAGAGTGGATGCAATTAATAGAAATGCCTGTAAGTCAGGAGTTTAAAAACTTGAGCTTTTAAATATTTGCGAGTAGACAGAAAACAGACTGTGAAAGGAAAACTAAATTGAAACATCGTAATTATGCATTCTTGGTAATCTGAAAATTTGGGTGATCAAATCGTCCGTCTGCACTGGCTTTGCCTATACTTTCGCTGGTGGAATGCATTTTCAAATTTGTTGTTGATGGTGGCCCTTTCACCAGTAGTAGGCCTACATCAACTTGTTATGATCATGTGACACCATCAAATGAAACAACTGCATGGGCATGCAGCGTGCTTATTGGGAGATGGGAAACCCTGACCTAATGATCAAACACATAATGCTGTAGGTTTTTGTTTTTGCACTGGGGCCTTTAGCAGTGAGTGACAGAAAACCACTTGACCAACAGGAGAATACCTTTAGAAAGTACTTGCAAATAACTTCTGGCACTGCCTATAAAATATTTTCTTTATCCATGTACAGAAGTAAAATACTGAGTTTCTTTCTTTTTATTACTTAATTATTTTGTTTCTGGATTCTTTATGATATCCTCAGTGGTGAGAAAACCTAGCCAAATCAAATATCTTGTAATTGAATATGAAGGTCTGATGGGTAATTAAGATTGCCTTGCTAAAGCTGTCCTATTACATGTAGAGTTAATGCATTCTTTTATTGATGCTTACCCTAATTTTGCACATATGTTATTTCCTGATGCAGCTTGCTATGCTCACAACAAGAAAAATATATCCATCTCAGGTGCAATGTGAATTTTCACTTTCATGTCTTTTATAGATGCTTTTGAGCGAGGGAAAGAGAGAGGTTAAGTATGTTTCAGCTCTGATTATATTTTCCTATTGCTGCTTTTAGGAAAGCCACTTATCATATCAAACAATGGAGCTAGTGGGAATTTCCCAGGTTGTACAGATCTAGCTTATCAGGCAGCTATTAAAGATGGTGCTGACTATATTGATTGCTCTGTACAAATGACAAATGATGGTGTTGCTATTTGTAGAGAATCCCCAGATCTAATTGCTAGCACAAACGTGCTATCAGATTCATCATTTTATCCTATACGACTAAAAGAGGTTTCTGATATTCAGAAAGACAAAGGCATTTTCACATTTAATTTGATGTGGAAGGAAATTCAAGCATTGAAGCGTAAGTTTAGCCTCTATCTGATTCACCTTTAGCAGTTAAAAAATTGAAAGGCACACTTGCAGTTAATTATTACTATTCTCTGTATTATTTTGGCTACATGTTTCCATAAAATCTTGTCTTAGGCTATGTTTTTTGATAATACCGTTTATGTAGACTTTTTGGTAATAATTTTATCTAGGGGCTAGTGTATCATTTTCAGTGATAAAATATAGCTCCATTGGTATTAAGTTTTAACTTTACTGGCTTAGAAATTTGCTTTTATAATTTTATTTGAAGGAAATCTCCCCCAAGTCTCGTCAACTTAAGGTAACATGGATCAGGATTCAGAGATTATTAAAAACTTTCAGGGACCGTATTTGGTCTCTCTCGGTCTTATTGACCTCCTTTTGGTCTTTGGAACGTTAGTACTATTTTAGTATTTTTTTCCTTATTTCATTTCTTCTTAAGTTTAACAATAAATGGAAGTTCATTGCTCAGGGATCTAGGTTAACTTTTTGTAATGGCCAACCCCCGGATGCTTTTACAAGTTTGACTTTTTCCAAAGAAAATCTTTTTTTTTTTTTTGGTTTTTCGCTGTGTTTTTGCTTTTTGTGTTTTTTGAGGTTTTTTCCATTTTTTTTGTGTTTTGATGAATAATGCTTTGCAAAACATAACATAACAAATGCTGATAAAATAACCAAGTCTAAATTCTAAACACCAAATTCTGATAAGTCTGATTTTATTTGAATTTTCAAACATACACAAGACCGTACTAGCAAGTGATATAAGATGACGACTGATGTTGACCACAATTTGATGTATATCTCATCTATCAGTCTCAGATCTGATTGCAGACGCCTGAAATAATTGATTTTTTGGCAATGTCTACCTACCTTGATCTCCCACGTCCAAACTGGAGATTTTCTGGCCTTTTTTGATGCACTACGGCTTGATAGAAGTGTCCTAGCTGCTGGTAACTGCTGAAAAAGCACTGATAAAATCCTGTAGATACCCAATCTGCAGACAACTGTGAAGAAAATAGTAAAATACAAAAATCTGCCCAAAAAAGTCTCTGAAGACTCACGCCCAGCAGCAAATTAATCAGTAATGATCCTCTAAGGGGTGGTATTGCTGTATAGAGGCTGAGAATTGTTTGGATCTGCAATTTTGAATTCTTCTTCAATTCAATACCCGCTGTTGTAGATCTGCCCTACTGATAGCTTGAAACAATGTCTTTTCTCCTCCCAAATCGATCTATGATTAAGTTCTCCTGTAGAATCGGTATCTCACACATGCAGGCAATTAATCTTCTGAGAGATTTCGTTCTCAGAAGCCTGTATCTGCTGAAAACTCTTTTCTAGAGCTCTCCCACAATTGCACAAAGTCTGTTCTCAAGTCTGGATGCCCCAAAATGGTTTCTTTTCTCTCTTTTAATTCATTTTCCCCTCCTTCAGCTAGTTCAAATTCCTTTAGGGTTTCCCACCCTTTTTTATGAGCATAAAATAATATTTAATTTAATCAAAGTGCCTTCTTAGGGATCAAACCTCATGAGGGGTTATTATTCATCTTGTAAATTTAGCCCCTTCATTAAGTTATAACTTATGTCATCACCGAGGGACGTGGGCCCATTATTCTAATAAATTATTATATCATAAAGTGATTATAACAATCACTTTTATTAGTAGTTTATGGCTTCTGGATTTTGACTGTGTAGCATTTTTTCCATCAACGTTTCGGATCACACTCCATGATCCATCATCAGGATGATAGCTAGAAAAGAGAGGAGGAAAGAATGTAGTAGATCAGGGAGACTAAAAAGAGAGAGGGAGGGCACGCGGATCAAGGAGGAACGTCAACACAACCTAAAAAGAGGAAGGTTTTGTTGACCTTCCTCCTTGTTCCGCGTGCCCTCCCTCTCTCTTTTTAGTCTCCCTGATCTGCTACATTTTTTCCTCTCTTTTATAGCTATCATCCTAATGATGGATCATGGAGTGTGCTCCGAAACGTTGATGGAAAAAATGCTACACAGTCAAAATCCAGAAGCCATAAACTACTAATTATGATGGATTGTGAAAATTTCATGCATCTTAATCACTTTTATTATTAATTTATTATGACCAACTTAAGAAATAATTAAATTATTTCCAAATCATTCGTAATTTGCTCATTTGGACCCAGATCTAAATTCCGTCTGATGGCTCCCGTCCATTGATGATGTCTGACCACTGTGAGCTAACTGACAGTCTTCTCTTAAAATTTAGGAACTATCCTAAAAAATATGATTTGTGCTAGAAGTCTCTAGGCTGATCCTTGAGGTCTCCTGGTGTGTCCCTGCCAACTCCTAGTCCATCCCAAAAGAATAGGGATTCCTCCTAAAATCTAGGTGACTGCCCAAAATTAGTCAAACTGGTTCACAAAGCCCTGATATGTCTCCATAAGCCCCTGAAAAGGTCCCCTACACAATCGGCTGGCCTATGGGAACGAATTGATAGGCCAACCTCATCTGCCAACTGACTTGCCTAAGGAGGGGACATTAGACTTCGATTGTTGTCTGCATAAAACGAGGTGTCATATGATTTGAGATTTGTTATTCTGAGATAATTCCCTAAAGCCTTTGGATACAATTCATGCTACTTTCTATCATATCCTTGAAACTTCTCTTAAGATGACAAAACAAGAAAGACTTTTGCATTAGAAACATTCAAATACAACATTTTGGCACAAATGTTGATCCCCAAATTAATATTCATAAGATTAAAGAATTTATGAACATATGGTGTTTCGGAATTGTAGTTTGACTAGTGAGCTTTTATAATGAAGAAGTGCTTTGTGTCATTGCAATATCAATTGAAACATTGGTTGAAGCTAAGCATTCTTTCCCTGGTTGTATACATTTGACAATTATGCTAAACAATAAGTTTGCTCTTGTTGGAACACATTTGCTATTGCACTAAAAGATCGACCTATTAACACCTGATACAAACACCAGAGATAAACAGATCCAGAAGAGGTAGTTAGTCCATGTCCTTAATCCAAAGGGGGATGTTGGCGATATGTTTAACAATCCTCCCATCAATGTCACTTGAGGGGATTCAAACCCGTGACCTGGCTCTGATACCAGTTGGAGAACACTATTTGACAACTCCTTGAGCTCTCACTCATCCTGATGATGGATCACAGTTTAACCCGAAACGTTGATGGTTTAAATTTTTTTTACACAATCAAATACATAAGCAGAAAATAGATAGCTGTATGGATTGTGGAAATCTGTTAGCATTAACGAAAAGAGAGCAATCACACACAGAAACCACAACACATGAAGTATGTGGAAAACCCAGGGTGGGTGAAAAACCACGGTGAGAAATATTGCGAGGATCTACCTCCTAACCCAGCCTCACAAATAAAAATGTGTACAATACTTTAAGGGCACCAAACCTAATGAATCACCAAATTCCTTGCTTGAGAGCACGAACTTCTTCAGACTGAGCACCAACTCAACATCCTTGAGGCACCAACCCTCTGGATATTACAAAACTCTTTTCTTTTTTCAGACCACCTCTAATTTGCAAATGTAATACAAAGCATTTCTCTCAACTTTATGACTGATCGAAGTCAGACAGAATAGACTCACTTTCAGACTTTACGAAGACATTCTTAGATTTTCAGTCACTGTTATTCTCTGTTTTACAAAATTTACAGACTATACATGATAAGGCAACAACTTTCTTCAGATCTACAATCTTATTACTTGCTTTGTATCAGAACTGCCAATCAGTAATTCATACACACTCATTTTACCATCTTCATCAAACCTCAGCAACATTCAAATAGAACTCGTCTTAACTCTCAGCGGGTTGCAGTTTCAAGACAGTTGACAACTATTTTGGAAGTAGTTTCAAGGCAGTTTACAACTGTTTGGATATAATTATAACCAAAAAACAGTTGACAGTTACAGCTGATGCAAGTCTTTTTGCAAAGGAATTATCATTCTCCCTAATCACCAACAGCAATAGTAAGACTTGCAGTTTGTAACTGTGTACAGATGGCAACAATTAGTTGGAAGAAAACAGGCTCATAACCAACTCAGACTGAATCTCTTAAGGAAGTCAATGGAAATACAGTTCAATTTGTTGAAGCCAACTTTATCAACCTTCAATACATGCAGATTGGTCTGGAAATAATACAAAATCATGAATGCATCAAATTCTGATCAGAAATTTCAGAATACAGAATCTAGATTTCCTTTCAGCACATATCAACACTGTGTTTTACCATCATCTTTTGAGTCTGATAAAATCAGACATCTTGTACATACATGACTAGAATCAGTCTCTTCAACAGAAAATTCAGAACAATCATGTTAGTTGTATACACAAAATTATGACTACTGTTAATGCATAGAAAGTTTCTATAATGTCTGTAAATGTTTGTATGTACTTTTACAGCTGTTATTTGACATTAGTGTTCCACCGGCCTTGGGGGATGAGGACACGGGGGAAAAAGGGCCTCAATTTGGGGAAGACGACGGTGGCGACGGGGGGGTGTACATACTATATACTATACGTATAGTACTTGAAATGCTAGTTATGAAAAGATGTATAACAATATAAGAAGTAAAATACTAAATAGCAAAATTGCAAATGCCGCATACTAAATATAGTACTATACTTGAACACTGAACCAATGAACAATGATCATTGAATATTGAATTACTAATTACTAATAGAAATTAGAATACTAAATAAAATTGTCAAATCGGCAAATTGAAGATTTCTATTATATCAAAAATATCATAAAGATGATTACAATGAGTAGCATGATATCAAAACAAGTACAAAATGTCAAAATGTAGTGAAGGGAGGCCTCTAATCATCACTCAAAGTTAACTCCTCATCATTGGAACTCAGTCAAGTGGGTATGAAAACATCAACTTGATTCAACGCGATTTCCCCATCTATTTCTTCTTTTGTTTTTAAATTCGAAAGTGGGGGTCTGGGGATGACAACCCCCAATGGGGTCAAAGGGCATTTTTCATTTTTGAAGCATTTTTCTCCCAAATAGAAATTTAAAAACATGATTTTTTTTTAAATTTTTAAATTCGCTTTTTAATCTGCCCGCCGACAAGGGACAGATAGACATCCCCAGGACTACCGAGGGACGCTTGGGCGTCCCCCAACTGTCTCAGGGATGCCATCCTATCCCCGCGTCCTGGTGGCGGACGAGTGGTGAAATGGAGGTGGTGAGGGGACACCTGGTCCCCATCTCCCTGTCATCAGGATGTTTCCGTACCAAAAACTCAGGGGTTTAGGAGGGGACGCGTCCCCGTGTTTCACTGTTTGACATCAATGACAAATTCTTCTAACAATCTCCCCCTTTGTCATTGATGACAAAACTTTGATCTGTAACAACAAAATCTGAAAACTCCATTAACAAGGCAACCCCAATAATCTGCATCACAAGAATTTGAAATCTGTATATTTGAAATCTATACTTCACAAACAATCTACAACAATCTCAACAACAAATTGCCACAAACAAAATTGAAACAATC
Organism: Thuja plicata; assembly: GCA_018584345.1. NCBI lineage: Eukaryota > Viridiplantae > Streptophyta > Pinopsida > Cupressales > Cupressaceae > Thuja > Thuja plicata. The sequence goes on from MU223506.1 coordinate 1,408,283, forward strand.
TGCATTTGCATCAAAATCAGTATAACTTTTCTCCCGCTTTGACATCAATGACAAAGAGCAAAAAATTACGAACCTCACCATCCAGGGATGTAAGAATGGTGGTCAAACATTCCACCTGAGTAGATGCTTAGTCATGAAATGATTCATGAAAACAAAGAAGCCAAAACCCCAAGCTTCTGACGAAGAGTCATAAAAGTTTCCTTACAAAGAGGTTTGGTGGAGATATCTGCCAAATGATCCTTAGTTGCAAAATATTCACGTTTGACTTCATGATCTGCAACTTTTTCTCTCAAAAAGTGATATCTTATAGATATGTATTTAGTAGGAGAATGAAGAATTGGATTGTTAGAGATACTAATAGCATAAATCAACATATTGCTGATAAGACAACTTATCGTGATAAGTTATGCTCGGCGATAATATACGTAACTTTATCGCGCAAAATATCGCCAATATTTTGAGATTTTATCGTGGAGAAAAACCCAACTTATCGTTGATATTTTGGCGATAAGTTGCCAAAATATCGGCCGCAGTCCGCTAATAGGGATTGACGACCCAAAAATCATTCATTTGACATTTGCTAATTTGCGAAGTGGTGTTTGGGAGAGGGAAAAGGGGTTTGAAGGAGAAAAATATGATTTGCAGCGTTTTAGAGCAATTTGTTGTGGATTCGAAGAGTTTTTCCAAGCAAAATCGGATTCAGAAGTAAGTTTTCAAAATTTTCTCTTTTTAAAAAAAAAAAATCAGTCTTGTCTTTGTTGCATCTAAGTTTATACAAACTTTATAAAAGCATTTCTAATGTACTCTATAATCGTATCCCAGCCTTGTAGTTCATCCAGTTGTGAGCGCAATTGGAGTTTGTTCGAGGCCATTCACACGAAGAAGAGGAACAAGTTAGCACAAAAATGCCTCAGTGACCTTGTCTTTGTGAATATAACCTTCGATTGCGCATAAGAAAGGCAGAGGGAACACCAACTGGTCCACTTGATTTGGATGACATAGATCCGGAGCAACCTTCATTGTTCACAGAGGATGAGATCTACGATTTGGAGAGGCAGGCTATGGAGGAGGGTGGATTTGTAGTGGGATTGGTTGACATTCAGGAGGATGAGGACATTGAGGATCATTCAGATGATGAGTCATTGCCAGTGTTAGCACCGTCTACATCCAGGATGGAGGTCGAGTCACAACCAATTGTGCTGAGGGAGGAGGCACAACCACAACCACAACGGACTTCTAGGGCTAGACCCCCTACCACTCCAATAGTTTTTACTAGAGCTACTGGGAAGGGGAAGAGGAAGATGTAGACTATTTTAATGTTGTACTTGTATTTACTTATAGTTTTACAAAGACAATTTGCTATTTTTAGTTTGCTTCAGAGTTTAGACTATCAGATTGTGGCTACCAATCATCAACATTCCATACGAGGATGCAATTTTGTACCCTATTTTCATTTATATATATAGACTCAGCTTGTTTGGTTTGTTTACTCATTTACCGACTCATTAGATGCATCTCCTCATTGAATTTTGCAAAAGAAAAATGCATTTCTAATTAATTTTAAGCAAGTTTTTAAGCTCCCGATGAGTTGCCGATTTATCTCTGATATTTTCCCAATATTTTTTTGCCCTTGGCGATAAGTTGTCTATAATGATATTTTGAACTATGATTAATAGCACTAGTATTATCACAAAGAATTGAAATAGGCTTATCATAGATCACCTTTATATCCTTAAGTGTCATTTTCATTCACAAGACCAGTCTATAACACGAAACAACATATTTAGCTTTAGTGGTGGATAAAGATACAGATGGTTGTTTCTTGCTCAAGCAAGAAACCAATTTATCTCCCAGAAAGAATGCACCACCAGTAGTGTTGCGTCTGTCATCTATACATCCTGCCTAGTTTGCATTTGCATAAGTTGGCAAAGTGAAGACATTAGTACTTGGATACCATAAACCATATTCATAGTGTCCTTTAGATACCTAAAGATTCTTTTTACAACATTAACATGAGAAACTTTAGGAGCAAATCGAAACCTAGCAACCATACAGACAAGCATGATGTCTGGTTTTGATGTAGTAAGATATAAGAGACTGCCTATCATAGATCTATAGTTTCTATAAATTGTTTGGTTTGCATCACGTGACTTCTCATCTTTACTCAACTTGCAACCAGTTACCATTGGTGTGCTCTCAGACTTACAATCGTCCATTTGAAATTTTCTGACCATTTCTTTTGTATACTTAGTCTGAGATAAGAATATACATTTATGTAATTGTAGAACTTGCAACCCAAGAAAGAATGAAATCTCTCCTATCATAGACATTTCAAACTCAGTTTGCATTTGAGTAGCAAAATCTTTGTATATGTTGTCATCATTACCGCTAGAAAGAAATGTCATCAACATAAATAATTACAACAAACATATGCTCACCTATTCATTTGAAATATAATTGCTACTAGTACCACCTCTGGCAAACCTTTTTTGCTGAAGATACTGGTCTAGCCTGGTATACGAAGTCCTTGGTTCCTATTTCAATCCAAATAAAGCTTTCTTTAATCTGCATACATAGCCTTCTTTCTTTGGTGACTAAAAACCTTCTAGCTGTTCTATGTACACTTCCTCTTCTAGATTTCCATTCAAGAATGCCGATTTTACATCCATTTGCCAAACTTTGAAGTTCTTATAAACAAAGAATGCTAATAACATTCTAATGGCTTCCAATCTGACTCCGGGAGCGACTTTCTCTTTAAAATCAATGCCTTAAACCTATGCATACCCCTCGCAAACAATTCTTGCCTTATTTCTTATAATTTTGCCATCTTCATTAAGTTTGTTCCTAAACACCTGTTTGGTGCCAATCATATTTCTATTCATAGGTCTAGGAACTAATTCCCATGCTTTATTTTTCTCAATTTGGCTAAACTCTTCTGCCATTGCCTTAATCCCAACTTTAATCTTTGCTGGCTTCATTGTAATTCTTAGGTTCAATTTTAGACAAAGAGAAAGATTAGCTCTTCCATCATTTTACTTTGCAACACGTCTTCTTGTTTGTACTCTATCATCTTTGTGCCCTATAATCTTGTTGTTTAGGATGATTCTTTTGCACAAACTTAGAAGGAATCTTTTCAATGCTGTTGTTAGGAGTGTTGTCTGGCATCTTTTCATCACCACTTTCAAAATTTTTTTTTCATTAATATTTTTAGATTCTTCATCAATTGGTGTTGAATTGGGTTCCTCTGTGTTGTCTTTTTCCACAATCTCATCAATATTTACATTAACACTTTCTATAACCTTTTTCAACCTTTTGTTGGAGTATTTATAAGCTTTGCTATGATTGGAATATCCAAGGAATATTCCATCATCACACCTAGAATCAAAGCTGCCCGAACCATCTTTATCCTGTTTAATATAACATCTACTGCCAAATACCCTGAAGTATTTAACAAAAGCAGATCTGCCATACCACAATTCATAGGGGGTTTTATTTTTGTTTGGCCTTAACTATAGTCTATTAAGAGTATATACTGCTTCAACCCAAAAAACATTCGATATCATAGCCTCATTAAGCAGGGTTCTTGTCATTTCTTAAACTGTCTTATTTCTTACCGAAACTCTTTTTTGCTGTGGTGTTCTTGCTGCAGGGTAATGCCTTTTGATACCATGTTTTTCACAATAGTCATCAAATTCATTAGAGGTAAAGTCACCACCTCTATTATATCTAAGACACTTGAGTTTCAGACCACTTTCTCTCTCAACCAAAGCTCTTGAAATATTGAATCTGTCTAATGCTTCTGATTTTTCTTTTAATAATGTTAGCCATGCCATTCTAGAAAAATCATCCACGAACAATATGAAATGTCTTTCATTTTTTAAACCCTTAGTTGTAGTAGGACCACAGAGATCAGTATGAACTAATTCTAAGGGTTTTGAAGTTGAATATTCTTTAGATTTGAAACTAGCTCTTTTTTGTTTTCCTTGTTGGCATTCCTTACAGTGTTTTTAGGCTATGTGATTTTAGGCATATGCCTTACAGACTTCATAGAACTTACTTTGACAAGATTATCAAAGTTAACATGCCCTAATCATCTATGCCAAAGCCAACTTTCATTAACTTGCCCTAACAAACAACTTTTTCCTTTACCTCTCTTAGATCATAGACATTGCTTTTTGTTCTTTTCCCTTCTGCAATCAACCTTCCTGACTTGTTTTTTCTAATCTCACATCCGCGATCATCAAAGATTACAAAGTATCCATTCTCACACATTTGACTAACACTTAACAAATGATATTTTAATCCTTCAACATACCAAACAGTATATGTTTTTAATGTGCCATTTATACTGAAGGTAACTTAACCGTGAAGCTTGATTGATGATTTATCTGCAAACTTTACTAAGCCACCATTCCAATCAATAAACTTGATAAACTTACTCTTATCACCAGACATGTGATTGGAGCAGCCACTGTCTATATTCATAAATTTTGCCTCTTAGCATAAAAAGCAATTTGAACAATCATGAATTTTTCAGACTTTCCTTTTTCGATAATCTTTGTTTATTTCTTGAGATTGTCAAGATTACTCGAGAACTTGTTTCCATTCCTCCTCTGTTCTAAAAAACTCATGTTACATTGTCTTGCAATATGACCAACATTTTGACAATTATAATAGATCATGTTGAAATCAATTTGTAAAGACCTTAGGGCCTATATGATCTAAATCTCTGCTTTTCTTAAACTATAAAATTCAAAAACCTACTGCTTACACAATATAGATTCAAGAAAATAAACATTCAGTTATACTGAATTCCAAATCTCTTATAGATCATTCAAGTATTCAACAGTGCTTACACAGATTCACTAGAAGCTGCAAATTCTGGAGCTGATTTACTCATAGAAAACTGACATAAATTCTCTTAACAGCAGCAGTTGAGCTTAGAGATGCACAAACCTCAGTATTGAGTCTGAACTACAACAGTATAGGTGATTCGTGGGGGTTTCATCCCTTCACCCAGACAGTAGAGGTGAATTGTGGGGGTTTCGTCCCTTCACCCAGACATGCTCAACAACAACAATATTCAGCATAACAAAAAACTAAAAAGCATAGTAGAGTCATCTGTATATACCTACTTGGGGCAAGGCAAGTGAACAATATGATTTGGTCCCTTTCTAGAAGTCACTAGAAGGGTTCATTAACTTGCTGTGCAAAGCAAGTAAACAATCTGATTTGGCCCCTTTCTAGAAGTTGGTAGAAGATACAAAACAAAAATAAAACAAAACAAAATCTGATTTTCTGCAAGAAGACAAAATTACATAGTTGACAACAATTTGTTTTTTCTCTGATCTTTTTGTAAGAAGACAAAACTTGTACAATTGGTAGCTAGGATTGTCGTCTAGGCTAAGTGGCCTCAAATTCACGGGTTCATCAATCAATTGCTTTATGGCCCAAACTTGCAGAAGTTACAATAACCATAAAAATAGGGTCAAACCTATTAATTGCAACTCTTCTTAGGAGGAAACCATGGATGCCTTTTCGGTTGTTGGACTTCAATGAAACCACTATCATTATCCTTTTACCAAAAGAATTACTTGTGCCAGATCTTTGACCCATAGGAGCAAAAATCGTTTTGGGAATTAATCGACAAACGAAAAGTATAAGATTTTTTTGAAAAAATGGGGAAAAAATTATGAAAAAGATTGGATTTTCAAAAAGACAAAAAAATGTAGAAAAAGAGAAAAAAAACTATTTTTGTTAAATTTAGGGCATTTCCATAGCTTAGAGATATAGGCTAAATAAAATAGAATTTAACTAATGAATTGTAGGAAATAGATTTTGTCGCTTTCATATTGTTGATTGCATAGGCAAATATTCAGTTAACTTTTTAAGAAGGTGGTTACCAAATAGTTGCCAAGTGTGAGATCAAATATTAGCCAGGTTAATGAACTACCTGAGATAAAAATGAATTGTAGAAAATATATTTTTTTCGTTTATATTCATATTGCTAATTACATAGGCAAATATTCAGTGAACTTTTTAAGAGGGCAGTCACCAAATAGTTGTCTAAGTCTGAGATAAAAAATTAGCTAAGTCTATGAAGTAACTGAGATCAAAACTTATCAGACTTTTAAAGAGGGAAGTCACCAAATAGTTATCTAAGTCTGAGATGAAATATTATCTAAGTCTATGAAGTAATTGAGATCAAAATTTATCAGACAACAATCTAGCTTCTGTTAGGAATTTATCAAAAGCGGAATTTATTAAAAGTGGAAACCATTTTAAAGTGATCCAAGACTTCCATTGTGATTGAGGCAAGGAGTTTTGTAGGGGTGGTTCAATATTTGAGAAAGCTTATCAAATCATATTCCACAATTGCAATGCTTTATATTCTATAATGCCAATTGGTAAGTCAATTATATGAGGTAGAATTTAACAAAAGACATTTGTTTAGTTGAAGTAAAAGATTAGCAAGCCCTTGGTTTTTGCAACTACTATTTTAGGTGGAGACCTTTATTAATGATAAAATTAAATATATTGATTTTAATTTAAATTTCATATATATATATATATATATATATATATATATATATATATATATATATATATAATTGAATATATTAATTATGTATTAAAAATAAATATATACATTATAAATTTTACATTTCTTATAATTTATAATTTATTATATAACTATTAATATATATTAATAGTCAATAATGATATAAATTTTTAAATTACTTTATAATATTAAGTATAAACTATAGGGGTTCGTTGCTTCCCTGTTAGAGGGCCATCTATAATAGTGCATAATAGTTATAATTTTAAAATTAGTGTATAATATTAATTATTTATTTTATCGCATTAGAATCCATGTGGCAAGGCATGCAAAGAGTTCGGGTCAATATTGAGGCATTTTCCAAAGGTCAGAAATAAAACTAAAGGGACAAAATAATAAATTGTTTCCACGTCGATTCCGCATTGACTTCACTTCTGTCCTCGAATTAACACAATCAACCCTATTTCTGAGTGATTCCTCAATTTCATGAGTTTGATCTGTCAATTTCATGAGTTTTTTTGTAGGGTTTTGTAGGTTTTTGCAATGATTTTTTGCTATTTTTTAGGGATTTTAATGCTTAATGCTATCAAATTTCCACAATCCATACTGAATGCTTTGATCTTCTGGATAAGATTGTGTAGGAATTTTTAACATCAACGTTTCAAATCACACTTCTTGATCCATCATCAGGATGAAAATGTTCATCTCATCTCCTTTGAACATTTTCATCCTGATGATGGATCAAGAAGTGTGATTCGAAACGTTGATGTTAAAAATTCTTACACAATCTTATCCAGAAGATCAAAGCAGTCTAGATTTTAATGCGCTTTAAATGCAAAAAGGTCATTGAAAATCAAGACAACGATAATTTCATGAAACAGGATTTTTTCAGGGGAAAAATCGGTAGAGTCTAGGATTTCGGATTAATCAGGGATAATCAAGATTTTTTGCAGATTATTGCTTTATGGTTTGACCTTTGTCAAAACCCAAACCAGATTTATTTTTATCTATCCTTTGACAGACTACTGTTTCATCTAGCATATTGGAACTCTTCACAACCTTTATTCTTTTTTGAGATTGACTTTTGAACTGTTCAATTTCATTCCTCAAAGCCACAACTTCACTTTCTAATTTCACACATTCTTCATATTTCAACAAATGCTCATAATTAACTACCTCTTCTCTTCTCTTGGCCTCTTCAACTTGGATCTTTAGATTGATGGCCTTCTTTAAGTTCTTTCTTCAGTGCTTCATCTTCCTTAAATGCAACAACCTTTTGTTTGTTATTCTCTTTCAATGTTCTGATTTCATCTAAAGTACATAACAATTCACCTTCAAGGTCTATTTCTCCATCAACTTCAACTGAAACATCATTATCTTGATCCTCAGTAATTGCTCCATTAGCCATGAATAATGTCTCACACTTTTTAGCGTCGAATTCATATTCATTGTTATCTTTTGTACTTGTGATTTCTTCTTCCTTGTTAACAAGCTTTTCTTGTTCTTTGAAGAATTTCTTTGCTTGTATGTGTTCCAACATTTGGTTTCAGAGTTGGATCATGGGTTTGAATCCCCTTAGGTGACACCGAGGGGGTAATTGTTGGACTAATTGCCAATGTCCTGTTGGTGAGTGTTTTGTGAAAGCAAGAGGTATATTTGTCATGAAAGTAAAAAAAAAAAAAGCATCAAACTTTCCCAAACATATCATGGCAATACAAGGTGTGATTTGGCTTTGCTTTCATTTGTTTTTTTCTTTGACCTCATAGGAAGTTCAAACCCATGTGCCGTTTACCTTCCATCTTTCTCATATTAACTTTTAACACTTGAAGTTTTTAAGCATTTGTTGTGGAAATCACCTTTTGGTACCTCCTCAATTTTTTGCATCAATTTTCAACACTTAGGGTTTTGAGAGCTTGTTGAGGAAACCATTCTTTCTTAACATGTTGGTTTGACCAGTTGACCAATTCGAAATTCCTTTGAAGAAGCTTTTTTTAGCTATTTCGTCCATTTGCCCAACCTCTGATAATGACATTTCTTCAAAAAGAGCAGTTTCCAGAAAAAGGAAAAAGCAAAAAGAAACTTTCTAGAAATAGACATTCTCAAATCGACCCAGAAATTCTAAAAATGACACCTAAAAATAGAAACAAAAAAAAGCACTTTGAAAAATCAAATTTCTAAAATTAGAAAGTTGTCAGAATTGGTCTCGAAAAACTATGTTCATTCTTCCTTGACCTGTCTGAACGCATTCATAGCATCAGAATATTCATCCAACCAAGTTGGCACTAAGGTTAAGACCAACAGTTGGCCACAACACTGTGAGGGTGCCTTGTCCACTCTTCTTAGTTGAAACATTGAAGTACTGTCTTGACAACATCCTTGGATTTGATTGAAAACCCACGACTCAACCCATTTGTAGAGGTAAGAGATTGGAAATTAACACTAAGACCCCTAAACACTAACCAAAAAAAAAAATTGGAGTCCTCGTTTGCTATGAGGCAAGGTGTGAAAACGTCAAAACATCTAGCACCAATTCGAATATATGTTCCTAAACATTTCAATGATAATATTACTCCATACACGGAATCTTTGGAAAATTCCTTCCAACCAATCAAAAGACTAGGAAGCAAACTCAAAAAGGGAGAAGAATCAATAATTGGATCAAAACCTCTTTATTCGTGATTACCTAGGTGTGCGCAAATGAATTGATTCCTGCTCGACAAAACTATCAAAACTCCCTAAGGTTGATCTTGACGAGCAACATCAGGCATCTTACTCCAAAAGCATCCTGGGTAGTGCCTCCACTGTAATTCCCACGGAGATTGCTCTACTTCCGGTAAATTTTCTTTTAGTAATACCTGTAGAGATGTTTGCATGCCCAAAGACAAATATTCTGATATATCTTTCTTTTCATTTTCTTTACTTTTGACATTTTTTTCTTTTCTCTTTTGATATTGCTTTTCCTTTCATGTTTTCCATTTTGGCGCATAAGTAGTGAAGCTCATGAAGGGTTTGGGAAATTATAGTGGCGCTGAAGTAAGACATTAGATTTTTCACCAAGCGCAATTGCCCCCTAAGAAACTTCAATGACTTGGAGCAATTAAATATGCTCGAGAGATATAGTAATCACATGATTCAAATGTTAAGACACAATAAATGATTAAAATTCCAAGTCGAGGCCACGTCCTAACCAAATGATAAAGTCGGAAAATAACAACCTTAAATTCTAAAGCACTTCACAAATAGTTATCCAAGAAATGGGCTGAACATAACTATGTATAGATGCTAGAGTGTGCTTAAGATGCACTGCCTTTTTCACACAATGAGACCCTTTGAAGCAAATCAAAACTAAAAGGAAATCTACTCTAACAAAACAAAATTTCGAATGGACAAGGCTTAAAAGAATCAAATTTATACAGCTCGTAGCATGATTTCTCAGGATGTGCAGGAGTAACATGGCATTGGTCATGGTTCGAAGTCTTGCAAATTTGTTTTTAAACTTAGAAAAATATTCTTTCAAAATACATATTTCAAACTCAAGCAAAACTTCAGGAAAGATTAGCAATTGGGGCAATTCATCCGAGCCATGATCAATCCATAAACATGTTGTCCTTCCTAGACCTCGATAATCAAATTCATAACCTTCAAAATAAAGAGTAAGGAAAGAGACAACTTGGTGTTCTTTGTTCTCAGGCAATAATTCTTGCGTGTCATCCACTACTTCATTAGGAGGTCAAACTTGATGAAATATCACCCCACTTGCATCAAAAACATGCAAATCATCTTTACATTCCATAGTGGGCTTGTTGTGATGTGGACTGGATTCAACTGGAAATTTGGAAATATGGAACATTCCACTCGCTATTTCTTCTTATACCTTTAGCGATGGGCGTAGCGCCAACCTGAATAGCTCTTCATATTCTGCTTTTGTCATGGAAATTTTCTCATCAGCTGCAATTCTTCTAAAAGCTCTTCTTGGATCTTGAGTAGTGAATCTAGCACCAATTTGAATTGGTTGTCCAATTCTGCTTGCACTATGGTGGCCTATCCGTAATCTGATATTCCATCTTATCCCAAGACACTTAATAGTTCCTGCATCTTAGCAATATGCGAGTGCACTTCTTTGTTAAGGATTCCTTCTTTTGAACACTCCTTTTGTAGCAAGCCCAAACATTGATCAAAATTTTCTCCTTCACGAAAGGTACTAAAACTGTTTTCTCTGTCTTGCTATTGTCTTTCTTTGTCTTGCTATTGTCTTTCTTCACTTGCAACAACGATTTGATCCCCATGTGTTGATGCTTCCAAACTTTGAATATGACTTGTCATTTATTGAAGGTCTTCCATGGCTTCTTTGATCTTGACTCAAACAACTTCCTTTTCGGGTGTGATGTAGGAACAATCATCATCCACTTGAATGCTTGGTCTGATTGTACTATCTTCTTCTAATTTTCTTCCTTCACAACTTGATGACATGGCAATGCTTTGTTCTTTTATTGCAGGACTAAGATTCTCGTTCCGCATTTATTTCCATGGTAATTTTGATAATCTGAACTAACATCTAACTTGATTGATGGCCTCTCCACATATTGGAAAAGCGAATTCTGACTGAGGTGCATTGTGAATTCAACACTTTCGAGTCGTATATTACCAATCTCAATCTGATTTTGAATCCTCAACTTGAATCTTGAGAAAAGATAGTTTCCATTGTAATTATCATCGGGCCTCATGCACAATTCCGGCTTTGGAACATCCCAAAAGAAGATCTTCCCTTGTAACACTAGCTCTATCCTTGACAAGAAGGTCCAGCAATTCCTCTTGTCATGCTTGGTAGTCTCATGAATCCGGCACCTCCCTGGTATGGCAAACTGAGACAAATTCCTGGGGTGCGACTGTGTGTTCAAATCCTCGTGAATCTGAACAATATCCACCAGAAGACTGTTGACAACAAGAAATATGAAACAATTGCTCATCCATCGAGAATCTTTCTTTTTGGATTTTCTGTTTTCTGATTTTTTTGGATTTTTCGACATATGAGAGATCTAACATATCCCTGATTTAACACTTGAAAGTTCATGCTGGTTCCAACCGAGTTTCTTCACTTGATGGTTCTGATTTCTGATTCTGAAATAAACGATTTGATGTTTCAGGCCCTCCTTTTAGTGCCAATTCTGCTGCTGAGTGTTTTGTGAAAGCAAGAGGTCGATGTGTCATGAAAGCAAAAAAAAAACACTTAAAACTTGCCCAGCAACTTACCAAGGCAATACAAGGTTCGATTTGGCTTTTCTTTCATTTGTTTTTATTCTTTGACCTCATAGAAACTTCAAACCCATGTGCCATTTACCTTGCATCATTCTTGTATTAACTTTCATCACCTAAAGTTTTTAAGCATTTGTTGACGAAATCACCTCTTGGCATCTCTTCAATTTCTCGCATCAATTTTCAACACTTGGGGTTTTCGAGAACTTGTTGAGGAAATCATTCTTTCTTAACATTTCGATTTGAAAAGTTGACCAATTCAAAATTCCTTTGAGGAAGCTCTTCTTAGCTATTTTGTCCATTTTCCCATCCTCTGATACTGGTGTTTCTTCGAAAAAAGCAGTTTCCAGAAAAAAGCAAAAAGCAAAAAGCAACTTTCTAAAAATAGACATTCTCAAATCAACACAAAAATGCTAAAAACGACACTTTCTAAAAATAGAAAAAGCAAAAAAGCACTTTGAAAAAGCATTCATAGCATCAGAATCTTCATCCAACCAAGTTGGCGCTAAGTTGTAGACCAACGCTTGGCCACAACCCTATGTAGGCGCCTTGTCCATTCTTCTTTGCTGAAGCATTGAATTACTGTCTTGACAACATCCCTAGACCTGATTGAAAACCCATGACTTGACCCATTTGTAGAGGTAAGAGACCGAAGATTAACACTAAGATCCCTAAACACTAACCTAAAACAAACTTGGGGTACCTATTTGTTATGGGGTGATGTGTGAAAATGTCACAGCGCGCCCCCCTTTGAATTTGGGAGATGGATTAATCGCCTTGCGTGGTTTCATTTATTGGTGTTTGTATCGGGCGTTAATAGGTCAATCTTTTGGTGCAATGGCAAATGTGTTCCAACAGCTTTTTGTAACAAGGTGAGGGAAAAGCAAATCTGAAGAGCTTTTGTTGTTTATAACTCTATCCTAGAACTATTCAAAGTTCCTTCTTGTAGTGTTTCTTTGGCACCTTTCAAGTGGTGTGCAATACTCATCCTCAACAAACATTATGTTTCTCTCTGTAATTTTCTAACCTACAAATTTACTGATATGTAAACACTTTTTCTTTTTCGAAAAAAAAGTGATGTGCAAACAATTTGCCAAGAATTTTGGCAAGAGAACAAATGTGAAATTCAACATTTGGTAATGTATTGAGATGGAAGGCTTGTAAATTTTCTGATCTCAATCAGCATGGGCAAAAGAGTGAGAAACTAGAGATAAAAATTACAAAGACGATGGAAATTTTTAGCAACCAGCAAGAGCCTGTCTGGTATTGTCTATCATTCAGATAGTGGGGCTCCTACTGTAAGAGGTTAAGATGGAATTAATGGACATAAACCCTCTATAAAAGTCCGTAGTTGATGTTAAGTGAAAATATCTTGTTTAGTCCATAGTCAATGTAAATAACAGCTATAAGAATAGTACAAGAAAAGATGACATTAGGCTCATTATTAGTATTTGTGGTTAAGCATTGTTGCAGAGCTGGTATTGGTCCATCTGTAGAAGAAGATCAAATAAGAAGCTATGTTCATTAAGTGTTGCATGATAAATAGTAGTCTATAAATTTCAAACATTGTTTGTGGTGGAATTTTTATTAGTTGATGGTCCCATATGATTTTACAGAAAATTTGCAAACTGAGAACCTTGAATGAGATTTTAGGAACACTAACGGTGACTTTAGTGAACACTGAAAAATAAAACAAGCAGCGCGGTGATGTTTAACATATTTTGTGAAATACAGAACACACACAAGATGACGAGATTTCTGTCTCCTTTCATTCCACGTTGAAAATTGTTTCCAAGGTTTCACTAAGCACTGTGTTGGTGCTTTCATATAGCTATTTTGTACTCTATGTATGTTATTCATATGGAGTGAAATGAAGATGATTAACTATTCATTCATATTAGATATTTAATTTATATAATATCCTTAAGAATTGTAGTTTTTAAGGCTTCAAATTTATTACTTAAGTGCTTAATTGTTTTAAGTAATTAATTATTGTTATGGATTAGACTGAAGATGAATAACTATTGTGTGTGTCAAAATTGAACCTATTGTAAACCCTAAAATAGCCCAACCACAAGCCTAAGTTCTGCAATCCAATCAACAACACTACTGAAGCTCTAAATCAAGTGCATGCAAACAACTAAACAAGATATACCTCACTCTGTTTGCTTACACAGTTATATCACTTCTTAAATAGAAGAGCCTAAATGCATTTGTTACTACACATATTATGTGTGTTTTGTGCTTAAATGCTTGAAAATAAAATATTAACATTCATTACCCTAATGGCTAATAGTAATAATAGTACTAACTTACAAAATGGCTCATAAGTGACTCTCTTGCCTGGCTCTTCATGTTTCCATTTTCTTCTAACAATTACTAAAATGAAGACAAGAGTCATGCTCTTGTGTCACTATCAAACTCACATAGATACATGATACATACATATGTGTAGTATAGATTCCTTGATCCATGCACGATGGTTTGCCTCTAATGACATGATTTTTGAGAGGCCAGTAAGTGATCTTGTAGTTGAAACAACTGTTTGGAAAAAATATGGTCATATTTTTTTCTTGTATTTTCTGGTGAGATGCGTACAGGTGCAATGGCAATCAGAAATGGTGTAAAAACATTTATGTAATACAAATGTGTGTCAATTCTCTAGAATACCCTTGGCTTTTTCATAATAGTACAGATTAACTAATTGGTGTGATGGTACTTTGAACTTATGCGTTACTCTGATTAAATACCATTTACTGATTATATTGTGTGGCATCTTGTCTGAACTGTAGAATGAAATACGTACATTCATGGTTTTCTTTTGAACTCTCAGTTTTAGCACTTTTCTTGCTAGCATTTCACCTTTGATTTGGTGGTGTCATGGACCTAATGTGAAGTAGATTACATGTATCTGAGGATGTAAGAATACTGGTAGGAGATACAAGATTGTGCTGGTGTAGATCCCAATCTTGTCTCCGAAGTGGAATCATCACTTATTATGTTTCTTGGTCTGTTGCAGCACAGATTTTTTCCCCTTTTGCCTCTGACTATGGTCTTCCTCGTAATCCTGCATATGCAAATGCAGGACAGTTCATGACACTATTTGATTTCCTTAAATTTGCAAAGGGTCAAGCAAATGTTGGTGTGCTGATTAATATACAGGTAAATTTCATTTATAACAGTTTAACCATGTTTTTATGAATTTGGTCTAAAGCAAGTTATATTTTTTAATAGATACAAGGAATAGAGTCATATTTTTGTTAGTTATTTTAAGCACTCACTTTAATCTTACTATCAAGATGGATCCAGTAGAAAGATCCAGAATGTTGAATACTAATTTTCCTATGGAGTTGATTCAAGAAGCATGTAACAAATAAAAGATGGGATGTTGAAAGTTAAATACACAGACTTGCAGATATAAAAATCTATTTCCTAAGTAAATGCTTGAATGTGTAGGCATAACAGGGAAAATTACACCTAGTTTTGCTGATTCAATTTAGCAACACCGTATGCAGATGCAATATATTTTAAAATTAGATTTCCACTATTTATTGTTGATTTGGAAGTTTGGAGGTGATTTTAGGAGGCTTGAGTTTTTTTGAAGTTTGAATAACTTGGTGAACCTTTTCAATAAGGAGTTCTTGAATTAATGTTAATACCAAATTTAAAACTATTCTTTTTCCCCTGAAGATTCTATATATTTTATATGCAAAGTTTGCAAATTACTAATGGAAGATTAATTTATAGTAGAAATCGGAGCAAGTCTTCATCTTCAAAATTTTAAAATATTGAATTTATTTGAGAAGTAACTGAACATTTGTGTAGAGAGGTTGTTGATTATTTGGAAAATCAAGGAATGCTTTTGTTCGATAAGTAATTGAATAATGCATGGATGGGATGTTTGCAAGAATTCATATTTTTCAGGCTAGAAAAATGTCACATAGCAGCAGATTCTTTTATTCTTTTGAGATTGATTCTGTCTATGGGTGATAATATTTTTTGGGATGTTTACTTATTCAAAGTTGTGGCTATGCCAAAATGATATAAAGATTTATGGCGTATTAATGTGCTACATAAAACAGAATAGATATGCCATAAAACTACACTTCAAATTAGTAGAGGAAGCTCTCTCTAAACTAAAAACTAACCTAAATGCATGGAATAGAATAGAAGATTTTTAACGTCTATGAGGCCTAAGATAGCATATGCGACAGTGGATCCTATTATTTTTCTTTTTGAATCACTGATCTTTTTTTATTCAATTAGATAATAAACTCCCTCATATTCACAACCATCATGTTGTTGAACAGATCTTTTAATGAAGTTGTTGCTAAATTACGTGTGTACTTGACCAATATAACATTGTAAGCCTCACGGTCAAATATAAAGTGCTTGTTTTGTTTTCACTGCTTCAGCTGTGCAAAAGATACAAATTCTCCTTTCCATCCTTATTTTATGGTTTTTCATGTACTTGTTTGTCATTTCACTTTTTTGACTATGGAAATAATTTAAGAATTTAACTTATATTGTCAAAAAATTTAGTTATATTTATAAAGAGAGAACTTACATTTTATTATTAAAAAAATTGTTTTAAAAGAGGGATCAAAACTGACACTAGGAATGGGGTCAAAAAATGTGATGTATTTTCAAAAGTTCCAGTCACTATACAAAAATCAAGTTTTGAGGGAAAAATAATAAAAAAAGAAATGATACTATTTTTCCTCAAAAAATTTATATAAATAGGAGTTGAATGGAGAGGTAATGCAGAGGCTTGGGTTCATGACTCAACAACTTGAAAACAACTCAATGCCCATCAGGCATGTTTCACAACAATGGGCTCAAATGCCCTTCACCTATTCAACACAAGAACATATATCACAAACTCTACTTTCACAACAGACCTCTTGACATTTCAACATCCCAGATAGATAAGGACTCATCAAGGATTAATGCCCAAACAACAAACCTTCACCATACTTCACAACCTCCAAACTTCCCCTCACGAGAACACTTTGTTTTATTACTTTCAAATGGAAAATAAGAACTATAGTTCACAAGACTCGAATGACTTCAGAGACTCCCTGTAGCAACTCAATACAACATCATTATACCCTTACCACCCTTCAAGATTCAGAGATCTCTCAATTATCATATCTTGTACAAATTCAGGCCTAAATGGCCATTAGCCCTTACCAGTGACAAATCAGGTTATAACTCTTAATGTAGGACAGATTCTTATGAGACAAACATATTTTCGAACACCCTTTATGATCCTTTAAAACATATATAAGACTTGCCCTCTGTTGTTTTGTGACAAACGTTCCAATCAAGGACTGTCAATCAGCAAATAGGCCTTTTTAGGCGTTCAACAGCAGCAATACTCTATCTCCTTGACATTGAACATTTGAAAGGACTTGAAGACATGAACCAGGGGCTTGAATGCTTCCATTACAACCTATCTATCATGGCAAAGGGTTTACAAACTTTTGTTGGAACTCAAAACACCACTGTCTCAAATTTGACTATGATTGTCCCACTTTGCACTAAGAGGGCAGTGACAATAAATTGATTCAACCTTCAAACATTTTGCAAACTCCAAACATAGTGTGGGGTGTCAAGATCTCTAGAAACCTCCTCCAACCAATACTCCTTATGGTGAGTGGAGACTCAACATCCAAACCAAATAAACCTCACTGTTCTCTGTTATTACAGTCCGAGACAATTGATAATAATGTCTAGGTCATCACAGATGCATGGACAAAACTTAACATTCTGATCTGTGACTTTAGGATCTTCGAGAGCATGTAAAGATCAATTGTTTCACCAACTCTTAGTCTTTTCCAACTGATAAAAACAAAGTTATGCAATTTCTTTATTCACTGTGTACCCTCAATAAGGGTTTGGACTGTTTACACAAAAAATTCAATAACTCCTGTAAAACCTTATGAAATTCAATGCAATCTGATTCAAATAAAAGATAACTACGTATACTTACATCCACGATCATCCATGCATCAGTTTGAAGCCTTACAAAACCATTAATACTGACTGTTACAGTCACAGGATTAGAGAAATACAGAAAATAACTGATTTTTATTTCCTTACTCCACACTTCTGTACAATTTCCATCCCATGCCCCATTTGTCTCCTCGCATATGGCTTACACACTGGTATTTAACCTCTTCCATCTCTTCCAACCGACCATAACCATCGTTTGAACTGATTTGGCCGTTGGGTTTAATGTTTTTTGCAATTTTGTAATTTTTGCATTGACAATTTTTTTTGTCAATATGACAATTTTTGCAATATTTGGAATTTGACCACAAACCTTGACGACTAACACTTAATGCATGCCAAAAAAGACAATATGAGTCCAATTACACCACTTCTACTCATTCTGGACATTTTTACAAGCTTTGACCAAGTTTGACCAATCAGGACCTTATAGGTTTCTGATGCAGAGGCATCACAAACTCTTCCAAAACTGTTGAATCTTTCACCAATTTCTGTCATCACAACAATAGTTTAGAGGCCAATAATATTCCATTAGAAATTCTTCAATTTAAAACCATCATCCAACCGGTTAACAAATCTCATTCCTGCAACAAATTCATGTCTACATCCAAGATCCTCTATCAGCCCATTAAACCCAATACATATGTTCCCTAATTGGGATTCAAATCAAACTATCAAATTTTAACCAACCCAACATAGAACCGATGGAAAACGTATTTGAGGCTTCATACTTCACAACCGAATCTTTGATTTATTTGAACAATGAAAATCCTTGTTTAAAATAACCGTTCACAAATCGGTTGTTCATTCAACAAAGTTAGAGCTCAATACTTTACATAAGAAAAATCTACATCTGATTCCCAAGACCAAATCGATATCCAACATTTCAGTTCCATACTTGCTATCATAAATTCCACATCAATCTTTTCAAATGCTGGAAACAAAGGAAATTTGAATAACCAGAACCAATCAAGAAGAAAGAAGCTATCCTTCATTTATGTGACTGTCATTTCATTGACAGTTTTTTTATACCTTCACTCAGACGTTAATAACTTCTACAATAGAAATAATTTCCAAAATCGCTCAGGTCAACTTGGGCACAACTAGGATTTGTAAAACATACCCAAAATTTAAGGCAATCCAACGGTTAAATGCAAAGATATACCCCTTGAACCAAGGGTAAACTTTGTGAGACAATTTATTTTTATCCAAACCACTATTTCTCCAATAACCGATTTGATTCTTTCAAACATTCAACTGAAATCTCATACCGAAAATCGATTATCAACAAATCTTGGATCAATTGAATGTACACAAAGGCTGATAGCATTAAAATCCTTCAAACAATAAAAAGAGAACTCGATATGCATCCTAAACATGTGGAATCATTTAAATTGAAAGTCCTAATTCAAATTAATGTTTACAAAAACCCATGTTTCTAGAATAGCCGATAACAGAATGGGAGCACGGAATTTAACAACACCAACCCAAAATATTAACATTCCAATAATTTCAAACTAATAACATTGATGTCTCTCTGGATAACAGCCAGAGAGCCCGTTCTTTCAGATTTTCCTATTTATCTCTCTCCTTTTCTATTGATATATCTCTGCCTTTTATAACATTTGTGGCAGTTACAATATAACCGTTTACATTCCCATTCCACTATCGGTTACAATTTTCCTTGGATTCCCGGTTACATTTGTGGGGTCTTGTTTTTACATTCATTACACGTACATCTTCTCTGTTTACATAGTCTTTCATTGGACTAAACAAATGAATGATTCCAATACATTAACATTATAATTTTCAGAGGTCAAGGTGTCTCTGCACCATACTCCCGGGCTTAATTTTCCATGTCCCATTGAAACACTCTGGTTGAGAACTTGCAACAAATCTTGCCTCTTTATCTTCCTGACTGAATTGATGCCTCCGCGGCTGTCTCTCTATCCTTCAACTGACTCCCATCAATTGAGTTCGTAGGCTGCCTCCAGTGGTGCATTTCTCATCTGAAGTCCACTCCATGCTGCCGCAACACCCACAACTTCTGTCCTTCACCTGGGAGTCCCTTCATGCCTCTCTCCCCAGGACTTTCGGCGACACACTGGACCATCTCCTATGGCCCTTTGGTAGATCTTCCTGTCCACCCATTTGCAACGAGTGAACCTGCACCAAATCTACAACCATAACACTTACCAACAAGAATCAAAATACCCAACATTGCCTGGTGTAGATTGCCTTCTATCTACACGCTCAGAATCTTCTGAGCTCTGATATCATTATCATGCAGAGGCATCACAAGCTCTTCCAAAACAGTTGAATCTTTCACCAATATCTGTCGTCACGACAATAGTTTAGAGGCCACTAATATTCCATTAGAAATTCTTCAACTTAAAACCATCATCCAACCGGTTACCAAATCTCATTCCTGCGACAAATTCATGTCTTCATCCAAGATCCTCTATCAACCCATTAAACCCAATATATATGTTCCCTAATCGAGATTCAAATCAAACTATCAAATTTTAACCAACCCAACACAAAACCGATGGCAAACATATTTGAGGCTTCATACTTCACAACCGAATCTTTGATTTATTTGAACAATGAAAATCCTTGTTTAAAATAACCGTTCACAAATCAGTTGTTCATTCAACAAAGTTAGAGCTCAATGCTTTACATAAGAAAAATCTACAAGTGATTCCCAAGACCAAATCAATATCCAACATTTTAGTTCCATACTTGCTATCATAAATTTCACACCAATCTTTTCAAATGCTGAAAACAAGGGAAATTTCAATAACCAGAACCAATCAAGAAGAAAGAAGCTATCCTTCATTTATGTGACTGTCATTTCATTGACAGTTTTTTTATACCTTCACTCAGACGTTAATAACTTCTACAGTAGAAATAATTTCGAAAATCGCTTCGGTCAACTTGGGCACAACTAGGATTTGTAAAACATACCCAAAATTTAAGGCAATCCAACGGTTGAATGCAAAGATATACCCCTTGAACCGAGGGTAAACTTTCTGAGACATTTTATTTTTATCCAAACGTCTATTTCTCCAATAACCGATTTGATTCTTTCAAAAATCCAACTGAAATCTCATACCCAAAATCGATTATCAACAAATCTTGGATCAATTGAATGTACACAAAGGCTGATAGCATTAAATTCCTTCAAACAATAAAAAGAGAATCCGTTATGCATCCTAAACATGTGGAATCATTTAAATTGAAAGTCCTAATTCAAATAAATGTTTGCGAAAACCCATGTATCTAGAATGGCCGATAACAGAATGGGAGCACGAAATTTAGCAACACCAACCCAAAATATTAACATTCCAATAATTTCATACTGATAACATCGATGGCTCTCTGGCTAACAGCCAAAGAGCCTGTTCCTTTCAGATTTTCCTATTTATCTCTCTCCTCCTTTCCTATTGATATATCTCTGCCTTTTATAACATTTGTGGCAGTTACAATATAACCGTTTACATTCCCTTTTCACTATAGGTTACAATTTTCCTTGGATTCCTGGTTACATTCGTGGGGTCTTGTTTTTACATTCATTACACGTACATCTTCTCTATTTACGTAGCCTTTCATTGGACTAAATAAATGAATGATTCCAATACATTAACTTTATAATTTTCAAAGGTCGAGGTGTCTCTGCACTAGTCTCTATGAGCTTAATGGCTTTGATAGCCTTACAAAATGATTTGAATTGACTTCAAATGGTCCTTGAGACCTTAAATAACCTTGACAAAACATTACAAACAAAACAAATGCAAAAAGCCTTCATGAGTTGTTGTCCTCAATTTTGTATTCGCAAAATTGGGGCAACCCTATGGAAAATTTGTAGGATAAAATCTCTAATGCATTTTCTTAGTTGTCTTGTTTGATTTTGGTTTTGTTTTTGCCCTAGGGTTGTGGCATTTTAAATTCTACTCGTTTCGAGCTATCTTAGCCGTCAATCAGAGTTGTCTATCAAAAGATATGAAGGAATTAATCATTCTTCGGGTGGTTTTTTGGACCTGATTGCATGTTATTGATTCCTTGATCAAAATCATGCCTAGGTTGGCTTTTGACGATCATAACATTACACTATGGATGTATTTACATGTGAAATGGAAATAAAAGTCCATTTGGATACATTCACGTAAGGATGCATATACTTTTAATGAGTTTATAATGTAACAGTGGGCTTTTCAAGCTCGGTTACATATTTTCTCTTTTACCCGTTTTTAGCCAAGAAATGTTTTTAAATTTATGTTTATTGGTTGGCTTTTAAAGTTCATAACAAAATGTAAGTTTATTGATTTGTTTTGGCTTGTATATGCACTTTACAACCGCGTTTTGGCTTTCATAAGGAAAGCGGTGCTTTTTATATGTATTCCATATTTTAAAAGTTAGGTTTAGACTCTTAAAACTTGAACCACTCCCTTCAAAATCTGTCATAAAGGAAGGGTGGTGATTTTTGTTAGCATTACATGTACAAAGCCCATTGATATGTTTTGAATGACTTGCAATTGCTATCTAAAAGCCCTTTGTCGGTTTTTAAAAGGGCATTATATGTCATTTTAAATATGTTGTGTCATAAGAAACCCGTCGCTGCTTAATGTAGTGTTTTAAGCACATCTTTAGGTTTCAAAAGCCCATTATTTTCTATGGGCATCAATTTTGGCATGAATTAAAAACTTGTGTTTAACATAAAGAGGCATGCAATTCATACACAAAACCTCGTTATTATTCAAGGCCACGATTTTGTGTATGAAGATACTCTTTTAAAACTATCGCTGCCTTCTTATTTGTTATTCCCACGCACTTGCATCGTGCTCTTCAAAGCTCGTCGTAGGTGTTAATAATGTGTTTCATGTTTATGAAGCAATGGTTGGAGTTGCTAAACTGTTCCAAAAGCCCGTCTTAGCATTTGTTGCGTATCAAAAACACATTCAGCACTTGAAACGTTGAGCTTAAACCCCGTCTAGGGCATTTAGAGCGTTTCTAAAGGAGAAGTCATTCAACACTTGAAACGTCATCTACAAAACCCGACACCAAGGATTCTGATCCATTCTTGCAGAGTTTGTGATCGTTTTGGCTTCTCAAATCGTGGATGTAGTGCTTGTGTTTTGACATTTGTCTTCAGAGTTCATTCAAAACTGGAGTACACATTAATGGTGAAGAGATGGAGTTTGATTTGAATTGGTCTGAAAAAATGCCCATATAGAGCCGTGTTTTGCAGTTCTTCCAAATTTTAAGATTGTTTTCCTTCTTTGCGGATTTGTTGTAGTGTGTTAAGTTTTAGGATCACTGCAAATGTAATAGCACTTGCTATGTTGTATGTGTTTTCCAAAATGCAACAATCTCTCTTTCATTTATATTGGGAATGAGGCTAGGAGAGACATGTCCCTTCATGGGGCATGTCTATTCATTATTATTTATAAGAAAGGACATGCCTCTTCCCATTAATTATAATTTA
>MU223506.1:1431644-1446520 GCA_018584345.1 Thuja plicata
AGACATGTCCCTTCATGGGGCATGTCTATTCATTATTATTTATAAGAAAGGACATGCCTCTTCCCATTAATTATAATTTAATCAATCTTATAATGTTTCATCAATCAATTATTAATTAAGAATAATAAATTAATATTGAATATGATATTTCATATGATTAATAATAATAATATAACATATATAATATTTTATTATTAATCAGTTCATATATTATATGTATTCTAAATGATCATATGACTGAAGCTACAAACATTAACACTCCCTCTTAGCTAGGGAGGATGATCAAACAAAATTTGTAGTGGTCTCTCGTGTCAGCACCTATGACCCTCACCATAGCTATACAAAACATCAACACTCCCTCTTAGCTAGAGAAGATAAAATCCATCAAAATGCAATTCACAAAAGATCCATTACTTTTAAGAGAGAAGATATCACCTCATTGTGATATCAAGAGATATGGTTTGACCAAGAATATCAAGTCTCATGATATTCACCATAACTCCAAAATTTCCATAGGTAATGTATCCTTAATGTAAGATATCATCTATTGTGATCTGTTTCAGCCATCACACGATGTCTATCACAATAAAAGGTCAATAGTCTGTTTAAGGAACTAAATCCACCATGCAGGAAATCATCTATTATGATATGTTTCAGCCATCACACGATGTCTATCACAATAGAAGATTTCCATCATTTGATATCACATTTGATATCTTGAGTATTGGCCTATCAAAATGACATTCACCAAATACTTTGAGTATTGGCCTATTAGAATATCAACATATGATATTCACCAAGTACTCAATAAGGTACTGGCTTGCAGAATATTAACAGATGATATTCACCAAATACCTATCATATATCTATACAAACAACTCTTAGACTCTATGACATCTAACACTTAGTTGTTGATTTACAAGATATATCTATGCAAACCATAGTTACAAGACTCGGACTCGACAAGCTGGGTTCAGGTGTGGACTCGGACTCAGCATCCAGACTCGGCAAGGACTCGACAAATCGAAAAACCCAAGAAATTCAAATATTTTTAAGGATTTAAAGCTTTTTTCATGCATCATATAGTCAATTAACATCAAATACACAATAATCGAGATAAATAGAATCTACTTTGCACACATACACAATTTTACATAGATCACATAAGTATATACTATAAATGCGAATTTCTGAAGGAAATAAGTTAAACTAAATAACACACTAGAAATATAAATAGTGTCACTGTCAAATGTCTACAATATTCATGGAATATGAAATCCATGGAATTGAAAGTTCAAAACATATATCAAAATAAAAGCTAAGGTGTGCCCTTATGCACTTTTCCTTTGATTTCAATCGTTGCATTGAATTTGTGTTTGAAGTGTTGCATAAGAGTCCTTGGAGGGATGTGGCCTTACTCCCGTGGTGTACAACATTTTATTAAATTCCAACCATTTGAAGTGCTATTCTTCTGGCCTTGATAGATTCACCCTTTTTGAAATAAGGTAGGTTTTGATTTTATGAGCATAATTTCCATATTTATAAGTCCAATATGTTTTACAACATGTTCCTTTTCAGCTATTACAAGTTTGTTGTGAATATGCATTTCACAAGGTTTGCCAATATTGAACAATAACAAAACTTGCATTGGAATTCACTGCTAGTAATGGTCTGATTTAATATATTAAGTTATTAACGGATATATGGCTGCTGTTACATTTTTTTTGGCCACTAATCATTCATAAGTTCAGCATATTCCAAGAGCCACAAAATCCCAAAACAAGACATATTTGTTCAGCATACATTAAATTTTTTTTTTTTTTAATCACAAAAAGCCACAAATTTGTCCAACATACATTAAGTTTTTTTTTTTTTACTTTATGTAGCTGACTGCTGCGGCAGAGTCCAGAGCTCAGGACTCTGCGAGTCAGCCGAGTTTGCCTGACCCTGTGAGTCAGCTCAGACTCGGTCTGACTCGGAAGAGTCCGAGTGTAGAGGCCAAAAGACTTTGGAGGCCTGATTCGGCTCTGGATTTGCAGAGTCCTACCAGGACTCACAAAGTCTTGTAACATTGCAAACAACTTATAGACCGTCAATTTAATGACATCTAACACTTAGTTGTTGCTTTTACAAGATGTATCTATACAAACAACTTATAGACCGGCAATTTAATGACATCTAACACTTAATTGTTGCTTTACAAGATATATTTATACAAACAACTCATAGACTGTCAATTTAATGACATCTAACACTTAGTTGTTGCTTTAATTCATCATGATCTATTTCAACATTATAAATAATGTATATCATGATTTAAGTTATTGTAAGATCGTCACCTTCCAATAACTTCTGCAAATACAAGTGATAATCATTTGGAAGTTGTCACTTCCTTATGATGTACACAGGAGGCCCATTAAAAACATAGTCACACATGGACTTTCGAACTCCCTCTGAATATCAATCATCTGATCTCCTCATCAATGATGCTTTTGATGGAGCATCAAACTCCTTCTGAGTCTGATGTCAAATCTCCTTTTCTTGCAAGAGCATCCTCATAAAAGATAAAGGAAAATAACTCTTATAGTACATATAGAAATACACAAGAGAGAGAGACTACAATGAGTAGATAAAGTAATATACAAGAATAATAAATACTTATTTGCGTATCAACATCCTTGACACAAGTTGCTTCAATGAAGGTCCATATACACCAAATCAAAAAACACCTTCTCAGATTATTTGAGAGACACCTCCCATTTGAATCATCTCCTCACTAAGGATGGTTCAAATGGGAATGTAACATTGGTTATTATTCCCCCCAGAATGTACAATTCCCACTCTTATATCGTTGAACAATTCTCATGTCTTCTTGTGAAATGACTTGATTGCTCCAATAGAGGTGACACTCTATAATTAATGCTTTCTTTATAGAAAGAGACACCCTTCCTTGAATACATTCTTCTTTGTTAATGCTTGACCACAACCATAACAAATTAATATCTCTTTAATGAAAGCCGCTTTCAGAAATTTCACATAGACCTGTACACAGTCCGTCATAACTTTTGAACCCCACACTTTCTCTCCAATCGCTCCGGTGAGATTCTTCAAAATTTGTTTTTCACCAACATATCCAAAATTCAGAAAAATCCAACGGTGGATTTGTGAGATATGGTCCCTGTACTAAGACTGTATTTTCTGAGACAGTCACACATTCACCATCAACAAACTACTCTCTTATATTTGCAGTCTGGCTCTGATACCATGTTAAGTTTTAGGATCACTGCAAATGTAATAGCACTTCCTATGTTGTATGTGTTTTCCAAATGCAACAATCTCTCTTTCATTTATATTGGGAATGAGGCTAGGAGAGACATGTCCCTTCATGGGCATGTCTATTCATTATTATTTATAAGAAAGGACATGCCTCTTCCCATTAATTATAATTTAATCAATCTTATAATGTTTCATCAATCAATTATTAATTAAGAATAATATAATAAATTAATATTGAATATTAAATTTTATATGATTAATAATAATATAACATATATAATATATTATTATTAATCAATTCATATATTATATGTATTCTAAATGATCATACAATTGGAGCTACAAACATTAACATAGTGTTTTTGGTATTTCCTTTAGATTTTCTTTGTGGAGGCCACCACAGGCAGAGCAATGTCGTTTAAAAGTAAAGAGATGGACACATAAAGTGCATCAGTAGAAGCTAGAAATGCTGCTAGGGATGTAACAGTTGTTTGGGTAGATATCCAAAATCTTTCAAGAGCCAAGTTTCTTGGAATTGTCAGGAGCATGATGTATTTTAAATGGAGCAAGTTCCTTCAATTACCATCCTTAACTTGAAAGAGTGTCCCGTTTTAGCCAAATTTAAGGACAAATCCATTCAGGCCTCTCAAAATATAGTGGAAAAAAACATGTATGGATACAAGGAGTAATTTGGAGTAATGTCAATGAATAAAGAAGATGCTGATGTTTTAAGAGAAGCGGCGAAGAAGAAAATCCAAAGAAAAGTAGATTGAAGAACAAGATGGATCAAATTCATTTTCAATCTCGTGAACAAACAAACTTGTCATTTGCAATGAGGTATTTCATACCCATACCAGTCTTTTGACCTACTGCTGCAAAGAAAGCACATAGATTCTACAACTTTTGAAGACAAGGGAGCAGCCGGAGGTGGTGAAAAGCGAGGTCATCAAACTTTTGAATACAAGGAATTATGGAATGAAAGTCACATCGAGAAGAAATGAAAAGACAAGTAGAAATTGTTATGACAAGGTCACAAAAAAATGCAAGAGATCAGAGATGTCATAAGAAAGATTCGGTCTGCATATTTCTTTATTTGTTTGTGTCATTGGTTCTTAAAGAATTGGTGTTCAGCATGTCCTCTTTATACCTTGAGTACAATTCTGGTCTCAGATTTGATTTGCAAGTATGGACCAATTTCTCATACAATGGTACCCATGAAACCCGACTGTAAGTGAAACTTGCCTTTACTTAGTGATATTAAAGATACATCAAAAGAGAGCAGCTATATAAAGAAATGTTCTTCACAGTGACCTTCAACATGAGCAAAAAGTAGTGATGAGATGATGACAAACTGTTATGGACATAAAGGTCTTAGGAATATGAAAAGATCGATTGTGTGACACGATCGAAAGTGCAAGGCAAAGTACTTCCCATAAGAGTGTTATTCTCAGGTTCTTCCCAAACATGGTTTTTGTACTTCACAACTTTCTTCTTGTGAAGAATGTTCCGTGGTTCTTCACATTGGTCTTGTTTTGCAGAATGAACTCCAGGATTGGAGGACACAAAGCGTGAATAATCACATGACAATATCATATAAGGAGGTGAATGAGCGACAGAAGTGATGAAGAGCATAGAATGCTTTCAAGTCCGAAATAGTCATGAAGGGATGTTTTCCCAGTAAGTGGTCATTATGATGCAGAACAACCAAGGATGCAGGTTTCTGTTTCATTCCAAGATGCTTTCACCAAACCTGAACTTATCAATCACGGAGCATCTTGTAGCAGCATGAAGACTGACAAAGGATGATCTAGTAGAAGTCATGTCTCGTCAGACACTTGTCATTTTCACATGCTTTATAAGTAGGTGTAGTTTTGTTGACAAATTACATGTAATTGGGTAACAAGTTGTAATTGCATGTGATAGTATCACGTGCAAAACTGTAACATGTAATCAAACTATAATTGCATTAGGCTTTGTAGTCTTGAATAAGTCAAAGGTAGTTAAGGGTTTCCCCTTCTTTCTCCACCTTTTTCTCAGCCCCTCATCTATAAATATTAAATAAAGGAGGGTGCTCATTGTAAGTTTTTATTTGTTGGCAACGCAAGAAAACTCTGCCAATTTATATATGCACTCTAAGACTTTGTGCTTGGATGTAGATTAAATTGCTTTCAATAAAAGAGGCAGATTGTTTTGATACTTTGTGCCAATCCAAGCTGTTATGTGACGACATTTCCTTGAGTTGATCGTGAGTTTTGGTGCTTTGTTAAAAAGGGATTTCAATTCAATAGTGCAGACTTTGAGCTGTCTATTGCATTCAGAGTTATGATTCAATTTGAGGTTTTGAAGACTTTGTGCTGCAGGAGATCAAATTGCAATTGTTAATAATGGCTGCAAATACTTAGAGCTGAAAGACTTTGTGCTGCAGGAGATCAAATTGCAATCGTTAATAATGGCTGCAAATACTTAGAGCTGAAAGACTTTGTGCTGCAGGAGATCAAATTGTAATCGTTAATAATGGCTGCAAATACTTAGAGCTGAAAGACTTTGTGCTCCAGTTGTAAGTATTTTTATTCAAGTTGTAGATTTTCAGTAAGAGACTTTGCGCCTTACTGTTTATTTAGATTATAGGATCTCCATTCGGAATAAGTGCATGAGACTTTGGGTTCCTATATCTATTCCACCTAGTATATAGTAAATCGCTGCCTTTGGTGTTGTTCTTATGTCAATCCTTGAGTCACCAATATTATCGCAGCAATAGGACCTTTTTGTTAAGTTTGAAAGTTGTTTATAAATCATTTCTGAAAAAAGAGGAATTGATTAAGAGAACCGCCCCTTTTTTGTAATTTCAGTAAAGTTCTTGTTGAAGTCACCTACGGTAAGAAGGGAGCCTCCCCTATTGCTGAGAGGAGAGAGAAATCTCATTCAACGTTGTCAAAAGTCACAATTTTGTAAGTTGTAGTCATAGTGACTTACAAAATTTTTAGCCAACATGAGGCATCCAGATGAGTAGGTGCTCCTGCACCAAGAGGGTTAGCAATTCATATCATCAAATTTATTTGTCTTGAGATTGAACATTTTTTAATTTTTTTTGTCAGAGGACAAAATCCCTTTGGCAAACAATGGATTCAAGGACGAAAACTTGTCTATTCATTTGAATAGTTTGAGGAATTATCGTTGTGTTGAGCAGTTGTAGAATTCTTCCATTTTTAATTAGTTTTTGTTGTGGGATTTTTTAGTGTTTATATTTCTGTTTGGTGTGAAGATTTTCAGTTTTCTTGTGATTTATGTGGTGTGCGAATTTAGAGATGAATAAATATCAATCTGATATTTTCATTTGAGCATCTTTGGGAGTTATTTGTGTACCTTAATTCTGATCTCAAATTCTCGTTGTCAAGATAAATGTTGTTATTTTTTCTATTTAAAGGTGCTAATCAAGTCTGTTGTACCTTTATTATCTAGTTGCTGTAATTATTAATTCACAAAAGGGCTGCTGCCATATGCAGACATGGCCGCACCATGTTAAGGTGATTGAGGCTGACATATTGTAATGTCCCCAACTAGGACTTTACTTGATTTACCCTAAAATTCCCAACTAGGGTTTTGATTTCACTTGAAAATGGAAAATTTACTTGGTCTCTCTAATGTTTCCTACTAGGAGGCTGCCAATTCCTAATGATAAACATACATCACTATGCATTTAAAACCAGATTTAAACAATTAATGATTCATAATACATTTGACAGTTAACATGCTTAACCCCAATTCCTTACTTCTTTCCATAGTCCATGCTCAACCCTAAGGAGGATAGGCAGTACTTGTCATAGGGCACTCGGATACCAATCTACAATTGGATTCCTGTAAAGTTTCCAGAACACATATTCATACCCGTCTTGGAACTATGCCCTCAGAGTTTTCCAAAATATATGCCTTAGCTTCTCTTGGGATTACTCCAATTTGCGAGGAATTACTCCAGCCGTTCCCTACAACCTATCTGTCCTCAAAAGGGGCTATAGCAAGAGATTAAACAATAGGCTATGAATATGCTAACTTCCATAGATTATGAATAATTTTGCAATTAACTATACAAACTAGAGTTATATATATATATATATATATATATATATATATATATATATATATATATATAAAGAATACTTATATTATTTATGTATTTCAAATATAAATATATATGTATATATAATACATGACAGATAATTCTGATTTCACTATATATATATATATATATTAGACAATATGAGGGTTCCTTATTCAGATATAATATTCTGTAGTTTGTATGGATTTATACATATATTACAGCATACTGACTTGCTGTGGCATGTTGCTTGCCAGCAATGTTACATGATCTACTTCTCCTTTGAACTCTTCCTTATGCAAAATATCAGATATATTTACTAATCTCTAATTCTTCCCGTCATGAATAAATAATAATTTCTGATCTTTTCCATCATCCAAATTGATGCCTGAATCAATGATGGAGAGTGCCTTCTTATATCCTATGCTCGGGATGAGGAGTCATGTGTAAAAGACATGACTCGTGCCTCTTCTTAAATCGTATTATTCCATTATCAATACTAATCGCTGCATAACCCAGATCAGTTTGTCACTCTTTATCAGAATTGCTTTCCATACTTGTAATAGCTTAACCACCATATGACATCGATCATTTACTCATCAGTTAAGGATGCTTTGTAATTATAATAATTACTGTCTAGCGTGCCTCTTCGAAATATAGTCCAATCGATAAAGGATATGGATTATAATCGCCTCTGTTTGTTATCCTGACCTTAATATTATTTATTAATAATTATCGATTGACCCAAACATTATCTCCTGTCGTTATCGACTCCTGCCATTCAATCTCTGACGACTGATACTAGTCGCTATTATGAAGGGTGATATTCAATGTTAGTATTGTTTAGAATAAATATCGCTGCCCTTTTTCATAACGTTGAGGGTTGTAAACATAATCTTTCTGTCTCCAGCTGAGTTGCTTGCTTGGATTTCACCTTCAATGATATTATATCGGTTCAATCCTTCTAGTCGCTTGGAGTCGATGCTACCATCAACGAAATCCTTAAACTAACTCTAGCAGATAACAACATTAATTTGTTCGTTGAAACTCCAAGGGTTGGATCCCCAAAGTCCACAATATGCGATGCGGTATTCTCTTAAATCACAAGACTATATGATTTATCATTTATATGTACATCGCTTACCATTCTCAAACTATAAGCTTTGTCATTATTATAATCACCATTATGGGCATACTGATTGCTCAATGTTTGACCTTGTTTAGACGTTGTCTCCAATTAATATTTTGATATCTTGTATATTATATTATAATTTATTTATTTTTATATTTGTTGAAACACAAAACATCAACACTCCCTCTTAGTTAGGGAAGATAAAATTCATCAAAATACGATTAACAAAAGATCCATTACTTTTAAGAGAGAAGATATCATGTCATCGTGATATCAAGAGATATGGTCTGACCAAGAATATCAAGTCTCATGATATTCACCATAACTCAAAAAATATTTTAGATATCACCTCAATATGATATTAGAGATATGGTCTGACCAAGAATATTAAGTCTCATGATATTCACCATAACTCAAAAGTATTTATAAATATCATCTCATGATATTGGGAGTATTTGTCACAGAATATCAAGTCGCATGATATTCTCCAAATACTCATAGTAATGGCCTACCAACATCAAGTCACATGATGTCCACCAAGTACTCAAAAGTTTACAAAGATATCATCTCATGATATCGGGAGCATTGGCTTGCAGAATATTAAGTCGCATGATATTCACCAAGTGCTCAGAGTAATGGCCTACCAACATCAAGTCACATGATGTCCACCAAGTACTCAGAAGTTTACAAAGATATCATCTCATGATATCGGGAGCATTGACCTGTAGAATATCAAGTCGCATGATATTCACCAAGTGCTCAGAGTAATGGCCTACCGACATCAAGTCACATGATGTCCACCAAGTACTCAGAGTAATGGCCTACCAACATCAAGTCACATGATGTCCACCAAGTACTCAAAATATGTCCATAGGTAATGTGCACTTACCATAGGAACATTCATATCATCTATCATGATCTGTTTCAGCCATCATAAGATGTCTATCATGATAAAAGATAAAATTATTGTAAGATTGTCACCTTTCAATAACTTTAACAAATACAAGTGATAATCATTTGAAAGTTGTCACTTCCTCATGATTTACACAGGGGGCAGGCCCATTAAAAAATATGGAATCACACACATGACATCCATCATGCCTCAACGCAGAGGGTAACAAGGGATTTCACCTCGAACTTCTCTCATAGAGAAGAACTCATTGAGCCGATATCAATCTGTTGATCATCCAAGATTTCTTAAGATGAATTTTCAGACTCCCTTTGAGTCTGATATCAATCTTTTAGCTCCTCATCCAAAGTTACCTCTGAAGAGTCAGAATCCCTCTGAATCTAATCTACTTTTTCCTGCAAGAGCATCTCTAAAAAAGATCAAGACAAATAGCTCTTATAGTACGTATAGAAATACATATGAGAGAGAGACTATAATGAGTAGATAAATGTAATATTCAAAGATAATAAATACTTGTCTGTGCATCAACATCCTTGACACAAGGTGCTTCAATGAAGTTCCATATATATCAAATTATAAAACACCTTATCATATTATTTGAGAGACATCTCCCCTTTGAATTATCTCCCCGCACTAAGCATGGAAATGTAACATTGGTTATTATTCTCCCCACCACAATGTACAATTCCCACTCTTATATCTTTGAACAATTCTCATGTCTTCTTATGAAATGACATGATTTATCCAATAGAGGTGACACTATATAATTGATGCTTTCTTTTAGAAAGAGACACCCTTCCTTGAATGCATGCTTCTTTGTTATTGCTTGACCACGATCATAACAAATTAATATATCTCTTTAATGAAAGTCGCTTTCAGGAATTACACATAGACCCGTACATATTCCATCATAACTTTTGAATCCAAGACTTTCTCTCTAATCGCTTCAGTGAGATTCTTGGAAATGAGGTTTTCACCAACATATCTGAAATTTAACAAAATCCAATGGTGCATTTGTGCGATATGGTCCTTTTACCGAGACTTTATTTTCTGAGACAGTCACACATTCACCATCAACAAACTACTCTCTTACATTTGCAGTCTGGCTCTAATACCATGTTGAAACACAAAACATCAACAATATTCTATTATTATTATTATTTATTATTAAATTCTATTTAACAAAGGGATATTACACCTATCATGTTAAGTTTGCACTAATTCACCCAATTAGGAAATATTAGCATGCTTGATTGTTTTGTGGAAGTCGTTACCAAAGAGAAGTGGTGTGATTCCATCAAGAGGTAAGAATAATATATTTTATTTGCAACAATTCTATTGTAAAGCAATTGCAACCTTAGTAAGCTACTAGTATAATCTTTTGATTAACTTGTAATACATTCTAAAAAGGGAACCATACCAATTAAGGAAAATTGCAATCATCTTTTTAGTAGTCTATTTATGAAATTTTAGACAACATTTTTACAGATAATAATCAGTATTTTAGATCTGTGAAATAATATTTTAAATAGTAAATTTTTTGTGCAGTTTGTTGCCAGAATTAATACAAGTTTTGTAAGTTGATTTCTACATTGTAAGTCTAGATAGCTATGCTGCCACAATAAGAAAACTCACTTTTATTTCTGACATTGTTGATTCTAATGTTAATATTTCTGTATTTTTAATTTGTTTTGAAAGGTTTGTTGTTAGAACAAGCTCAGTGGTTCAGTTTCAGTTTGTATTTCATTTGGGAAGTTTGCCGCTAGAATATGTCTTTCATTGATTTTAGTTTTTTGTAATGGTTGCAATATTGAGTTGTGCCACTTGTCGCCAACAATTGTTTTACTGTAATATCAGTCCAACCCCTTCCATCATATGATCTCACCTTGCACTGAGATCTTAGTGATAAAAATTTAGAATTTTTTTAGTTCAAACCACTACAGTGATATTAGAGCAGTGATCTTGCCTGCTTGCAAGGAAAACCAAAGTATTGATGTAAAACATCACATGCATGCCAGTATGGAAGACAAAAAACTGAAAACATTTCAATTATTCATGTCATAAATGTTACAATCTTTGCAAACTTTTAATAAGGAAATGAATCATTTTATTGTTCTAGTGAAACAAAGTAACAAAAGAGTAAATGAAGGAATATCATCAGCAAATAATCGATCTTTGATTGGTTCCACTCGCAAACTTTTTCAGTCATGGTTCTTCCAAAAAATATGCAAGAAGAGCCCACGTTTTAAGGATCAATTAGTGGAGCAGTTTGCAATTAATTTAAAAACTCTAAATTTATTTAGGGGCACATGAAGGAAAAATATTATTTCGGAGGCGTGATTAAAAGTGTTGTGTAGCAGAGATGAATGTAAACTTCTTGCTTGTAGTGAATATGACAAAAAGTCAGATATTTACAATCATATGTTATTTATGAAGAATACATGGATATATTCCAAGATAACAGAAATAGAAGGCTAAAGAAGAAGTTTCTAACGAGCTAAGACCAAAAGAATCATTCATGAAGGAATAAGAATCAAGAGAAGTTGCTAGAGGCAAGAGTCCAAGAAAGCATTTTTGAAGGAAGAAGAAAGGTTACAATTAACCTTGGAACAAATTCATTCTAAGACACCTTCAAATCAACAAAATTAGAGCTCTACTGCAAGAAAGAAAGATCATAGTAGAAACAAAATTGGAAGAGGAAAATTTTGCTTCTGTGGAAAAAATCTTAGGAGCCAAGCCATAAATGTCAGTAAAAAGAAATGATGTCAAAGACTCAAAAAAAATTCCACGAAGAACCAAAAGTGAAGGCGATGGATACATCTAAGCCACAAGCTTAGGAAGATGTATATTTGGCTTCTAACAAGTGTTTACACTTGCTGAATAGTGGTGAAGTCAAGGAACAATTTGTAGAACATGAGACAAAGAAAGAATAACAATCCGAGCTACAAGAAATTAGGAGGAAGAAAACCTTGGAGGAATCCACCATACAAGTGGAAGTTGAGCAAGATATTCCTTTTCAAGTACCCGCCAATGTACCAAAGATTGAGTCTGTTTTATATGAGGGTGATTTTCAAGATAGCTAAGTTGCCAATTCAGGTACAGGTGTGGGTATGGGAATTGGAGGAATCAAAACTCAGTACAACGGTATGATAAATTTTTTTCCTTGTGGTATATATATAAATTATAGGAATAGTGGCACTCATAAATCCATAATTGCCAATTAATGGAATATTCAAATACCTTATAATATCATATTCATAATTTGCTTATCTCAAGTTGTCACTGCACAATGAAAATTCAAATTACAGTCAATATTTAGTAGTCATATTCTTATTCATCAGAAGCATCAAGGTGAACATTTGGTTCAGTTTCATTTGAACCAGAATCAATTGGATTGCCACTCCCAATAGCTGTGTCCAGCGTAGAAGCTTCCACATTTATAGAGACTTGGGCAAGTTGTGCAACTGCAACATCTAAATCAGCACACTCAGAGGTTAGATCCCAATTCTTTATCACATAAAATATAATTTATAAAATAAAAATATAATATATAGCATGATAGCATAGAATGAAAATGAGAAAAATAAAAAATAAAAAGATACATACTTGGGAGAGAATTTCAATTGCAAGAGGCTACAAGTAAATAGAGCCTTTACCATTTGGATACCACTACTAATCAACACTTAAACTACATTTGTCTAGAAGAGTAGAAACTTAATGATATTTTGAAGCTATGAATTGGCCAAAACCGCTCAAGACAATACATTTGATTTTCCCATCTCTATATATCTTTCTAAATGTAGCTTTATAGACAACAACAACCTCCCCATCTCTATATGGTGTCACCCTCAACAATAAAGTACATCTTTGATATAATACTTTGGCGACAAAGAAAATGCTAACAGCTGTAAGGGGGTGATCATCTTGTTCCAATGGTCAACTATAATCTTTTGCACAATTTGGAAAAATGCTTCCGTTGGGTCATGCTCCTTGGCCTCTATTACTGCTTTTATTTCTCTACCATGAAGTCAATGCCATTAGAAACTTGACGCAAACAAGGGCAATAAGTGTCAACACATCTAATCATGCTCATGATGGGCTCATTGAAATTCAAAACATATTCTACATGAGCCCACAACTCATCATCTAGCAATGCTTTTACTTTTTGGCTCTTTTTGTGCTTGACTACTTCCATACACTTGACAAGATGTTGATGACCATAGAAGTCAAGGCCTATCGCACCTTCACAAGTCATCTTAAGATGATTGTGTGAGATGAACATTATGTTTTGACAACCTAACATGGTATAGAAAAATACATGTCATATATCAACTATAAAAAACTAAAAATAAAATTACCTTCAACAACTCCAACCTACAACAACTCCGAATATGACTTGTGACATATGATTTTTAGTCACGAACATTTGAAACATTTGAACATTTGTGTGCCAAGTATTTTCAATAACAAATTGAGTGGATTTCACACAGTGTCTGAAAAATGTGATTATATGTAGCCTCTAGTATAGGCCCAATTGCCCTACAATTTTCACATTCTATGTTATGAGTTGGACAACATTTTGCAGCCCCATCATTTTAATGAATTCTATGAGGACATTGACAATGAAACTTTCATCTTCTACTTGCCCCTCACAATCCATTGCCTTCAAAAACATTGTTCCTTTAGGGGACACTACTATAAGATTGATCAACGTTCTACTTTTGCAATCTTTCCATGCATTAGAAATGGACACACCTGTTTTAGGCCATGTATCTTTAATCACTCTCGATGATGTCCCTGTTGAAGCTTTATCCTTCGCCAATAAAGTGGTTCACACCTTATCATGGTCATGACTAACATGATCAAGAAGTGTATTGCAAAGGCTTCACCATATTCGACCAATAAGGTGATCTATGCAAGGAAGTTTGTCATGTCCCCTCTCTAGTACGAAAAGACACTTTATGTGGATTTGCCTATTCCAGACTCTTGTAGGCAGATAGAGGTGATGAGAGAGTCATTTTTGCGTTTATTTGGTGGTTATTTGGCTTCGTATGTGAGTGGAGTAAGGTTTTCCATTAGATTTTATTATTATTTCACTTTATGGAGACCTTATGTTATAATTTGATGTTGAGATTGCACTTTTTAATAAAGTAATATTTTATAAAGTGCAAATAACTTAAAGTTATATTCGAGATGCTTCTAGAATTTTTTGGTGACTTCTAATGAAAAAGAATATTCGGGATGCCTCTAGAAGTTTTTGGTGACTTCTAATGAATGAGAATAAATAGACCCTATGGTCTCTCATTTGGGCATCCAGTCTTGACATTGTCTATTGTTCTTTTCTTCATGAGCATTTGTGGAGCCAAGGGGTCTGCAGATAATCATTTGATCTTTGGGAACGAAGACTCCCATTGATTGCATAACTGAGGGAGTGAAATATCTCTTGAAGGGTTGCAGATTGGAAG
>MU223506.1:1464250-1477580 GCA_018584345.1 Thuja plicata
TAATTAATTGTTACAAAGCAATCAAAAGCTTGGATGATTAATTAAATCCCTATTATTAAATGAATATGTTATTACAATAATTCATTTTATTAATATTCCTTCAAACCTAACCAATCTCAAATATCCAGCCATGAGTTCAAACTCATCCCAACACCTTCTCACATGCTAATTCTTCTTAATTAGCTAATTAACCCTAATTAGCTAATCCCCCCTCCACTCTTCTCTCTCCTCCCATCTGTATCTCCTTAATCACCTTCCTTAAGCCCTAATCCTATTCCTAAGCTACCCTTAATGTTGTCACATTCTATTAAGGAATGATTAACAACTCCACCCACTTGAGAAAGTCAAGGAATCTCAAGATTCCTTTCCTCAAGTCCACCTTGTCAGGCTTGACTCTAAACCCTCACCCATGCTTCTTAAACCCTCACCCATACCTCATTAATGCTTTCATAAATGAAGTATTAATGGCTCTTACATATTCCTTCCACCCATACCTCATTAATGAGTCTTACACCCTTATAATGGCAGCCCTTCTAGAGTCTTCTCCCCTTCCTCCATTTCTCCTATAAATGGGATGGATTTTGAGCTCAAATGGCCCTGAAATTGAAAGTCTTTTATTGTATTGTTATAATGCTCCTAATTTTGAAGTGTTGAAAGCATCCTTATGCTGCCCATATTTAGAGAATTAGAGAAGCAATCTTATGTTGCTCATGTTTAGGACTTTCATAGTGCTTTCTAGCTTAAATCTTAGCTATATTGTTGTAATCTTCATTTCTAGAGCTAGATTGCATGTTTTTGAATCATTTAGATTACTTTTTATTTGAATCTTCTGTTCTTAGATTGTATTTGTCACTGGAATATGCATAATCTGAGGGCTATTATGTCATTTTTCATACTCCTAGATAGGAAGCAATAGATCGATTTTAGTGATTGCTATGTTTGCTAACCCCTTGCTTTCACTAATGCAATGATTTATTGAAGTGTTGTGTCTCTTAACAAGTACAAAAATCACACACACATCTCTCGCGCCCACTGTGGGGCAAGATTGCTCGAAATTTCATCAAATTTTACTCTCTGACCTTAACATTTTCAAAATTTGCAGGCAGTTTATTGTTTCTGGGAATAAATTATCGTTTTCGGTCATTCTTTTATCATTTTTGGGAGCAACTTATCGTTTCCGGTGAACCTTTTATCATTTTTGGGAGCAACTTATCATTTTTGGGAGTTTTAATATCATCCAATGTTGCACTTCTGGAAGGTAAAAATTGACCTTAAAATTGTTTCTGGTAATCATTTTCGCATTTTTTGTATAAAATATCATTTTGCGTAAAAGGGATATCGTCTTGGGTATGTTTTATCATTTGGGGTTAATCTTTTATCATTTTTGGGGTTTATCATTTTGGGTTTCTGAAATATCGTTTGTCGTCTAGGGGATAGAATTACAAGGTTCTAATATTTTCAAATTTGATTTCTAATTTGCTAACATGGTTGTTTTCATGATTTTGTTCCTATTTTTAGCCTAACTTGTGTTTACAGATTGCTGTCAGAGCTAAGAAAGCAAAAAGAAGATACTAACTTGTGGTTTTACAGGTTGCTAATCCATTATCTTGACTTTTAATCTTTTCTTACGCTTTCGAAACTAAATGACATTTTTCAATCTTATACTAAATTGACTAGAGAAATATGCTCTTTTCCTTTTTAAGGAAAATCAGAAACTCACAAGTCAATTTATGATTTGAAAATAATTTCGAACAATTGAACAAAACAAACCTCATCATCTAATTTTGGGATCAGTAAATGAACAACACAAATCACTAAATCTTGTGGATCAAAGAACAAGTTCAACTGTATAATTCATTTTTGGGACACAAAAATTGAACAAGCAAACTCATCTAAATACTGTGGTCAATTGAACAAGACAAAATTTACCTTCAAGCATCATGTTTTTCTTAAATAGGAACAACCTAAATCAAGCTCAACATAGCTTGAAGGAATGAACATTACTTTGCGTGTTTTGGGAGAAAACGACATGGATCAGGAGAGTATGCTCTTCTTCTTTTGAAGAATTAGAAATCTAGACATCCTAAGCTCACCAATCCTTTGTACATTTATTTAACAGTAGAGGGCCTACCGGTTGAGGAAAAAATCTCCCAGGAACGACCCAAGTGAGGACAGATTTTACGCCAACCCTTCCAACTCACTATAAATAATTGCTTCCTCGTAGGCTAAAGCCTCAGAAGACGGAGCCGGTTTTGTTCATGGAATTTTGACATCATTCCTTGAACATGCTTGGGTATATGTAGAGCGGAGCCGCTTGAATCTTTCTTGCGAGACTACATATATTCAGGTACTCATAGGGCTATACGCCTAAATTTTTCCTTGTACAATTCTATGAGGGATAGTTTTGAACGGATTGCCCAATAATCTACGACTTCAACTGAAAGAATTCCTGATTCATCCCCGAAAGGGTGATAATATTTGTGCAAGGTAAAAAGTAATTGCCCCAAGACACTCATCATATTGTGCCCTCACTTGTGTTTGGAGTCAGCTAATACAACATCATGACTGGAGCCATTGTGTGCTTGGTGATGGTTATATTCTGAAGTGTGTACCTGAGTCAATGAGCAAAGATTTTCATTCTCCACCTAGAGAATAGGAAAAAGATGTGTGTCTGTTTCACCCTCCTAACAATGCAACAATGCTTGATGTGACTGAAAATCATTAAATAGATAAACTCTTCAAACAAGCAACAAAACTCAAACCTTGGTCTACATGTGTTTTTCAATCATTGAAAAATCTCAAAAACGCGATCTTCAAACTTCACGCACTTTCAAAATGAAACTGACAACATTTGGACAGTGGGAACTTGCATCATTGCCTCTCAGAGGGAGATAGTTTATTTTGGATCCCCTTTTGACTCTTTAGTTTGTCCTTATTGCTTCTTTTAGTCTCACTGTGGCTATATCGAAAACTTTTTCAGACATCTACCTTGCATGTCCCGTCAGACTCTTGTAATCTGTCTCAATACGTGTGGTCTACCCACTTTTTACAAGAACTTGGTTCCCAACTCACTTTCATGGCATTCTAACCCTCTGACGCTGGAATCATTTACTTCCACGCAAACACAAACAACACTTCTACCTAGACACACTCACTTGAACGATTTGAGACTCTACCTGACACTATTGGGAAACATTGATGAAAGTTGAGACATAATCACATGGTTAACACAAGACACAACAAGTACACATCTAAAGGATCAGAAGTACCTCCTAGATCAACACAATTTCCAAGAGTAACATCTCGCAGTTCCCTACTTGATCTAGACTCTCCACAAATGGATAGCGACACTCGCAGATGGAGTGAGGCTTTTGAGGAATATAACGATGGTAAACACCAAAAGCCTGAAGATACAGATGAGGAGGAACGACCCAAATTTGAACATGGCCCGTTTGGATCGGATAGTGAAGGGGAGATCCCTGAAGATGAGTATGAAAAACTCAAACAGAGTAAGAGGCTCCATAAGATATTGGAATGGATGATTGATGACAATAAAGAAAAGTACTTCCTCCATCTAGCATCCACTGGTGTCAAATTACCTAAGGATTGTGATGTGGAGAAACTCAAAGAAAAGGAGGTACCAAATCCTATATCTATTCTCACCAAACAACTCAATTTGATGCAAACAAAGCTCACAAACCTCAAACAGGAGAAAGAGAAGCCCAAAACACAATACTCTTTGAATGCCATTTGTCCATTTCCTTTTGATAAGAGTACCACTATGATCCCATTTCCTCCCAATGTGGCAAGACCAAAGTACGACAAGTACACAGGAGAAACTGACCCACACGACCATGTAAGGGAATTTTGTGCTTTGAGCATAGAATACATGCATGAACCTACATACCTCATGCGAATCTTTCCAAGAAGTCTAGGAGGTAATGCCATGGAGTGGTTCTCAAAACTGAACCCTAAGGTCAAAATATTCAAGGAGTTAATCCAACGATTCATCCAACATTACTCCTACAACATCCAACATGATGTGACTATGATGGACCTATGTAATACCAAACAGAGAACTAGTGAATCATTTACACACTTCCTACAAAGGTGGAGAAAGATCTTTGCACGATATTCAAGGGCCATTCCCGAAACATAGAAGATGGAGATCTTTGTTAATAATCTAGTGCCTGAATTAAACTATGCATTACAAATGCAAGACTCACCAACTTTCGACAGAATGATTAAAAATTCTCTCCGTATTGAGGAAGTCATGGTCAAAAGAGGGGAGATCACTCTTCAAGGTGAAAACAAATCAAATAACTCCAACTCCAAGCCTAAATGGTGGAAGCAAAACAAGAATGTTGTCAACGATGGTGTGGTAGACGGATCCAATGTTGGTCCTAAACCTGAAGTATTCAATCTAACCAAAAATATACAAACAAGCAAGGATTCCAAGGTAACAACTCCCATACCCAAAACAAACAATGATAATGACAAGGGACGATCATGGACTTCCAAACCTCATAGAACATTTACTCCTTTAGGAGAACCTCTTGAGACC
The DNA here is from genome assembly GCA_018584345.1 of Thuja plicata. Lineage (NCBI taxonomy): Eukaryota > Viridiplantae > Streptophyta > Pinopsida > Cupressales > Cupressaceae > Thuja > Thuja plicata. The sequence continues at coordinate 1,468,815 of MU223506.1, forward strand.
GTCTTAAAAACACTATTGGATAACAAAGTTCTCACAATTCCCGATTCTAAACCATGCGAACCAATGGTCAAACCCAGATGGTGGGATGATAATTTCTATTGTGTTTTCCATAAAAACAGAGGACACAAGACTAATAATTGCCTCAATCTTAAACATGTTATCCAAGACCTCATCGAAGGAGGTAAGATCAAAGTAGACAGACACAATACCAATGAGGATCATACAACATTCAACAAAACTTTTCCTAATTACAATCAAGGGGAAACATCTAAAGGGAAGAGTAATGAAGTAAACTACACCTATTCCAAAAATGATAATGTGATCAATATGCTTGACATTAAGACTGAGTCAATCAATGTGGTCAAAATCAAAGGTGTCTCATTCCACTCAAATGCCATAACACAGAGCCAAGCACAGGTCACGATCAAAGGACCTCCAAAACCAACATCGACGTCCAAGGTTCCTATTATAACTATTCCTAAACAAACAACAAAACATGTGGTTACTATTTTCGGAGCAAAATATGACTTGGTAGACCAATTGCAACGAACCTCTGCCAAAATTTCCATTTTTGAGTTTCTCAAGATATCTACAGTACATAGGGAAATCCTAGAACAGGCTCTACATGCTGCTAACGTCCCGAAAGACATTGATATAGACAAGTTCCAAGTGATGGTCAATCACATCTCAGCGCCACACTACCTCTCCTTTTTTGAAGAGGATGATAAGTCATTGACATCCACATAATCAACCCCTCCATATTGAAGTCCTTATTCATAAATCCTATGTTAGACGCATGTTGATAGATGGAGGTTTAGGATTGAATAGCTGTACACTTGATCTAATCAAGAGACTGGGTCTTTCAGAACAAACAATTGACTCTAGAAGTAAGATACCCATCAAATTTTATGATGAGGAAGAAAGATCCTCTAGAGGTCTTATTGTTCTACCTATTAGAGTCAAACCGATTGAGAGGAATGTCGTATGTCAAGTTCTAGATATACCATTGGCCTACAATATCCTATTGGGGAGACCATGGATAGACGAAATGCAAGCTATACCGTCCACTTACCACCAATGCATAAAATTCCCACATAATGGGGTGGAAGTGATGATTCCTGCAGATGCTAACTACACTTGTAATAATATCAAAGCAGGTAGCATGATCCCACACAAAAAAGAGTCTATGGATGCAGTTGCTCTTGAAATGACAAAGGACATGGTTATGAAGAGTTTTGGCAAAACCTTAAAACTCGAAGAAATGGGTATGGGAGAGTACAAGCTAGACCTAAATCCCTCACTGACAGAACTTTCGGTGTCACCACGATCCTATGGAAAACCTTCATTGACATTCACAGCTACAACATCCAAGGAGCTAGAAGTACACAAAGCAACTGGCATGGTAAAGCCATCCACATCTTCTTTAGATAACATAGAAGAACATGCAGTCTTGGAATGACTTTACAAAGGAGAACGGGTGGAGGTTGAGGTCAAACATGTGAAGATATCCCCTGAACAGTATGGAAAGGGATATGATTTCCTCAAACAAATGGGATACAAAGGAAAATGACCTCTAAATGACACATGATGAGGGCTTATTGAACCTATACCCATGGAGTTTCGGAATACCAGAGATAAAAAAAGACTAGGTTTTAATGCTAAAACTGATAAACCTGCTTCAAAAGAGAGTCCACACTCAAATAAAGGGAGTGATGAAATAGACGAACTAGAGCAGTGGTCCTATGAGAGATTGTTACATGTTGGCACAGAGGATCCCAACTACCAAGGAGAATGCTATGTACCTAGCTTTGAGGTACTGCAAGATCTTCACACCCCTTTGTTAGCACAACCTCCCATTCAAGAGGTAGGAGACACCATAGCAACAATTACTCAAGAGACACCCCGAAAATAGGATTTACATCCTAACTGGGGGAAATTGGTCACAATTTCACATGTCCTTTATCTACCCCACTTTGATCCACAGGTAGCTAACTGGGTGCATCAAATAACCATTGCTAAATACATAAACAGATCCGATGATGAGCTCACTGACTCTCATGACTATGAATGGGAAGAGCTATCTGTTACCACTAAAGATATTGGAATATATATAATTCACATGTTTGTGACACCCTCAGCTCCTCCTAAATAGTCTAACACTACTCCCAATGACACTGATAATCTTGAAGCAGAAGAAGAGTTCCTTCCCCCGATCATTGATGAGGAAACTGGTGATTACATAAGTCTAGAAGAATTTCATAGGCTACAAGCAAGAAGCCTCCTTTTACGGAGAGATGATGATGAGATTTCTACTGAAGATTCACTAGAGTTTAGTCTGTATATAACTGACAATGACCCTTTTAACGATGATCTCACTCTTATTGATCTAAATATCAAAGAAATTAACTTAATAAATCATGTCATGTCGGTTAATGGTCTTGATGCTAGCGCGATGCTATCCTTCCCAGAGTCTGACTCCCTATCATTGGTACTTCCAGACCTAATTGATTGGACTAAAATAGAACCTACTCCTATCCTTGACTTTCCCAATAACCACACCCTAGCTTGTTATCTCAATGCTTGTGAACCTTACCCTTCTTCCACCAATGCAAGGAGTGAGAACATGTCACAGGAGGATATCAGGTTTCTTAGTCAAAAACTAAAAATTAAAAAGAAAAAGAGGACTGATGGTGAAAACCACTCTATGGCAGTATCAGATGCCAAAATAGTAAAGAAAAAAGACGTATCCAATGGTGAAAACCTCTCAGAGGTGCCAAAGGATGAGACTCTTGATATCCTCCCCGAACACTTTTAGGAAAGATCTTCAGTACTGATTGAACCAACACAGCCAGTAAATTTGGGCACCATTGAAAATCCTCAAATATTCCACCTTTCACAATCTTTATCAGAAGAGGAGAAGATATAGTTCACGGAGTTTCTAAAGTAGAAGAAGATTAACTTTGCATGGTCTTATACCGATGTGCCAGGGCTGGACCCTATTCTAATCATGCACCACTTATCTATAGCTCCCGAGATCAAGCTCGTAAAACAAAAAAGTAGAAAGATGCATCCTCATGTTTCATTATTGGTAAAAGCAGAACTGGAGAAGTTGTTAAAGGCTTGATTTATCAGAGTCATTGCCTATGCAGGTTGGATATCCAATGTGGTCCCCGTATCTAAAACTTATAAATCTATCAGAATTTGTACTGACTTTAGAGACTTGAACAAAGCATGTTTGAAAGATGACTTCCCTCTACCTAACATTGACATGATCATAGACCTCACAACAGGCTACCAGATATATTCATTAATGGATGGATTCTCAATCTATAATCAAATCAAAATCACCCCTGGGGATCAAGAGAAAACTGCATTTACATGCGCATGGGGCACATTTTGTTGGAACATCATGCCATTTGGGCTAAAGAATGCCAGTGCAACATATCAAAGAGCCATGACAACTATATTATTTGACATGATGCACAAGAACATGGAGGACTGCATAGATGACACATTGGCTAAATCCAAAGAAAGAGGTACTCACATAGCTGACTTAAGAAAGATATTGGATCAAATGGAATAGTTCCAACTTAGGCTCAACCCAAAGAAATGTGCCTTTGGGTTCCAATCAGGGAAGCTCCTAGGATTCATTATTTCAGCAAAAGGAATTGAGGTAGACCCCGCTAAAGTTAAGGCTATACTAGAGATGGCTCCTCCATGCAACATCAGTCAAATGAGGACACTACAAGGAAGACTCCAGTCCATCAAGAGATTCATGTCCCAACTTGCAGATAGGGCACAACCCTTTACTAAATTACTACATAAAGGGGTCACCTTCAAATGGGATGAACACTGTGAAACAAACTTCAAAGAATTGAAAGGATACCTGGCTACTCCTATTCTTATGGCACCTATTCATGAAAAGCCCCTACTCCTATACATTTCAGCTACAACTACCTCCCTAGGAGTATTGTTCGCTCAAGAAGATGAAACAAAGAAAGAGAGAGTTATGTACTACATTAGTAGAACAATAGTCACCTATGAGCTCAACTATAGCATTATTGAAAAAGCATGCTTAGCAGTCGTCTTCGCATCACAAAAATTGAGGCACTACATGCTCTCTCATACATTGAAGCTCATTGCTAAGATTGATCCTCTAAAGTACCTTTTGAGTAGAATAACACTAACAAGACGTTTGGAAAAATGGGTCCTAATTCTAAGTGAGTTTGACATTGAATATGTAGAATGAAGAGCTATCAAAGGAAAGGTCCTTGCAGATCTGATTCACCACTCCAGGATGATGAACCTTTGACGATTGAATTTCCTGATGAAACAATCATGCACCTAACTAAATATCCATGGAAGATGTACTTTGACAGTTCATTTACTCAACAAGGCTCTGGAGTAGGAGTTCTATTCATAACTCCTCAAGGTCACAAGATTCCCAAGTCTTACAAATTGATGTTTCCATGTACCAACAATATTTCAGAGTATGAAGCATTGGTAAACGGTTTTAAGCTAGCTATGGAGTGGAAGATTTTAGAGTTACACGTATATGGTGACTCCCAACTAATTATCAATCAAGTCAATGGGGAGTACCAAAAAAAAGATGAGAAGTTGATTTCCTACAAGAAACTAGTTGATGACCTGAAGTACTTTGTCTTTGTCACCTTCCAGCAGATACCAAGATCAGAGAACAAAGCTACAGATGCTATGGCTACCTTGGCGTCCATGTTACAATTGGAAGACCATCAATTCTGCTATGAATTCTTGGTGGAAGAACTATCCTATCCTACCTTTGATACCCCTGAATACCAAGTAATATGTGCTTTGAACGCCCCAAACCAATCTCGGTATGCCAATATCATTGCTTACCTTTCTGACCAAACTATCGCTAAAAATGTATCCAGAAATGAGAAAAGATTCCTGATTAGGACAACATCGCGTTATGTCCTCATAACTAACAATCTATATCGATGAGGTCTCGATGGTACACTTCTTAGGTGTTTAGAACTTGAAGAGTCTAATTTAGCATTAAAAGAAGTCCACAAAGGTGTATGTGGATCACACTCGAATGGATTTTTATTAGAAAAGAAACTGGTCAGAGTAGGTTATTACTAGCCTACCATGGAAAAAGATGCTATTCAGTTTTCTAAAGTATTTCTTAAATGCCAGACACATGGAAATCTCATCCATGCTCCTGCCAGAGAACTTATACCTTTCATAACACATTGGCCATTTCAGCAATGGGCCTTTGACTTGATTGGACAAATACATCCCAACTCTTCAAATGGACACAAGTTCATCATTACGGCCACTGAGTATTTCACAAAGTGGGTCAAAGATGTGCCGCTAATCAAAGCCACTGGCAAACAGGTGGCTATGTTCATTCTGAACTACATTATTTCTAGATATGGGATACTCTCTTCAATTGTAACAGAAAATGGGGGCCAATTTAAGAATCAAGACATTGATGACCTATGTGAATAGTTCCACATCACTCAACATTTCTCCTCAATCTATTACCCTCAAGGTAATGGACAGGCTGAGACATCGAACAAAAACATTCTCAAGATCCTACACCGAACTGTGAGCAAGTCTGGCAGAGACTGACATCTACAATTGAGTCTGACACTATGGGCCTACAGAACAAGCATCAAAACACCAACTGGAGCCATGCCATTTGCTTTATTCTATGGCACTGAAGTATTACTACCTATTGAGGTTGAAATCATATCTTTACAAATATCTTTACAAGGTCTAGTTACTGATGAGTAGTACCACATAGATAGGGTGAATTCTCTGGACCTACTAGATGAGCGCAGACAACAAGCGTTCGATCAACTCAAAGTGTACCAAGCATGTATGTCCAAAGGCTACAATAAGAAGGTCAAACCACACAAATTTGAAGTAGGAGACCTCGTCCTAAAAGAGAATCCTAAGAACCAGCCTAACAGAGAACAAAAAGGAAAGTTTGAACCTAACTGGCTGGGACCTTATGTTATCACTACCACTTTTGGGACTAGAGCTTATCAACTGGCTACACCTAAAGGAGACGTTCTTCCAGATCCTATCAACACTCTACATTTGAAGTGGTTCTACGCTTGATGTTTGGCTAACAGAGCCTGTACAACAAAAAGTTTTTACAAAATACCAAAAACATTCAAAAAATTGATCCCGAAGAAATCCAAAAACAATGGAAAAGGTCCTACAGAAAGGGTATCCTTGGTGAAAATCTAGTAAATAGGCACCTTGATATTACAAAAACATTCAAAAAAAGCAAAAATAGCAAAAAAAAATTGAAAAAGAGAAAAGTGCCTTGATGAGCACTTGGTCAAACAGGCATCTTGGTAGCAAAAAGAAAGAAAAGATCTTGCCAAGTGGTGAAAAACTGGCAATCAGGTGTCACTTGTGTTCTACGCTCCATCTATCAATGCACTACTGATACTAGGTCGTCATAATTTTATCTGTGCTCAAATGTTGACTTCATTTCCTCAATGGCTATCTTATCCTCGCTTGGGATTTGTCTACATTTACATCTTAGGAATAAGTCATTCTGCACCAGGGGCATCTTTGCTGGCATGGTAGGTCATGGTTGCTAGGTTGCTCTAGGATGGTTTGCCTCGCAAACACAATGTTTCTTGATACATGAAAAATGATGTCACTTTCCAAAACAAGGGTGTCTTTTCAAACATCACATATCCAGACATGACATTTACATTAACGAAGTTCCTACAAGGCTATATTGGATCGCAAACATGAACGAATTATCCTATCAATGCACAGGCATGGAAACACCATATTTCTTGTATTCCAATTTTCTGATTGATGAATCTTTACTATGTTTGACAGATGAATGAACAAGTACTACTTAGATGCATAGTTTGATAATGGTTTGATTATAATTCTTTCATGTCCTGATGATGTATTCAACTAGGGGAATCTAAGTGATTATAAATTTTATTTTCTTGGTTCACAATTGATAATTTATTATGTCTTCTTAGTTTCTCAATGATGTCTGCACAAAGACAAAGAGTCACAAGGATAGGGGGTATAATGTTTTCTTGATTTTCTGCGTATGGTGATTGTTCCAAATGATCCTATAAATTTCACCTAACTTGGATGTTTATGGTAAAAGCTACCACTATGGGGGGATAGCTGAATATATCTCGATCTTTGTTATGTGTAAACTATAGTGAGGCTGAAATAATTTCCTTGTCTGTTTTCTGATCCAGATTCTCTCTAAGGTATACGAATCATAATGTACCCAAGGACATGAATTTTCAAGGTCATAGCGGGTTCAATATCTTGCCTTACACAGAATCTGGTATATTAAAAGGAAGGTGACTATTTTGTTGTCCTAGCTTCTATACCTTGATGCCTAAGTCTATTTACGACATTCCAATAAAACATAGTATTCAAAATTTCATAATATCAGTGGGCATTAGTGATTGTTGTACTATCTGATGGTATCCATTCCAAAAGCACCCAATGATGATAAAATATTCCAATATCTGCAAATCAGTGACAAAGTCCTAAGAGTATGCATATAGCTGGATTTGGAGATTGCATGATGCATTTTTGAAAGAAAAACATAAGGATTTGAGCTCAAACTCCTTTCTATTTTTAATTCATCTAAAATATAAGCTATTTACATACCCATGCTTCTCAAAATCTTTGATCTATCAGGAACAAAATCAAACTCATATTTTCAATATGATTAGCTTGGTACTCGTGTGTTTACTCTTAAACACACCCTTGTTTCTTCACTTCTTCTAATCTATTCTTGCTTATTCTACCCATTCCTTGCAAGTGATACGTTCTTTCAGCAGATAGATTTTATTATTTTTCCTTCAATTTCATTCCCGAGGGGGCATGATCACACTATCATCAATTAAATTTTTTCTCAAAACAGCATAAAAAATGACTTCGTTATCAAACAAACTAGGGGCATGATAGTTTCCTTGACTAAGTCAGAACTGTTGGATAGAAAGCTTTGGTTCTCATAAGCTGGATATCTTGTGTTTCCTCATTTTAAAATATTCTTATTAAGCTCCTGGCAGCTTCTTACTGACTTTTGGACGACAACCAAGTTTAGAATCAGTATTATCAATCTTTGGACGACAACCAAGTTTAGAATTGGTATCTTTAAAAATCTTTTATTGATCTTTGGACGACACCAAGTTCAAAATCAATTCTATCAATTTAGTTCGATCAAGTGCGAGACTGATCTCATCAACATTTTGTTTGACAACCAAGAACAAAATTCTCAATCTTTCTGAACTCTACATCAAAAAATTTCTATGAATCAATGCACTGCTTGCACATCAATTCAAAGAGGGGCAAATGTAACCACCTAGATTTGGTCTGCTTTGAATATAGACCCTATTTTCCCTACATGTGATCATACCCCCAATTATGTCCAAACGACCCTGTTACTGCTTGGCATAATTCCTTCAAATCAAATTTAATCTCCTAAGTGATCTAATCACTAAATTTGCATTAATCACTTTAGCCAATTCAAATCCAATCAATTCAATTCAATCAATTCAAAATCATACTTGGCTAAGGTAATTAATTTAAAGGGAATTAAATGGAATCATATTTATACCTCATCACTTGCAAAATCAATCCCCTTTCCTAAATTGATTCAATTTGGCTATAGTCCTAATTAATTGTTACAAAGCAATCAAAAGCTTGGATGATTAATTAAATCCCTATTATTAAATGAATATGTTATTACAATAATTCATTTTATTAATATTC
>MU223506.1:1478027-1491542 GCA_018584345.1 Thuja plicata
TCTTCTCCCCTTCCTCCATTTCTCCTATAAATAGGATGGATTTTGAGCTCAAATGGCCCTGAAATTGAAAGTCTTTTATTGTATTGTTATAATGCTCCTAATTTTGAAGTGTTGAAAGCATCCTTATATTGCCCATATTTAGAGAATTGGAGAAGCAATCTTATGTTGCTCATGTTTAGGACTTTCATAGCGCTTTCTATCTTAAATCTTAGTTATATTGTTGTAATCTTCATTTCTAGAGCTAGATTGCATGTTTTTGAATCATTTAGATTACTTTTTATTTGAATCTTCCGTTCTTAGGTTGTATTTGTCATTGGAATATGCATAAGATGAGGTCTATTATGTCATTTTTCATACTCCTCCTGGATAGGAAGCAATAGATTGATTTTTGTTATTGCTATGTTTGCTAACCCCTTGCTTTCACTAATGCAATGATTTATTGAAGTGTTGTGTCTCTTAACAGGTACAAAAATCACACACACAACCATTAGATTGTGAATTCTATTTTTCATGAAGATTTTTTAAGGATTGACTGTTAGAAGTGGCTTATTACTTACTTTATTATGTAATTATTACTATTACTAAGGAAAAAGCTATTTTAGTTACATGACACACACTTGTATATGGAATCAATTGTTAGTATGATTTTAAGGAATTAGTGATCCTATGGAGGTTTGTGGTTAAAACCAAATGTAGTTTCAAAACTTACACCCTATCACACTTCTTCTTGAGGGGTCATTTAGATGTTTTACAATCAAGTATCCAATTCCAAGGCAGGATCAAAAGAGCAGACATTTAATATTAAACCCATGATCATTATTACATGTGCATATTGCAAGGCACTATTTTTTTGGGTTAGTACAATAATACTATATCATCCTTTAAAACATTAGCATTTTGATTAAAGACTATAATTGGGTAGGGTTAGACTTGAAAGGAGCTAGATTAGTTTTAAAGATCAAAGCGTTTCAAATAGAAGATTTTCTCAATAACTTAATGTTTAAAAAGTCTCACACATATATACATATATTTATAATTATAATAGAAAGTTGGAGATAATTATGATTGTGAGCACTAACAATATTTTGTACCATGAATCAATAAAATTGGTATTCTATATATTTATTCTTTATGTCAAAGTAATGTAAATTCAAAATTTACTACATATATTTGAAAAAGAGATATTAAAATAAATAATTATATAATTTTTCTTTTAAATCCGTTATTCAAAATTACAACAATTTTCTTACATTTAATCTATTCAATACCTATCTCTCTTTTCTCTTCCAGTTTTTATTATTTAATAATCTTTTATTAATTCTAAATAAAATATTCACAAATTTTTTGAAAACCTAGACCATATGCCTTTGATGTAGGTAATGCTAATACAATTTTGTAAAAAAATTTCTACAATTTATTTTAGGAGATATTATTCCTCAAAATTGTCTAAGCTATTAACATTTTTCGTTTGTTCAATCATTGGTCAATTCATCTTTTGAGTATTTAATTAATTAAAATTAGGGAATTTGTATGCTCCTTTTTGAGTTCTTTTAAAACATTGGATTCACTTTCTCTCAAGTGTTCTTAACATCATCCTTTAATTGATCGATCACATATCTTTCAATGAATCTAAAGTATTAAGGGCACTTCCTTGAACTTTGTGATAGCATTAGAGTATGTAGTTGGATCTTAATTTGACTGACACCAAACCTAGATAGCTCATAAATGAAAATGGTTATGATTTGATTCTTTCATTTTTGTAAATTTGATGGATGTGGCTAAACTCTTGACAAAATGGCATGTAATATGCAAAACACAATGGGTTTTTACGAAATCTTCAATAGTTGATCTTTATGATTTGTATTCCCATTGTTGTTAAACCACAAAAAAATGGAAGAAAAGATGGTATGTTTTGCAGATTTTAATTTTTTTTCAGTGTAATTTTGTATGAAGTTTAGCCGCTGTCGAATTTGATATTTTCTCACTTACGTGGATGGTTAATTATTCAATACGCATTAAAAATAACTTTTTGTTTTTATAATATAAAAATATAATATTAATATCGTTTGAATATTTTTTAAATTTTTTTTGTTTAGTATGTTCAATTTTTTTATATTTTATATTTTGATTTTTAATTATGTTCTTATATTTTTTAATCTATTTCACACTTTCTTAATATTTTACAAATGTTACGATGCTTCCATTCATGAGAAGGCACACGATAATTCAACTGCATAAGTGAGGGTAAAGGTGGTCTAGAAAACACTAGATAAAAGCAGGATAACATTGAATTTTGATGGGACTTGTAGGGAGAGTCTAGGTCTATCCGGCATTTGGTGCATATTCAGAAATCATATCAATTTTGTGGTAGGTGTTGCATTGAAGAAAATTCCAATTGCCACTAACTGTAAGGTATAGTTTCATGAGATTTTATTGAACCTTCAAATGCTTTCAAATCAAGAGTGAAAATTTAATAATTAAAGGGAACTCTTTGCTAACAATCAATGTTTTGCAACTAAATATCATAATTGGCTTCCAAAATCTCACTTCTAATGGATTTGAATGACAACACTCCTCTCACCCAATGTTTTGCAACACACCTTGTTGTGGGAATTTTTTATTGGGAGAGGATATATGATTGACGGGGGGCTTCCCCTGTACTCACACCTTTGGACCTATAATTTTCATTTGATGGGGTTGCAATCATACCTTCTATGGGAGTGGTTTCTTCTCATGAGGGTTTTTTTCCTCTATGAATGTGGTCGAGTCTTGGTCTCTTGATATTATTGTTGGTTGACCCACTCCTAGGACTTCTACTGGAGTTGGTGTTGGTATTCCCCCTCAAAGGAATATTTATTCTATTGGTGGTTGAAGATTCACTCATGTTTTCATATATGTTGTTTCTTATCCTCCCAGGGGGAAATCTTCTCCTCTTTCTTGTGTCAATACCTCCCATTTTTTTATGTTTTACCATTTTGTGGTGGAAATATCAAATAGCATTGCAGTTGGTGCATAGATTTGCTGGTCTTTGGCCTTATCTATGAGATCTTCATCATTGAATATGTGATTATTGGAAGGCCTTATTTTATTGTAATATTGAGCTCTTTTCTTGTGTTAAGATTTTTTTCATTGCCTCCTTTTGTTCATCTAGTGATCATGATTTGGTGTTGAGAAAACTATGGTATTGACAAGTAAACTTTCTCTCAGTCAAACCCTAGACAAATTTCTTTAACCCTCTTATTAAAATTCTCAATGTGCATCTGGTGGGGGTTTGTATTCCCAACCTTCCCCTCCAATTTTGGAAGAATTATTGTTATGAGGCCAGTGGTAATTCTCAACCACTTTTTGAAGGTTGATGATACCACTTCCTTCACCTATCATTCTACATTTTTACATATTTTGATCGATATTGACATCTCCACACCTCTTCCTAGGGATGTTGTTCTCTTGGTTGGGATAGGACACTTATTCAATCATTGGATTATGAGAGTCTCCCCTTTCAATATTGTCTATGCTTCTCAACTAGTCACTTGGCCACAAATTAATCTCTTGCCTCATAAGGTTTTTGTACTTGGTGGAAGGATGATAATGGTGATCACTTAACTATCCAAGCTTCTAATTATTCTTCTAATGACTTCTCCTAGTATGATGACTCCTCCTACGATGTTGATAAGCCTCTTGCTGAAAATGTGACCTTTGTATTCCCTTTGGTCCCTATTAGAGAACCTCCCACCTAATGAGTCTTTCTTAGTCTACCTAATTACTCACGTTCAACTTTGTTCTTTGGGGGAGAATTCTCCACTTCCACCTTTTTCTCTGTGTGTTGATAGGCTCTCTATGGAGGTTTCAACTCATGCTTCCCTATGTAATGGTGTTTTAGATGATAGATTGTGTGGATTGTTGTTAGTCCATGGAGGAAAGGTCTTTCTTCCTCTTCTTCCCAAACTCTTCCTCAGTTGTATGAAAAATTCATACCCACTCTTGATGCGGGTTGCTTTTAGTTTATAAGTGGTTTATTAATGACCTAGGTATTGCTAAAGTGGTTAGTAATGGCTTGTGTAATGTTGTAAGTGGCCTATTTTTTTTCCTTTGGGAAATTTTTTTGTGAAGGGTTGACACCCTAGTTTGTTTCTTAGATTGATCAAAATAATAAATTCATTGTACACAGGAAGATTCCTAGATTGGAAACTTAAAAAATTTCTCCAATTTTGTCATGGTTTGTTAAAGATTGAATCCTTGCAAATAAAACCCATGCATAGGGAAGTGATTTTTTCAGTTGGAAAACTTGTCAATTTGGTAGTTGTTGTGAACATCATGTTTCATATTGGAAATGAGAGGAATGTGTGGAAATATATTGTTGGAAATATTATGAATGAGAGGGGGGTGGGGTGAATCAATACAAGCAGGTAATGAACAAATTCAACCATCGATCTGATTAATTACACTAGCAACTTTCAAACTACAAAGCATATAACTGAAGTAAACAAATAAAAATAAACAATATCAAGCATTCACAAAATTAACACACATAACACAAGTATTTTTATCATGGAAACCCTTGTTAGAGGGAAAAAACCACCATGGGAATGACACCCACAAGCCCAATACTGTAGCAAATGAGGTTTCCCTATTAGGAGCTACAAATACCCTTTTCGAGGGTTCACCCTATTAGGAGTGATTAATAAATTGTTAGGAGTACAAACACATCAACTATGATCCACCTCGATAGAGGATTTTAAACCTCAATAAATAATATACCCTGTTAAAGGATTTACAAATAAGAACCTGTTAAAGTTCACCTTGTTAGGGGATTTGACCTGCTGCAGCTGTTAGGGAACAAGATTGTTGATCCGTAGAATGGCACTGATTGGCTATCAAATCCTTTCAGTTCCTTTCTTTCCTGATTCTATACTGATATTTTCTCCTTCAATTTGTGACTACCCAATCTGAAAATATGATCACAACCCTAAAACAAATGATTTAGTGCTCCTTATATAGACTATCATTAGGTCAAACAAGACCTACAAATTTTCACCACTACCAGCTCAAAGGATTAGCCAACCTCCTCAAAATTAATGTCAAGAACATCCAATATGACATCCTAAAAATGTATTACAAATATTAGAATTACTATGTCGACCTCAAATCCACCACCTTAATCAAATTAACATAAAGATTTGATCGGTGATCAGATAGGTAAACTGCCTTCACACTCAAAACATAATTCAATAAAAACTTGAGATAAACTGTTGTAGCTAGAATCATAGATTCCACATACCATAGACATACTATATCTCTGATCATAACATCTGAATCATTCCTCAAATAAAACGCTACCACAATCTGTATCTGATATTATTCATCTTGAACACAAGTCAACATACATATTTGATCTTCCCTTTACTAATCATGTATAATTTTAACCAATCACTGTAATTATAATAATTGAATACATTACCATCAATGATAACCAATTATGCATCCACTCATGATCGCTCTACATATCTCCTCCAAAACTATCATAATGCCAACAATCTCCCCCTTTGGCATTGAAGGAAAAACTTATGATAACTATCTAAAAAATATTACATTGCATACATGCTACAATATCATCCTCAAATCATACCCCCCCTTATATTATGCATGCTATCACACACCATTACATCATTCTCCCATACAATACAATAAACATCATTTTCATTTCCCCCCTCTTTGTCAACAATGACAAAGGATTATAAGTACTTACCAGAATTATATTCTGGCAAAAACATCCTTGCAATTTGACTTTGAAGTCTCCAATGACTTTTCCCATGACTCTTGTAAGCATTCCATAGATAAAATCTGTCCATTTATAATCGATGTTGTTCCTTCCATATCATTCAAAGTGCTCACCTCTTGTAGACTTAGTATTGATTCTGCATAAATCACATTCTATTACATGAGATCCATGATGGGAGCTAGATAGGTCTACAGATCCATAAGTGATAATATTCTGTTATCTTTCTCTACTTGCAACTACATCATGTTTAATGAAATCATTTTCACCTTAGCAATCTATGCTGAAACTAAACTAGTTAGAGGATCAAACTTTGTAACCAAATCATCAAGTTCCTATTTAGCTTCCTCTTTCTTCTTCTCCAGATCTTGTGTAAAGGATGTAACCTTTGACACCTTTATAAGTATCTTTCCTAATTCCTGTAGAATTTCCTTCACTTTATTCAGTAGTACTGTAAGTGACTCTTTTTCTACTGATATGACCTCTTTCAAATTTTCATCTCGATGCTTCTCATATTCTTTCATTGCTAATTGCATAGGTGCATTCTCCAAGTTAGGTACTTGATCAGAAACATCCTTGAGAAACATACCCAATTGATCAATAGTATTATCTTGATATTCATATCCCACATTAGGTACTAGATTCCCAATGATGTTTCTGGCTCCTTGTAGTATTTTGACCTTTTTTTCTTTCCCTTCAATTTGTCCTTTTCTGATTTCTCCCTGAGTTTATCAGACATTTTAACTAGCTCTTTGGGGCTCATTTGAGTAATATCAATAGTTTTTTGCATTTCTTCATCTTCATCTTCATGTTCTTCTTCATCTTCTTTAGAACTAGTTGGATTCTTTGTTTTTCTCTTCTTCACTGTGCTACCTTCACCAGTTAGATTAAGTTTCCTCTTTACTAAAAGTATCTCCTTATCATCCTTATGACTTGTCTCCTCCTCAATAATATGTTCTTTTAGTGCTTCAACATCACTTTGAGTTTCAATGTTCTGTGTCTACTCTGGGATATCAGAGATACCATTATCTATGACATCATTAATTTCTTCAGTTGCTCTCTCTTGTGCTTTTATTTCCTCTTCAACTAATTTGACTTCTGTACCAGTCTCAAAATTCACAAACTTTGTCAATAAATCCACTGTCTCATTTCTTACTGATTGTGTATCTCCAATGATAATTCTGGTAACTCTGTTCCTTGTCTTAGATTCTTCTCTCATTACTTCAACTATTAACTCTATCAGTTCGGTAGACATTTTAGGTTGTAAAAGTGCAAGTTCTTGTCCTATCATTACTCTGTCAATCTTCAAAGCTTCTCTCCATCTTTTGTCAGCTGCATTAAATAGTTATTTAGGTACAAATTTGTATATTTTACTAGGTGATTTTCAAAGGGTATGTAAAATTTCTACAAATTCATCTTCTATCTTTCTTTTCTCTTCACTGTCAAATTTATCAAAGTGAGTCCACACTTCTATCATTTTTCCATGTTTCTTAATGTCTTTAACAATGTTCTCAAGAATAAAAGTATTATCGCTTTTATCAGTTTCTACAGTAGTAGACTTCTTCTCAAACTTAGTTTCAATATTTTCTTCTTTAGCCTTTTCTTTACCTCCTTTCTTACTCTTTAACTCTTTGTAGCCTGATGTTGTTTCTTTCTTTCTTCTATAAGTTTTCTAAATAGTTTCAAGTGTTTCCTTTTCTGACTTTGACTTAATAAGGGTAGTAGAAGTAGATGTTGTTTGTTTCAATACATAATTCCTTGTAACTCTCTAAGGTGTTACGTCTTCCATTTCAACTTGAATATCCTTGAATCCTAAAACAAATGTGCCTGCTTCCTTACTCTCCATTTTATTTCTAAATTTTTGTTACCCAAATATCCCATATGTCTCAATTTGGCTACAAGTTGAGAGAAATGAGGCTCCCACAAGGGTAGAGCCTAGCTTGTATATTTATGTCATGGTTCCTAACCTTTATCTTGCTCTCTACATGTTTTTGGTCATTGGTTTTACTCCTTGTCCATGACTTGTTAATCCCCAAATGCAAAAAAACCCTATGAAAACCTCTTAAATGCTAGGTCTATGGTGGTTGTTCTAATTATTCGTTACCTTTTTTCTGCCACTTAAGTCCTGTGGCACTTTATTTACCCCAGATGGCAACAAATTCCATGTGTTTCAATCGGACGGTCTTTACGATGCCATAATCACTGAGATGAAGGTTTTTATTCATTAAGGCATCACACTTTTTTGACATGTGTCCATAGTGGGGCCAGGCTAGTTAGAAAGATAAAGGTAAGGATTGAACACATCTCTTTTGATTCGATAGTTTATGCGATCCCTTGATCACCAAGATGCAAGTGTTTATCCATTGAGGTAACACACCGTTGTGCCATGTGGACGGTGGGGTCACCTTTTTGTGAGTTCTTAGGTTTTTTAATCTATGATCATGTCCTTTTTGATTGAACAACCTGTGCATTTCTTTAATGCAGAGATGAAAGGCAGTTAATCTTTAAGGCATTGCGTCTACATGACAGGCGTCTTTTCTGATCAAGTGGGGCCTGTGGTTGCCGAGGCAGGTAAAGAGTTAATCTACAGTCAAGTTGATCTTCATCCTATGGGGGCATAATGCCTTCAGGAAAAGATGCTCATGATCTAGTGATCAAGGCATTGTGCCTTATCGATGCATGGCAAGTTGTTAGAACCTGGGCCCGTCAAATGGAAAATTAAAGGACAAAAATATCAGGATGCATCCGACGGTCAACATATTGCCTTAATGCCAAGATGATCAAGGTCTTTGATTTGAGGCATTGTTCCTGCATGCCATGTGTCCTTTCTGATAAGGTGGGACCTGCGGTTTGTAACCAAGGTTTAAGTTAACCAACACTTAGGTTTATTTTGATCAAATGCTCAACGCTATGCCTTAAAGAAAATATGCATAGAAAATATTCATTGAGGCACTGTGCCATTATGCCATGTGTTCATGGTGAGGTAGGCTAAAGTCACAAGGTAAGTGTAAGCATCGAGCAAGTCATATCTGATCATGTGGATGATGCTTTTCCTTAGGGTAAAAGTGATCAAGATCTAACCATTGAAGCATTGCGCCAAGGTGACATCTGGCACTGATGATGTCATGGGTCTTAGGTTTACAAAGTAGTAAAGACACGATAACTTAAAGCAGATCTGACGGCTGGCACTTTGCCTCGATGACCAAGATGAAGTTGTTTAACCATTGAGGCAATGCACCCTATTGACAAGTGTCCAGGTTAGATATGAAGTCAGTGCCAAAGGTAAGATAAATGTAAAGCAAGTTTGTGAAGATCCGATGGTGGGTGCTATCCCTCAAAGGTAAAGATGAAGATGTATAATTTTTGAGGCATTTCACCTGCGTGCTACATGGAAGATATGATCCTGTGCTCCTGGGTAACTTAAAAGAGATTGACACTCGCATTTTAAAGTTAGTAAAGTTTCAAATTTGGGTGATCGATCAGGTTTTTCCGCACCACTTGTGACTGTTTATGTTTAAATTCAAATATTCAAATGCTTTCTCAAAATTTTTATGGTGGTGGAAATGTGTTCTAGCTGGCAGAGAGGGTAGATGGACCAAGATGATCTGTCTGCTCAAATTTATGGTAGTATGAGATATTCTTGTGGGATATTTGATCGTATGAGATATTTCCTAGATGCATTAATGAACAAAATTGACTGTTTTAGGTTTTCTTCATTGTTTAATGGATATCTATTGTAACCCTAATTATTCCCTGATCTAATCTGATGGATTGACTCTCAAGCCTGTGTGCTAGGGGAGGTTGTATATAAGTGCTTTTGATGCTTTTGTAGCTAGTGTTTTTGAGCTTATGCAAGACTTTCTGTGGCATTCTCTCTGCCCCCAGGTTTTCATCTGTTTGTAATTTCTCATTGAGATTCAGATTATGCAAAGACTTTTTGTGATATTTTCTCTGTCCCTGGGTTTTCTTGTCTTTATTTCTCTTATTTGAAGCATAATATAGTGGCTAATATTAGAGAAATCTTGGAGTTCTTGAGACCTCTTTCTTTTTGCATCTATGTGCACTATTATGGATAATTGATTTAGATGATCTTGTGGATTTTGTTCATCCCCTGTCATTTTGTCTCATTTCTGTGCCTATTTTCTAGAGTGAATGTCTATTTATAGGTCATAGTTTGGGTCTATTCCATTAAATATGCTATTCTATGTGAAATATTTTCTTTCCCTGAATAGTCTCTTTTCATTCTAGACCTCTCTATGAAACACTTTTTGCAAACGTATTCAGGAAGTTGTGCTTGTTTTGATTCAAATATTTCATGCTAATGCTTAGTCATTCTGTTATGATTCATGTCACTTTCATTGTATCACCTTGTAGGTTAAATTTTCTTTTAGTCTTTGAGTTCTCCTTCTATCCCTTTTTCTCCTAAGTTTACTTTTCAATTTTAAAGAACAAAAATAGGTGATTATCTAAGAGGAACCAGCCTAGAATCTAGAGGTTTCACTTCAGTTAGCAAAGATCCCACATCCTAGAAGTGATTCCCATGTTATACCAGATTATTAGGCTTAAGAGTCTAATAGGGTGCAAATTTGGTGTATAACATTTCTGGCACGCCCGGTGGGTCCAACAAAAGAAGTTTATCTTTCAAAGAAAACTATGTTATCTCTGATATGCTAGTTACATAATACTAGACCAGAGTGGTTCTCTTTAAAGCATATCTAGAAACTCCATTGGTGTTAAGAACAAGAAGATCCAGTCCCATTAAAGTTTATGAGAAGGATATAAACACGGAGTTCAAAGCCATCTGAGTTTTTATAGTTGCCTTCAACAAGAAGAAAAGGGAGATCATCTCAAAGGACATCCCCTACAAGGAGAGTAGAGTCTACACCCCCTATTTTAGAGGAGAGACCCTTGATTTTCCATTTAAGAAGGAGAGGAAGGTCTCTAAGCAAAGAGTTACTAGTATATTTGACTTCACTCGCTGGTTCAAGTGCAACCCACGCAATTGATGTTCAGCAAGTCATAGTTCCTGTAATGGCAAGACAATTTGCATTTTTACCCTTTAATCATGATGTGCCTCTAGTAGCACTAAATATTTTTCCTAATTTCATAGGTGAAATCCATACAACAGCTTGTGAATATGTCAAATATGTGGCTTCCATCTGTAATACACACCATGTCACTGAAGAAGATGTGGCTTCTAAGTTGTTAACAACCTCTTTTAAGGGTAAAGCCCTCGAATGGTTTATAACTTTAGCAATTGGTTCCATTGATTCATGGGACAAATTGGAGACTCTCTCAACAAATATTTTGAAGACAAGTCGGGTCATTTATCTCTAGTTGAGAAACTGACTACTATCAAAAGAGCCCCTCAAGAAAAGATGACAGATTTCAACAACAGATTCCTCAAGACATGGAATAGGATCCCTATCTCTATGAGGCCTTCAATAGATTATGCTTTCCTATATTTTTTAAAAAGTTTAAATAGAAACAAATCTGTCATGATCTAGTCTTTGGGAGGTACCTCACTACCCTAGGCTTTTGATATAGCCGTTAAAGCATAAAATTGTCTAATTCAAGCTGGTAAGATAGAATCAAGGACACCCATGCCTCTCTTCCCTAATATTCAACCCAATATTCCTATACATATCCCTCCATTCACTCCTATACCTACTATGGTAACACCTTAGGCTAGCTCAAGCAGTGAGGAGTTAAAAGAAGGATTTTCCCAAGAATTGCAAGAAATGAGAAGTAGTCAACAAGAAACAAATAGTTTATTGCAAAGTAGTCAACTAGAAACGAGTAAAATACTGCAGAAACTTAGTAATGAGTTGATCAATATCAAACAAAAGAATCAAGGGGACAAACCACCTTCCCAACAACAAAATCAAGGTCCTAACCAAAAATATCAAGCTCAAGGACAATCCTATCAACAAAGTAAACCACCATATCAGGGGAATTATCAAGGTCAAAGGCAAAATTTCAATCAAAATCCATTTGAATATTACAACCCATCGCCTCTCAACTCTGCAAATCCAGTCAGAGATATGGTTCCAAGTCAAAACAATCTTATATAAGAGAATGAATGATGTTTTCCTTGCAATGAACCACATAATTAGGCTACATTCTTGAACGAATTGGTGAATCAAGTACTCATGGTACAAAATGCCTCAAATACCCAATCAAAGGCATCTTCTAGTGGGTCAGTACCCCAACAAGACACACAATCTAGTGAGACTACTCTCTTTAATTGGCAGGAGGAAGATTTTAACGGAGTCAATGGTGATTCTTCCATTGCAGCCAACACTCGGTCCAAGATAAAAGCTTAGGACATGGAACAAGAAGAGGAGAAGGGAAAGGCTACTACATCTGTAGGATGATCACATACACCCACTATTGACATACTGAAAAGACCACCTATCATACCAGTCAAGGAGAGTCAATCTCCCAAGGAGGTTGAGCCCATAATGGCACTACAACATTTGGGGTCAAATTTTGACACCAATTTGTGATGACGCTACCATTTGTGTGTGATTTTTGTATTTTTTTTCCAATTTCCCCAAATGTTGTCATAATAGAAATGATACCGTCGTAATTGTGACACCCTCTTGATTGTAAACAAAAAAGAAAAGAAAGAGAAAGGCTCATTTGTGATCAAACTATGCATGCGAGCGGAAGAGGGCCCTAATTAGTAAACTATACCATTGTGTGAAGAGGGCTCTTGTTGTATTGAATCTAGCAGTCACAAATGAAGAATCCAAAAACTCGTTCATCACTAGTTAGCACTAGTGTTACCCCTAGGTTTGCAATTCAACTAGTTTCCTTCACGTTTACGGTATAACAAGTTGTAATTTTTGAATTTTTTTATGTTCAAATTATTTCATTTGCGGTAGCAGCGTATTGAAAAGTCATTTTTTTAATTCTATCACCGAATTCAAGTATAAGATCAACAAGCCACCGCGTACTCACCATTTGAGGTATGTCTTATTTTTTAGCCTTTGGTTAAGAGCATATTACATGACTAGAGGCATATACCCTAAGATGGCTTGATTGATATTCGTCAATATGATGAGCATATTACAAATTTTTTGTCCAAGGACCTAATTAGAACATACGTCATGATTTCATTAGAGGTAGGGATCCCTTTAGCTGATATTAGTCAATATGATGATCACCTGCATTAAGATTTAGAAAGATGTATAGGTGAGTCACAACATTTTGATTATTTGGCCAACGTTGCAAAACCTAATCCATCTAATAATAATTTTTCTGTTGAACATGTCGATTAACCATGCGTGTCCATATCTCATCTCTTGCCAAGTCAATGTCACAATTCTATCCGTGAGCAACCTGAGAAATTTGGTGTTTGATATCTCTATCATTACTGTGACTTGTGAGGCAATATCAAAGTGTGTGTCTCTTATATGACTCAGTAAGCTTACTTCTTACCTTATTAAAGATCTCATTATTTATTACTTTCCAGATGTGCCATAAATATTCAGTAGTAAAAGAAATCCAAAATAAGCTATGCGTATTTTTCATGCCTCCAACTTAGCCAAAAAAATCTCAATACAAATATTGTTATAATTGTTGCTCCAAACATGGAATCCATTACAATCATATAGAAAGTATCTTTAGAAAAGAGACAATAAAAAAATGTGTCTAATGATATTAGTTTTCCTGCATATAGAGCACAAATAAGAATTAAAACCATGCATTTATATGGCATCCTTTCGAGGATC
>MU223506.1:1515905-1533479 GCA_018584345.1 Thuja plicata
CAATATGGAATCCCATCAAATGGCAATCCTACAGATGTCGTAATGGTAATTACTGAAATATTGTAGGCAGTAATTATATGGAAAATGATCATAAGAATTTTTAGCACTCAGTTGTTAATGTTTTAATGTTTTAAGAAATGTTTTGAATGGAAATTTGATATCTACTTTATGTGGATAGAATTCAATTGCACAAAACATAGATGCAGAGCCAAAGTCCTTGGGAGGTAAAGGACAGAATTCAATGAAGAGGGTAAAAGGAAGTTTGGGAAAGCTTGAAATAGTTACAAGTAAAGGAGAGGGTGGAAAAGTAACACCTGCTACTACAAATGGTGCCTTCTCACAAAGGTAGATATTCAAGGCTGCTAAATTTGATAAAATTATTAAACTTTAATAATCAGTGGGAAGGTCTAGGATGCTGCTTAGATAAATCAGTTTCTGTTCTAGGCAACTCCCATTTTCTTACCTTCTTATGTTTATAACTTATATGTTAGTGATCTAAATAGAACTGCCAGTTTCAGTGGGGATAGTGGCAGTGAAGGTTCAAGTGAAGGTAGTGAGGAAGGAAATTCACTAAATGTAAGAAAATTTGTTCTGTATTTCTTATACCAAAATGTATGGATGCTGATCTCATTATTTTCTCTCTTTTTTGGGTTACTTTTGCAAATACCCTTGTGCTGTTATGTATTATTTTACAAAGATGTTGTATTCTTTTCTGGATATTTCTCAAGGGTTGGAAACTGGGAGAAAAAGAAGCTTTAAATCACTAACCATGAATGGTATACTTATTTCTAATTTTTATTTAATTATTTCATTTTAGGCACTTGATTTCTTTTCGCGAATCCTACTTGTACTTATCAAACAGTCACAGTCTTCTAGTTTTTGGATGAACTAATTTGGTAATACCAATTATTTTACATTTATTTGGCCAACCGCTAATGAAATTATCCCAATAAAACACATCAAATCATGGTTCCAAAATAAGTAAAACCACAATTAATGAAAAGAAAATTACCAGTGGATACATTCATCAAACAAAGAAATCCAAACTCATTTGTCTCTTGTGATTCGATGGTAAACAAACAAGAAAACATGACTGAGAAGCATTGTCAGTTACAAAAACACACTTTAAAGATGCATATGATTTCTCCTAGTAGCATATAGTTGTTCGAAAAGCATGAAATATTTAATACACTGAGAATTCCAACATAAATTATATTCATGTTCTCCATTTATAAATATGCTGTCACAATTGGGAGGACATTGGGTTGTCCCTTTATCCACTAGGACACTAAAATCTTAAAAACTCTAAAGTGACACTTAAAAAATACATGCGACGTCGAACCGTCAGAAATTGCCAACGGCTAGACATCACATGTATAGCAAATTTGTCGCACGTCTGTCGTAATTGTGACACCAAAAAATTGTAACAACAACATGCTGAATTTTTTAGACGGTGCAAACTATGACGCCTAGGTGTCGTAATAATGACAAATAAAATATTGCGACACCTAGACGTCACTTTTTTGTGTTAACCGTCGCAAATTATGACAGATGCGTGACAAATTTGCTATACATGCAACGTAAAGACGTTAAAAATTGCCAACAGCTTGATGTCACATATATAGAAAACTCATCACACGTCTATCATAATTATGACACCCACAAACTGTAACAACAACATGCTGAAGTTTTTAGACGGTGCAAACTGTGACGGGTAACACAAAATGTGACGCCTACGTGTCGTAAAAGTGACAGCTAAAATATGTAATGACAACATGATAACCATCATAGCCAGCTCTTATTGCGATGGTTATTACCATTGCAATAATGATAGATGGTACAACTGTCATTATTTTTGACACCAAAACTGCAACACTAGTCTCTATTGCTTGGTCGACGGGACAGTGTCAGAAAAGTGATACAACCATCAAAAAATGGTCTCAAATGTTGTAGTGTGGTGAAAGCACACCAAAAATTTGATGTAGTAGTACCATTCAATATTGTGGACAACATGAAGAAAATGAATGTGACTATGACCATGTGGGACTCCTTAGCCATTCCAGGGAAACCTAAAATCTTGAAGAAGGCTATGGGTGAGGAGACAATCCCTCAACAACCCACAAATGATGTAGTTAAGCTAGTGTTGGTCAACATTGATCAAGAGAAGAAAAATCCAAGAAACAAAACCAAATAAGATGCCATTCAAGGTAGGAAATTAAAACCACCTCCCTTTTATGTATCATTAATTATTGGAGATTTCCTAGTACATAATTGTATGGTAGATAGTGGAGCTACTAGTTCAGCCATGCCAAAAAAGATAGCTGACCAATTAGGACTCAAGTATGAACCATTCCAAAAGAAAGTAGCACAACTTGATGGTTCATCAGTGAACACAATAGGTCTGGCCAAGGATACAAGTTTGGTCCTTCATGCAAGCCCAAATTTTTTTATCCTCCTTGACATATACATCATAGATCTCCCTGCTTGTTTTGCCTTTTGTCTGTCAAGAGAGTTGATAGCTAGGATGGGGGGATATCTTTCTTTTGACTGGTCTCATATGCTTTTCCATACTAGATATAGAACCAAGGTCACTATCAAATCTGAATTGTTAGTAGCACATCATGTAGAACCTTATGTATCTAATGTATTCAATGCAAGTTGTCTTGCACTTGATAGTAATGATTTTCCAATCATTAAGGAGAAAAATACTCAGATAGAGAACATCCCAAATATCTACCTAGATGAATGGGGATCACAAATAAATTCAGAGGCCCAGGCTAATTTTATTTGGGATGTTGGTTTGGAAAATTACATGATACAAGAAGATGGTCACACAATGCCAAATCTCTTTAAGGCAACCACTGAAGCATCAGAAGATCAAAGCAATGAAGTTGAGAATTATTCTTTGATGGTGCTAGAAGAAGACATAGATCTGGTGGTGGTGCAATGCTAGTCTCTCCAAAATGTGAGAAATATTATACAACTTTTAGATTCAGTTTTTCTTGCACTAGCAATACTGCTGAATATGAGAGTTTGGTGAATGGACTGGATTGAGATAGAAAGAGAGGTATTAAGGCCTTAACGGTACATCATGATAGTGAATTGGTTTTCATCCAAGTGAAAGGGATTATTTCTACAAAAAATGATACTATGAGAGCCTACAAGCATAGAGTTTGGGATGCAATAGAAGATTTACATGCTTTCAATATTATTGCCATCCCTAGGAAGTTAAATCAGAATGCAAATAGGTTAGCTACTGTTGGATCTCAGTTTGATATCCCTAATAATATTTCAGTAGGAAAGGATCAACAACATGTCAAGATTATTTTTTAGGCCTTCCATCACTGATAATGATGTGAATTATCAGGTGTTTAAAAATGATGATCAAATTCTGCAATTCTTGTTTGAAGAGGATGTTTTCTCAGAGCACAATCAAGATAGGTTGATGCATAATTATGATGACCAAGTGGTGCAACTCAAATCTAATAAGATTCCTAGAGGCCTCATCACCTTACAGTCAATCTTCAATAAAGATGACCAAGGCAAAAGGAATAAGACTAGCTTGGTAGTTCAGCAAGAGCATTACACTGATCTAGAGCTTGAATCAGGTAAAAGATTAAAGTTTGGAAAGGTAAGTATTGATTCAGAAAGGCAAGCTTAAATCCAATTGTTTCAAGAATTTAGTGATGTCTTTTATTGGCAGTATGAAGATCTCAAAGGGTTTGATCCAACACTTTCTCAACACACTATAGAGCTAGAACCTAATGCTAAACCAGTCAGGCAAAAGTAAATGCCTGGAAATCCTAAATTGGAGCCACTCATGCATAAGGAAGTTCTTAAGCTAATAGAGAGTGGTATCATCTATGCCATTAGACATACTAGTTGGGTATCCAATCTTGTTCCTGTTAGAAAAAAGAATGGGGAACTAAGGTTATGTGTTGACTTTAGGGACCTGAGTAAGGCATCCCTAAAATATCGCCACCCATTACCATCCATGGAATAGATTCTGCAGTGTGTCTCTGTATTAAAACACTTTTCATTGCTAGATGGATACTCAGGGTACAATAAGATCCTATTCAATAAGGAGGATCAATTCAAGACTACATTTATGACCAAATGGGGAACCATGGCCTATCAAAAGATGTCTTTTGGTTTTTCAAATGCAGGTTCCACTTTTCAAAAGGATATGGATATGGCCTTGAAGAGCCTCATGTACAAGTTTGTGCTAGTCTACCTAGATGACATCACTATCTATTCTAAACATGCAACATATCATATAGAACATCTGAGGAAAATCTTTGATAGATGTAGGGAGTTTGAGATCTCCCTCAATCCCAAGAAGTGTGTTTTTTCAGTGCATGAAGGGAAACTATTGGGATATATTGTTTCCAAGCAAGGTATTATAGTAGATCCTAATAGAATTGCAGCCATTTTAGAGCTTCCCCTACAACATCAACAGAAGAGTCTTCAATCCTTCATAGGAAGGATTAAATTTGTTAGGCATTTCTTGTCTAATATTGTAGATCTTTTGAAACCTTTAACAACCATGTTGAAGAAGAATGCAATTTTCTATTGGAGCAAAGAAAGAAGAAGTAGCTCTCAAGCCATCAAAGAGGCTTTGAAAAAAGTTCCTACCTTGCTAAACTCTGATTTCAACAAAGACTTCATTCTTTATGCTTATGGAGGCTCTGATGATATCTCTGTAATGTTGACTCAACAAAACTCAAAAGGATTGGAGTAGCCTATTTATTTCTTTAGCAAAGGCTTGGAAGAGTATGAACAAAGGTACTCTTTTGTAGAAAAACATGTACTTTCTATTGTGAAGATCCTGAAAAAGTTTAGACATTTACTAACCCACAGTAAGGTACATTTAAGAGTCCCTCATCCAAGTGTCAAAGAATTCTTACTCTCTAAAGACTTGAATGAAAAAAGAGTTGGTTAGATAACCAAAGTTATTTAGTATGATTTAGACATTCAAGTTACCAAGCTGGTTAGAGGAAGGGGTCTTTGCAAACAATTGACAGAGGATGAAACTCCAAAAGATCAAGAGCAAGTGAATGCATCCTTAGTTTGCATTCATTAGAGGATCAGGGCAAAGCAGCAGGTTGTTTGCCAAACATGGTCCATTTTTTGAAGACAGGTGAGTTCCCTATAAAATTAGACTTAGAAAAGAGAAGGTAATACATATTGCAATCTATCCCTTTTGTACTGATTAATGAGGTCCTTTTTAGAAAGGATCACAATGGTGTTCTCCTTAGATGCATTGATTCAGAGTAAGTAGAAGATCTCTTACACGAATTCCATGACGGACCTTCTAGAGGTCAATTTTCTCCTAGGACTACTGCTTTCAAGATCATGAGGGCTGGATATTATTGGCCATCCATCTTTAAGGACAATCATGCTCATGTGAGGAAATGCATGAGATGTGCTATGTTTGTAGGCAAGGAGAGGATTTCATCCCTACCCCTCCAATCAATCAGGATAGACCAACCTTTTGTGAAATGGGATATTAACTTCATAGGCCTAATTAACCCCCCATCTAGTGCAAGCCACAAATGGATAATCATTGCAACTAATTATTTCACCCAGTGGACTGAGGCCATTGTATTAAAGTAAGCTAATGTGAATTTTGTCCTAAATTTTTATGATGATATCATACATAGGTTTGGCATTCCAGATTCAATAATATCTGACAATGCACTTTCCTTCACACATTTGAGATTCGTTGAATGGGCAAGTAGGCATGGTATTTACCTCAACACTAGTTCCAATTATTACTCCCAGGGTAATGGTTTAGTAGAGTCCAACAATAAGAATATGATCAGGATAATTAAAATGAATTTGTAGGAGAATCAAAGAGATTTTCATTCCAAACTAAAGTCTACCTTGTGGTTAGACAAGATCACTCCAAAAAAGATCATTGGTAACTCTCCCTATATACTAGTCTATGTAAAGGAGGAAAAATTGTCCATCTCAACTGAATTACCAGCTCTGGACCTTGCTGCTCAACTTGTACTTTTCTAAGAGGGAGACCCTTTGCAGGTAAGATATGCTTAGCTCATGGAGCTGGAAGAGAGTAGATGCAAATTTATGCAAAATATGGAGTTCCAACATATACAAACCAAGAAATATTTTTGACAAGAGAGCTAGATTAAAGAACTTCAATATTGGGGATATAGTCCTCAAGTGGGATGAATTCAGATCCAGGCCTGGCAAGCATACAAATTTTGGTTCATTTTGGGGAGGCCCATTTGTGATCACAGAGTGCAAAGAGCATAATGCTTTCTAGCTCTCAACTCTTGAAGGAGAATTCTTTCCAATTTTAGTCAATGGATTTTATCTTAAGCCTTGTTTTGAGGTTCATCCTACCCTATAAATAAGTTTTGTTGCTTTATGTTCTACTTTTTAGGTTAGTTTTCCTACTTTCCTCAAGTGCCCGTGCACAATTAGTTTTTTTTTTATGTTGTATATAGCTCTTTCCTTATTTTGGCTTGTTGTTTCCTCCTCCTGGTTTTAATCCTCCTACTTCCCAGATGTCTCCTTTTGTGCTTAATGCAAACTCCTTTCCCAATGGAATGTCATGAGGCCACTAGTTTTATAAGTCTAACAGACTGACATCCAACATAAATCACCAAAAATGTTACCCAAATTTCCCATCTTGTCTGAATTTGGCTACAATTGGAGAGAAATGAGGCTCCCATAAGGGTAGATCCCAGCTTGTATGTTTCTATCATGGTTCCTAGCCTTTATCTCATTCTCTGCATGTTTTTGGTCACTGTTTTTAGTCCTTGTCCATGCCTTGTTAAGCCTTAAATGCAAAAAAACCTATGAAAAAATATTAAACCCTAGGTATATGGTGGTTGTTCTAATTATTTTTTACCTTTTTTCTTCCACTTAAGTCCCTATTCATCATGTGTTCTAAGTTGTCCTTCAGCGGTGCCATGTTATTTTTCCTAATGGGTTACCTTTTCCTATGTCCTAAGGCACTTTATTTACCCCAGGTGGCAACAAATTTCTTTTCAATCGAACGATCATTGTGATGCCTTAATCATTGAGATAAAGGATTTTATTCATTAATGAATCATGCTTTGTTGACGCGTGTCCATGACAGGGCCAGGCTATTCAGAAAGAATAAGGTAAGGATCGAACACATCTCTTTTGATATGATGGTTTGCGCTATCCCTTGATCGCCAAGATGCAGGTGTTTATCCATTGAGGCATCATGTTGTTATGCCATGTGGGAAGTGGGATCACCTTTATGTGAGGTCTCAAGTTTTTTAATCTACTATCATGTCCTTTTTGATCGAACGGTCTGTGCATTGCCTTAATGCAGAGATGAAAGGCAGTTAATCTTTAAGGCATTGCGCCTGCATGACACATGTCCTTTCTGATCAAGTGGGGCCTTTGGCTGCCAAGATAGGTAAAGAGTTAATCTATATTCAATTTTATCTTCATCCTACAATGGGCATAATTCCTTAAGGCCAAGATATTTGTGATCTAGTGGTCAAGGCATTGCACCTTATTGACGCGTGGCAGGTTGTCAGAACCTGGGCCTGTCAAGCGACAAATTAAAGTAAAAACAAGTCGGAAGGCATCTGATGGTCAGTGTATTTCCTTAATGACAAGATGATCAAGATCTATCATTTGAGGCACTGTGCTTTCATGCCATGTGTCCTTTCTGATAAGGTGGGACCTGCAGTTTGTAACCAAGGTTTAACTTAATCGACAGTTAGGTTTCTTTTGATTTGATAGTGGGTGCTATACCTTAAAGAAAAGATGCATGACAAATATTTATTGAGGCATTGCTCCATCATGCCATGTGTTTATGGTGGGGTAGGATGAGGTCATAAAGTAAGGGTAAGGATTGAGTAATTTGTATCTGATTGTGTGGATGACACTTTGATTTAGGGTAAAAGTGATCGAGATCTAACCATTAAGGCAGTGCGCCAAGGTGACATCAACTGGCACTGATGATGTCATGGGTCCCAAGTTTACAGAGCAGTAAAGACATAGTAACTTAAAGTGGATTTGATGATTGGCACTTTCCCTTGATGACCAAGATGAAGTTGTTTAACCATTGAGGCAATGCGCCCTGTTGACACGTGTCTAGGTCAGATATGAAGTCAGCGCCAAAGGTAAGATAAATGTAAATCAAGTTTACAAAGATTCAACGATGGGTGCTATCCCTCGAAGGTAAATATGGAGATGTATAATGTTTAAGGCATTGCGCTTGCGTGCTGCATGGTATATCTGATCCGGTGCTCGTGGGTAACATAAAAGAGATCGATAGTCACGTTTTAAAGTTAGTAAAGATTCAAATCTGGGTCGTTGATCGGGTTTTTCTACACCACCTTTGACCTTTTATTTTTAAATTCAAATATTCAAATATTTTCTCAGATGTTTCATGGCAGTGGTGACGTGTTCTAGCTTGCAGAGAGGGTAAATGGATCAAGATGATATATTTGCTCAAATTTATGGCAGTATGAGATATTTTTGAGGGATATCTGATCGTCTGAGATATTTCCTAGATGCATTAATCGATAGACTTGAGAATTTTAGGGTTTTTGCATTGATTAATGGATATCTATTATAACCCTAATTCTGCCTTGATTTGATTAGATGGATTTACTCCTGAGCTTGTGCGTTAGGGGAGGTTGTATATAAGTGCTTTCAGATGCTTTTGTAGCTAGTTTTTTTGAGCTTATTCAAGACTTTCTATGGCATTCTCCCTACCCCCAGGTTTTCATCTATTTGTAATTTCTCATTGAGATTCAGATTATGCAAAGACTTTTTGTGACATTTTCTCTGTCCCTGGGTTTTCTTGTCTGTATTTCTTTTATTTGAAGCATAATATAGTGGCTAATATTAGAGAAATATTGGAGTTCTTGATCCCTCTTTCTTTCTGCATCTCTGTGCACTATTATGGATGATTGATTTAGATGATCTTGTGGATTTTTTTCATCCCCCGTCATTTTGTCTCATTTTCGTGCCTATTTGCTAGAGTGAATATTTGTTTGTAGGTCATAGTCTGAGTCTATTCCATTGAATATGCTATTCTATTTGAAATATTTTCTTTCCCTGAATAGTCTCTTTTCATCTCATACCTCTCTATGAAACACTTTTTTCAAACCTAATCAAGAAGTTATGTTTGTTTTGATTCAAATATTTCATGCTAATGCTTAGGCATTTTGTTATGATTTATGTCAATTTCGGTGTATCACCTTGTAGGTTAAATTTTCTTTTAGTATTTGAGTTCTCTTTCTATCCCTTTTCCTCCCAAGTTTACTTTTCAAGTTTAAAAATAAAAAATAGGTGATTATCCAAGAGGAAGCAGCCTAGAGCCCAGAGGTTTCACTTCAGTTAGCAAAGGTCCCACAACCTAGAAATGATTCCCATCTTATACCAGATCATTAGTCTTAAGAGTCTAATAGGGTGCAAATTTGGTGTATAACATTTTTATGACCATTTTAGGTGTAATGCCACTCATTTTGGCTAGATTGTCAACTTGTTTCCTAATCTTTCTTTGGATTATAGGTGCTCTCAATTCATTGTGAGTTTTCAATGATGACTCTTCATAATTTCCAAACCTAGGTGTTGAAGTATCAATAGGTTTTGACAATAAAACATTACCATGAATAGTGACTAGATCACCATCAACTTCATAACCCATAGTATGTATCCAACATGTTCTAGGTTCTACTACTTGCAATATACATGTATATGTATCTACTAGAAAACATATATCATTTTTGAACTTCTCAACAATATCGATTGAGATTCTTTCTCTTAAGTGCATTCTGCTTTGAAAATATTTTAAGTAACCCAACATAACCAAATTAAAATAATTTCCTAAATTCCTTATGCATTTCTTAATCTGCATTACTACCGGTTTGTCCTTTGACCATGTAATAGAACCTACTCCAGGAAAATGATTCTGCAGGTAAAAGAACATACATACTATGAGTGATCCATAATTGTATGATTACTTCTTGTGTTTCTTTATCTTCTCCATGTTCACTAAGAATTGACTCCTCAACATCTCACAAAGATCATATTTTGCATCTTCCTTCACCATCATGTATGCAGCATAAATAACTCCATGTCTTCTTGATATCTTTTCTTACTTCATTAGCATTGACAATTAATTTTCCTTTGGCATTTTCATCATTTTTCACCGGTTGACCTCTAGTATACTTCCTTGCTCTACATGACCTAGCAAGATGACCAACCTTGTTATAGACATAAAAAACCATACATGTTGGATTCCAAGGTCCAACATTGTCTCTAAATGACCTTAATATGCAATTCACAACTACATGTCCATAGTTGTGACATTTAGAACAAGTAACATTTGACAGATTAACTTGATTGATAGGTCTCTGAATTTTGTAATCATATGACCACCATTTTTTGATTCTTTCCCTGCACTCATTAGCTCTATGTCCAAACTTATTGCAATAGTAACAAAATCCATTAAATGTATTAAATCTAGCATTGTAGTTATCAGTTCTGCCATAGGAATTTTCTAATCTAGTAGTCGAACCTCTAGGTCTAACATTTGGACCATCAGTTTAAACCAACATACATTAGTAGTATGACCTTCCTTATGAAAATTAAAACATACCGGTTTATACCTTCTCTTTCCAGTGTTCTTGTTTACCTTGGGTGTTGATTTTCATTCTACATTGATGTCCTTAGTGCCAAAATATTCACTAGCTTCAAAGTTTGAAAAACCTAAACCTTGTTTCTCTCCATTCATCCTCTTCCTTCCAAGTTGTTCATCAAGTTTCACAGATTTCTTTCTGAATTTATCCAACAGATTATTTGTAGCATTCAACTTTTATTTTAGATTTTCATTCTCTTTCCTTATTCCCTCATTCTCTTTTTAAATATCATCTTTATCTTCATCTATATCATGTAAGTGTTCCCTCAATGTAGCAACCCCTTGCTTTGATCTAAATAGTTGCTCCAACTTTTCTATTAGGGTTTCATATTTAACCTTTAGGGCATCTTCAACAATTTTCTTGGCATCATCAACAACTCTTATTTTTTCAAGTTCTTCAACCATCTTGAAAGACTGACTTTCAAGCTCTCTTTTCAGGTTTGTCACTTCTCTTTTTAGTCCACTATTTTAATCCATTAGATCTGTAAGTACTTCTTATGATTCTTCAGATAAACTACCTCCAGACAGTTGTTCAATGTAGTCTTGACTTTCACTCAATTTCTCAGCAAGCCCTCTTATCTTAGCAAGGGAATGCCTCAAATTTTGCTTATCACCGATCATATGGTGAGTGCATCCACTATCTATGATCCAGACATCATTTTTACTAACCTTAGATATGAGTGTAGTTTCTACATACCTTTCTTCATCATCATCTAAATCATCTTTTACTTCCACAAACACCATCTTGATGTCTTCATCAGATTCGGTGTCAGTATCATCATCTTTGCATTTTGCTAGGTAACTGGCTTTCTTTCCTTTGTCCTTGTAGTCTCGGGTATCTCTTCTTTCTGATTTTTGGTAGTTTCTGTAATCACCTCTGTCAGAATTCTTTTCAAATGATCTATCATTACTTCTATCATATTTTATTTTGTTAGTACATCTTATATAAAAATGTCCAATCTCTTTACAATTAAAAAAATAAGTGGTAATTTACCTTTGTATTTACCTTTGCCTCTTTGCATTCTGCTAGCCATAGGTGCTTCAATTTCATCAAGATCATCTTCTTCACTTTCACTATCACTATCTTTTCTCATAGTGTTTTTATGACTTGATTTACTTATTCTCATAGAAGTTTTGAATGCAGACTCTATGTTTGGTAAGACATTGTTATCAAAGTTGTTCATTTCAAATGAAATCAGTCTTCCAATCAAACTTTCTAGAGTAACATTGCTATTTTCTACTGCTCTCATTTCTTGAATGGCAGATACTCTAATAGCATAAGTAGGTAGTAAGGTTCTTAAAATTTTACTTACCAATGTATCTTCTTCTAGTATACCTCCAACTCCTCGGATAGCATTGACTACCTCTTTTATTCTTGTATTGTACTGAGTGATGTTTTCACCTTCTTTCATTTTGAGATCACCAAAATTTCCTCTAAGGCTTTCTACCTTTGATCTCAAAACATTCTTGTCACCACCATGTAAAAGCATCAATTTGTCCCACATCTGCTTTATAGTCTTGCAGGTTTTGACATCTTCAAATTCAGCATCAGAGAGTGATGAAGCAAGCTCTACCATCATGCAATTGTGCTCAAGCTTCTCTCTCAATTGTTCGACTGTTGGTGCTCCCATGGGAAACACATATTCAACATCTAAGTATTGAGTAACATCATTACCAATACCTGATAAGTGGATTCTTATTCTACTCTGTCATGAAGCAAAATTATCTTTGTTCAACTTGGGCACATCTCGTCTGTTCATCTTGTGATCTTTAGCTTAGGTTTTGAAACCTTCCTTCTAAGCACACAAGATCTGATACCAATTGTTAGTAATAATTGAAGGGTGGGGTGGGTGAATCAGTGGCCTCAAAAATCAATCCTTAAATCAACCCTTAAAACTTATAACCACTAATTATGTCTCAAGTTATCTTTTATCCTACAAGATGTATACCTTGAAATTATTTAACCAATTTTCTACTTGTCGGATTGCTTTGCTAATCTCTCTTTTGTATGATTACCGATAGACAGTAAACTTATTTACTAAAATACAATATGCAGAGTATACTGATAAATCTAGAAATGCATATGTGAAATGTAAAACAGTAAAGTAATAAACCATAAACACATAACACAAGGATTTTAATGTGGAAAACCTGTTAAGGGAAAAACCACTGGGACCGGTGCCCCAAATTTTCACTCTTCTGAAGTGAGCTCTATTAGGAGCCAACCCTATTAAAGGTTACAAACACACTGTTAGGTGTTACCTTGTTAGAGGATTTAGAAATAGTTTGTCAATTAGTATTTGGCATCTAATGCTACCATCCTTGATCAAACACTCACTTGGCTTGTCAATAGGTATCAGGCATATCCAATGCTACTTTTGTGATCAAACTTTTTGATACTCCTTGGGATGTATCTCAATTTTAAAAGACTTTTAAGTCCTACTCGGTTAAGAGGCTTATATGTTGCAATGGTTAAATTGAAACACTAATGATCTATTCATACATACAACTAAATTGCAGATTTTCAGATCTATTGAAAGTCCATTACCTCTCTAATCAATATAATCACTTTATACCTTTGCTCCACAATGTTATGCTCTGTGATGCTTGTCTCACTGTTTGTTGGTGTCTATAGAATCTATCTGTTTCCTTAGCTTGTTGATCAGGACTGAATGAAGACTTTCTTCTCCTTCAGATTTTCTTTAGCATCTTTCCTCTATTCTCTTGTTCACCCCACAATTCGTAATGAATTGATTTTGTCTCTATATAGACATGATTTTCTCTTTTCTTGGCTTTCTTGATTCTTGGCGTGTTCCACAATTCTCACCAATAGATTTAAAGCAAACTCCTAATTTATCTCAAAGAGATGTTCTTGCCAACTTGACAAATCAACTTTAAATCACTTAGTTATCTTCGGCTTTATCTGGATGATTTAAAAAACGATAAGTATCCATTAATTCTATCTTTTAGCTTCTTGACAGCTAAGCATTTTGTCATTTTTTGAACTCTCTGTTCTGTCGGTCAACACTTCAGTTAGTCATTGGTGATAACTAACTATTCCATCAGTGTGAATTTAGTTGTCATTGGGATCTCCATCCTTGTCTTCTCCATCGGGAAACACTGAGACTCTTCTTGTTGGTAATGTTGTGCATTAGCTCGTGAGGTAACACTATGAGTCTACTCTTTTACTCTAACCATCAATGTGCACTTTGTTAGTGTATGCAGTCACTTAGTGAATATTTTACTTGTATGCATTACTGATAGCATAGTCTTGATTCATCGATTATTTGAAGTCTTTAGTAGTATTTCCATGACCATACAAATAATATCAAGTTGACATCAATGACAATACAATACATTAACTGATTTAATGCCTTGCATGTTCATCAACTTAATATCTTCAAATATTCAATCAGTTACATGTCATCAAGATTTGTTCCCATTACCATCAAAATTATCAACAGATAAAGCATTAGAATTGATTAAGTCTTGAACCTTATGCTTTAGAGAATAATCTTTTTCAGTATCATGGCCATTTTGTCGATGGTATTGACAAAAATCTTTAGAATCAAAGGATTTTGATGCTATCGTGGTAGGGAGAAGAGGTCAAATAGGAGGCAAGGTAATCATATTATCACTTAACAACCTACTCATAATAGAATGTAAAGATTTAGAGAGAGGAGTAAACGTACGATTCATACAGAAAGAAGTAGATGCATAAGTGACATTGTTGGATGCAACAACAACTTGATCAACAACAAAATTCATCTATTTATTGATCTTGACATAGTTTTTAGGTTTCTGAAACTTATTAGGATTAGGAGTAGTGTCACTCTTATCAACTGGAATAGGATCCATTGGAGTGTTTCTCTCAAATTGACTCACCTGTAATTGATAATGATGAAGTGCTGCACAAAGTTGTTGGAAAGAGGTAAATTCAGTAAGTAGAATCTTATCTCTAATATCCTTTTGTAAATTTGAAATAAACATATGTTGAATATCAATATCAGGAACAAGATAAGAAATTTGAGCATACAAATGCTTAAATCTACCTATAAAATCAGTCAATTTTTCCTTAATGTTTTGTTTACAATGCATTAAATCAGTTAAGGACACTTGCGGACCAATGTTATTTTGAAATTTTTGGATGAGGGTCTTAGCAAGTTTAGGAAAAGAATCAATAGAATAAGGAGGTAAAGAAAAATACCATTGGAAGGCCTTATCACAAAAATTTCTAGCAAAAACTTAGCTAAAATCATATGGTCATGAGCATAATCACTACAAAGGATTTGAAATATTTTAACATGAGTAGAAAGATCGCCTTTATCATTGTAATTCTCAAGTTGAGGCATATCGACTTGATGAGGGATGATATCATGAATAATGTCTAAGGATAAAGGACTACCCATGTCACATGTAGGAATACTAAAATTGGATTGGATTAAATATGCAAGATGGTGTTGTTAAGATGATACAGTTTGAGCCAAACTAATAATTGTGGAATCATTAGAAGAAATAGGTGGCATAGAAATATTAGGAACACTA
The DNA here is from genome assembly GCA_018584345.1 of Thuja plicata. Taxonomy (NCBI): domain Eukaryota; kingdom Viridiplantae; phylum Streptophyta; class Pinopsida; order Cupressales; family Cupressaceae; genus Thuja; species Thuja plicata. The sequence goes on from MU223506.1 coordinate 1,531,114, forward strand.
GGAAAAGTGTAGGAAGCGATAGGAATGGAAGACACAATTGATGGAACACTTGGAACCAAATTTGGAAGGGGATTGGAATAAGTAAAAGGCACACTATGATATGAAGGTTGTGAGGTAGGTAGAGATACCAGTGGAACACTCACATGAATATATGAAATTGGTAGAGATGTAGTCATCAAAGGAGTGTAAGTAGGAATGCTAGGTAAAGGAATAGAGGAAGGTCCCTCACTAGTGACAGGAGGAGTGAATCCTAGATCTTGAGCTTCTTGAGCTAAATATTTAACATTCAAATGCACAAGATGAGTGATACCACACAAGAGATTAACACCTTGATCACTATCACGAAGGAATTTGTTAAGAGAATCTATAACTTGGATGGAATCTTGATTATGGTTTTCTTGAATAAGTGAGTTTACCATTTTATAAAGTTCTGTTGAAAGTTTTTGTACTTGTTCAAGAGGAACTCTTAAAGCATCATCCTCATCATGAGATGAGTGAGAAGAGTTATGCTCCATAGAAGGATTGGAATCATGAGGTCAAATTGTCATCCGGGATCCTAAGGAAAGGAGAGGAAGACTTAGGTTCAAAGGAACCCATAGGTCTACGGATAATTCTAACTGAGATACTATAAGTAGAACTAGAAGTAAATCTAACACTAAAAAAGAAAGAGTTGTCTATCGCGGGTTCACCAAAATGTAACATATAAAATAAAAGTCACCAAAATGTAAGATAAGAAATAAAGATGATGACCTAATGTAAGATAAGAAGGATGTTGTTACATTTAAAATTAGAATGTTTATTGAAATGTGAGGGATAAATAAGATATTCTTTTTATCCTTAAATACACAAAGGAAGGATCCAAATTGATTAACCCCAAAGGAAGGATCAATGCATAAATGAATGAATCGATTGGAAATAGTAATAAAGAAGAAGATCTTAAATTTCATTTTATAGAAAACAATGTGTGATAGGTTTAGAAATATTAAGAAATTTAATTGAAATAAATAGGAGAAAAATACTAACCTTGAAATTTTACAGATCTGAATAATGTTGTTTTTGGGGGTCTACACTGAGTTTCTAGAAAATTTGCAACAGGATCTGGAAGAGAAATGCAAAGACAAACAAAACCCAGAAATATTTTTTTGATCTAACACACTTCTGATTTTGAACCTCAAGTCAATGTCACCATTGACCCAAAATTTATGATTCTAATCTAGGGAAGAATCAACCTCAAAAGTCTCTGATAGAAAATCTATTTCTGGACCTCGATAGTTTTCTAAAAAAGGTATCTGAATCTACACTCTAATTCGCTGTTCTAAACCTGTATCTGCAAGAAAATGGATTTGTTTGTTGGGGGGGAGGGTTTTTCCTTGGTCAAACCCTAGTTTTGGAATTAACCTCAAAGTATAATTGAAATTTCATAAATAAAATAAATGAAATGAACAAATTTACCTTGCTTGTAAAAGACCTTGTGGCGGATTCAAATCTGTGGATCCACAAGTATGTATGCACCAAATGGATATAGAATATAGAATGTAGAATGTAGGATGTCTGAAATCAATTGCTTGTAGATATTGAACACCAATCTTGAATGGATGATGCAGTGCAAGGTAGGAGAATCCCCAATGGAGATGTCCTAGCCCCCAGCAAATATCCACACTAGAAGATAATAAAAATACAGAGATTTATATCCACACAATGCAAATACTCATAATAGAATCATATTTTCATCCAACATGCCCGACTGTAAGGCCTTCCAGGTTACGGCCAAATACAATGCAATTACAATAGAAAATCTATAAGATCTCGCAAGATCCAAACTAAACTCTAGCTAGCCCAGATCCACACACTGGTAGGACCCCCCAAGGAAGATCTAAACTTGTGCTCGCAAGCCCACCAAGCAATCCCCTTGTTTCCGAAGCCGCAGCCACTAGCTCTTCTCAAAACTCACTTCTCTTCCTCTTCCTCTTCTCCCGGATGGATGAATGAATGACTAAAGACTTCCCCCACAACCCCTACTTATACCAATCTAAGCCACAGGTCGGCCCTGAACATAAATTAAATACAAATACCGAAATTAAATGCCACAAGTCGGCCAACAACAACAATTAAATGCACAAAATAGTTGTCTTAGTAAAATCGCGATATCTCCTAGCTCCGGATGAATTAGGACTCGTGCTTTGAACCGTAGGTATAAATCTAGGCCCTCTTCAATCCCTGAAATTTGAATCCTCTAAAAATTTGTGGAAAATTACTTATATGGCTTGTAATAGGCACCAAATTCCTAAGCAAGGCCAATCTCCTCCGGGTCCATGCCAAGCAACCAAGACCATGCCAAGTTCCATTAAATACATCAAAACCAATTA
>MU223506.1:1535816-1550044 GCA_018584345.1 Thuja plicata
GTCGGCCAACAACAACAATTAAATGCCCAAAATAGTTGTCTTAGTAAAATTGCGATATCTCCTAGCTCCGAATGAATTAGGACTCGTGCTTCGAACCGTAGGTATAAATCTAGGCCCTCTTCAATCCTTGAAATTTGCATCCAACACTTTTTGGAAAATTACTTATATGGCTTGTAATAGGCACCAAATTCCTAAGCAAGGCCAATCTCCTCCGGGTCCATGCCAAGCAACCAAGACCATGCCAAGTTCCATTAAATACATCAAAACCAATTACCAAAGACCCAAGTAGGTCCACACAACTCTACCAAATCCCTCACACGTGAAAATAAGTCCATAAAACTCCATCAAATCTCCCAAACATGCAGGATAGCCAACTACCCTGGGATGCTCCTGCATCAATGGATCTTGGAATAGGAAGAGGCTTGGAGGAATGTGGATGAAGAAATCTTCAACAAGAGGGCTCCATAGAGCTTGAATCCTTCTATGGATACCAATGGATCTTCTTGATGAATTGAGTGCTTGAGAAGTGCTTGAATGCTTGAGAATGGATGAATGTTTCATTGGCTACTTGAGTTGCTTCAAATATTGCTTCTTCACCTTTGGATATCACTTCTTAAGTCTTCAAGTCTTTGTCTTCGATTTCTCTTGCTTATTATTATCAAGTCTTAGTTGATGGTTAGAGAAAATGAGAGGAGAAGACTTCCTTATATATGAATCTAGGGCACAATATTCTAGAGAGGCCTACATAGGAGAATTAAATTCTAATTAGACCTATACCCTTAGAAGAGGACCTATATTAAATATAATTTAAGATTTTTTGCTCTGGAGACCGAAACAGTCGACCCGAAAGCGGGAATTAATTCTCTCCGAAGACCGATATCCAGAAACGCTGGAAACTTGAAATCTGGACCTTAGGTCAAAAAAAGGTCAATTCTAACCTAGGTCAAGGTTGAATTTGACCTTGACCTAGGTCAAAGTCAAGGTTGACCTTGACCCAGGAAGGTCAAATTTGACCCTGAGGTAAAAAATCCTAGTTTATAGCTTAGGGTGTCAGAAACAGGCTAGAAAAAGTAGGAAATGGAGCAGTACAAGGGAAAAAGCCAGATCCAAGTCAGAGACCCATTCAAGGTGCTTGAAATGACCCCAAAACAATTACTTGGAAGGCTAAAATAGTCTACAATGGAAGTTCTTCCATTTTCTGACTATACAAGAGGAAACAAACTATAGTGGGGATGACACCCACAAGCCCAATACTGCAGTAAATGAGTTTTCCCTTTTAGGAGCTATAAATACCCTTTCTCAGGGTTCACCCTATTAGGAGTGATTAGTAGACTAGTAGGAGTAAAAAAATATCAACTATGATCTACCTCGCTAGAAGATTTTAAACCTCAATAAAGAAGCTACCATGTTAAAGGATTTACAAATAAGAACCTATTAAAGTTCACCCTATTAGGGGATTTGACTTTCTACAACTGTTAGGGAACAACAAGATTGTTGATCTGTAGATTGACATTGATTTCCTATCAGATCCTTTCAGCTCCTTTCCTTCCTGATGCTATACTAATCTCTGCTCCTTCAATTCATGACTGCCCAATATGAAAATACGATCGCAACCCTAAATCAAATGATTTAGTGCTCCTTATATAGACTGTCATTAGGTCACATAAGACCTATAAATTTCCACTATACTCATCTCAAAGGATTAGCTAACCTCCTTTAAATCAATGTCAACAACATCTAATATTATGTCCTCAAAATGTGTTACCAATTTTAGAATTACTGTGTCAGCCTCAAATCCACCGCCTTAATCAAATTAACATAAAAATTTGATCAATGATCAGATAGGTAAAATGCCTTCACACTCAAAATATAATTCAATCAAAACTTGAGATAAATTATTGCAGTTGGAATCATTGATTCCACATACCATGTGCATACTATATCTTTGATCACAACCTATGAATCACTCCTCAAATCGACCGCTACCACAATCTGTATTTGATACTGTTCATCCTGAACAACAGTCAACATACATACTTGATCTTCCCTTTACCAATCATGTACAGTTCTAAATGATCATTGTAATCATGATAACTGAATACATTTCCATCAAGGACAACCAATTATGCATCCACTCATGACCTCTCTGCATATCTCCTCCAAACTATCATAATGCCAACAGATATACCTTGTGATATACCTAACTGTAAAATTATGAAGAATTTTAAATCTATTTGATGAGTTTTTGTATGTCCTACACTCATTCATGATATTTATATGTGAATGTATTGTTTGAATTAGTTGAGTGATCAATCTATACACCATCATAGTTGAAATAATGCTTTTTGGGATGACATATCTCATCACACTTTGAGCTACATGGATTCTATAGTGTTCATGTCTTCAAAGGTGAGGCATTGTATTTAGAGGTGAGAACTTGGAGTTGTGTGCGAACACAGTATTAAAACAAAATCTTGTATAATCTGCATGTTCTAAACTCATATATTATTTTTATGTTCATTGCAATAATGTTGGATCTTGGCAAAGAGAAAGAATATATTAGGAAGATTGGAAAAACATTTATCAAGCCAAAAAGGTGTGGTGGCTTGAAGAAAATTGTGGATGGTAGTGTTTTTGGTTTTGGGGTTCCATCGATACATAAGCCTCTGACTATTGGTTCTCCCTATTTACAATAAGCCCTAGGTGTCATTTATTATCAATGTGCTTGGCGATAAGAGGATGTACACAAGTATAAGGTGAAATGTGGGCTAGAGTACTTGAAAGGAGTTGATATAGTGTTGATTAAAGAGGATGTAGGTTAGTCCTTTGCCATGGAATCAATGGATTATGTTCCCTTTAAGAAAGATGATGCAGAGATCAAAGCAATTGGTAAATAGATACCTTTTGAAACTTCATATAGTTATATAATAGAATATGTATAAAGACTATATTTTCTAGATAATTTTCAACGATTGCTATGATGAGTTGTTTTTTATTTATATGATTTTTATTCTTTATAGTTAATATATGGGGTATTGCTCCCCAAGGCTAATTTAAACAATTATTTTTTTATTATGATTCAGAAATAATTATATTAAAGTTTCTTTATATTATCATTATCAATTTACATTTAATCTACAATAATATGCATCTAATTCAAAGTGTTATTTACATTTATCTTAGAAAATAAATCAATAGTACAACAATATAAATAGTTAGCATAATATGTGGTTATGTTAATAATCATATTATAGTGGCAACAAGGCATGGATCATCTTGTAGTAATTATATACATAAAAATTAACATAGTTGACACGTGTTTTTAAAAGTACTACACTTTTCAAAGTAAAAACAATTTTTTTTTATAGAAATAAAGAATGTTGGTTTTTTAAAAAAATTAATAGATATTCAAATAAACATAAGTAAATAATACATTTAATAATTACAATTTGTGTGTGTAATGTATGGGAATATGATCTAAACCTAGAATACAAACTAGAAATCAAACCCCATCCCATGAATTACAATGGAGAACAAATAATAGGCCCAACTACAAACCCTTGGGAGTGCTAGGCACAATGTATTGATTGTTCTCTTTAGTGCTTTGACTTGATTTGGACGTGATTAGAAAGAGGCAATGCAAGAGATAGGCTAAAAGGTACAAAATTGGCAATAATTAACATAAACTGACAAATATAGATATGATAATCAAATATAATGTATTGAACTAGAAATGGGATGCAAAGAGGAAATCAGTATAAGGAGCCTCCAAACAATCTCTAATCCAACTTTTTTGTATGAATATGGCACTAGACGCCAGTGTCCCAGGGGGCTATGTTGCTAGGAACCCTAGTCCAAATGATGAACAATGCCAAATTAATTCTTCATGTTTTCCTTCTATATCCTCTTATGCCTCCAATTTATACCTGCAACCTATCTTTGGACCTATGCCTACACGCATAGAGAGAAAATGGTGTTTGTGTTGTATAGGGGCTTGCATAAGTAGTCAAGCCCAAAATTCAAAATTAACCCAACAACAATAATGAGATGAAAATTAAATCTCTAATCTAAATTAAATGCTTGAATTTAAATTATTATACTCTTGATTGATGATGCAATTCTCTTAAGATAGTTCCTCCAAATGTTACTGCAATAACATGATGAATCATTTCAAAATATACCATAAACTTATAATTGAAGATGCCTTGGTTTATCTTTCTTCTCCTTCAATCAAATCTTCTCTTGATAAGATCCTTTCTCTTAAGAAGAAACTTGTAGATATGAGGTGCGTGTGTGATGTGAAATGAACTAGGAGAGGTGCCTTATATAGGGTCCTCAATTTTTTTTTGTATTAATACTAACCTACAATGCTCACATCCCGATTCAAAGGTTAGATTTGGGAATCCCAAGGCCTACACATTATGTGCCCTTAATTTTATCTCATAGAAAGGTGATTGAATGCTTCCGACTTCCGCAATAGTATGCAATTACATAATAAGTTAAATCCTTTTTGGCTTAAATTTCAAGGATGAAAAGTTAATATGGCGTAATTATTATATCCAAAATCCATATGGATGTGGATGAAATTAAAATGGGGTATTCATTGCATTCAAATTAACAATAATATAGGACCCATATAAGCATAGAATTATATAAGATAAAGGGCACACTAAAAGTAAGGGCCAAGTGTCTTGAGATTTAAAATATGAGAGGACTCATATTCTTGATTTAAATATTAATTCAAATACAAAAATGGTTCCAAATGTGCTTAGAGGAGAGGAAAAATAAAATGAGTGCTAGGAGAGTGTGAAATTGAACTCGTTAATTAGATTAGTACAATTTACAACACTACAATATGTATAGATATAATAAATAAAATAATCCTAAAGATGATCTAGTGTATTGGGAAAAATGTTTAAGATAATGAAAAAGCTTTCAATGCATGAACGGATAGATTGTAACTCGAACAATAATTAATTAAAAATAGTTAGTTTGGGACTTGCAATGGATGAAATTACAAAAATCACATGGACTATTAATGAGGATAGTATATCAAGGTTGTGAACATAAATTTTATTCATAGAATATTGAACGGATTTTGAGGGTTTATCTAGTGGTATCATGCTTTTGGAAATTTAAAATGTCTTTTTTTTGAAGTATGGAAAAGGAAAGATAACAATCCCTAACGAGGAGGGAAAGACTATTTTAGAGGGAAAAAGTGTGTAGGAAATAACTTGCACAATATAATATATACTATGAAATATGCTTCAAATACTTGATAATAAAATGCCACTTTGAAGAGGAAACCTCCTTATCCACTTCAAGGGGGATATCTCCAATAATCTTCAATAGGAATTAAATACTCAATATGATGAAATAAGACTCACACCTCATATATAAACCCTCTTTATGCTTAATATAACACCATGAGTGATCTAAAGAGCCAACTAGCTAAATAATAATGTAATAATGATAATATGACTCAATTAGGGGTTACGGTAGCCACAAGCTAACTACTCATAACCATATGCACACTGGAAGGTTGGGAACATAATATTTACCTCCTCTTTACAAAAGAACTATCCTCAATGCTAACTTATTATTCTTCTTCTTCTAAGAGATAGCACTTTTTAAATATTATGGGTATAAACCCTAATTTTGTAATAACACACTTAATTTTGCTCCAAATTCCTTAAAAATTGGATTGAAGATGCTTCAATAATTAGAATAAATAAAACACACACACAACTGGGGGGTGAATCAGCTGTGTCTAAAAAATCAAGACCTTTAACCAAATTACCAACTTAATTTCAGATCCAAAAGATAAATAGAATGCAGGAACATAACACAATAATCAACACATAACACCAACATTTTTGTCATGGAAACCCTGTTAGGGGAAAAACCATGGTGGGGATCAAACCCACAAGATGAATGTACTCTATCAAAAGAACTATACCCTTTTAGGAGTATTACAAAGGGGAATGCACATGTATTAAGGCACACTACCTAGAGCTCACTGCTCAAATACATCAAGGAATGTTCATTGCGTTACAAAAATCTCCGATCTCAAATAATAAAGGACATATTGTACACACTTTCAAACTAAAAAAACATCTCTTATATTCCAATATAGTTCCAATGAAGAACATCAATTCTCTTCCTCAATTGTATATTCCACTCATACCTCTTCTCTCAGCATCACATACATTCTCTCATTCAAATTTTACACTTTTTCAATCACAAATGATTACATATTTATATATATTACATCAATTTATCTCAACTAAGTCGGCCAGGGACCTAAATAAAAAATATTAATTCACTACAAATCAATACTCAATGTGATCAATTGAATGAGGACAAAGACATATTAATGATCCATAACAACATCCTCAAACATGCTCCAGATCCATAAATTAAGCCATGATCCTTTTCAACACACTACACCACCAAGTCATCCAAGAACAATAAGAACATCAACATGCCACATGGAAATCTTCAATTACGATCACATAATCCAACACGATCCACCAACATGAATATGACACAATCAAGAGACATCAAAAAGCAACATGAAATACCATGATATCAATGAGAACAACTCTGTCTCATAAATCATACTCATATCTACACTATTCATCATGAACACTAATCATCAACCACTGCCATAGAAGAAAATTAGCTTGCCAGAATCCAAATCATGAACCACTCAAACTAAGGACACACATCCAAGTCCTTAACTCGCCACCAGGTTAGAAACAAACAATATTGCATAACCGATCCACACCAATCCAATAATTGAAACACTATTACAGACTGAACAACCAAAATGAATGTCTTAGATAAATCCTTCACAACTCACTCCATTCATCATGCGAACCTCTTTCATTTGAACTAAATAAGGTACAAACATCCCCAAACACATTACCAACTTCGCAGCATCTGATATTCAATATAGTAGTTGTACCACATAAATCATCTCACTGAACATCTTAGGAACACTGTCACCAATAATAGGAATATGTTGACATCAATGGAAAAACATTAATGCCAGCACATATATGCACAACCTTAATAATATCTCAAAAATGTCCCCCTTTGGCATTGATCACAACATATGATGTGAAAATAAAATCAATGCACAAAGAACCAATAACCAACAATATTCATAATATCTTTCAAAGTTTCTCTAACAAACCTTCTTAATCAAAAAATAATATCTCCCCAACATACTAGTTTTACACTTGAACATCTCCCCCTTTGACATCAATGACAAAGGCACATGCATGCACTAAGTCATAGTGGCCAAAAAACTAAACAAACATCTCTCAACCACTATCCACTACTCCCCTGGGTATAGCTACCAAAAACATCAATCTGGATTAATGATAATTTGTAAGCACACTGGACTGATGCATCTCTAGCTCTGATCAAGAGGGGAAATCACCCTAAGCTTACCTCATAGATACTCATAAGTATCCTTTGAGAAGGGCTTCTTGAAAATATCCATAATATGATCTTTTGTAGACACATACTCCAATTTGAATTCTTTCTCATTGAACTTGTCTCTCAAGAAATGATATTTAATATAAATATGCTTTGTTTTTTATTGCAACATAGGGTTCTTAAAAATATTGATGGCACTTTAATTGTCATAATGAATAGTGATAGTCTCATCAATAGTCACTCTGATATCTTTCAACATTTGCTTCATCCACATTACTTGTGTACAAATAATTGCAGCAACAACATACTCAACTTCAACTGTAGATTGTCAAATACAATTTGGTTTCTTACTTGCCCATGAAACTAATCTCTTACCCCAAAAGAATGCTCCACCACTTGTTCTCTTTCTATCATCCACATTTCCATCCCAATCTGCATCAGTAAATGCACTCAATGTAAAATCATCATCCTTTCCATACCATAAGCCATAATCAACTATCCCTTTCAAGTATCTAAATATTCTCCTAACAACAATAGGATGTGATTCCTTCAGTTATGCTTGAAATCTAGAAACAATGCAAACAACATTCATAATATCTAGTCTAGTTTGTGTCAAGTATAGTAAGCCACCAATCATAGATTTTTATCTTGTTAGATTAGCATTAGGTGTATCATCAATCTTTTTCAATTTACAAACAGTAATCATAGGAGTACCAACATGTTTTGAATCATCCATACCAAATTTCTTCAACGATTCTTTCACATATTTAGAGTGGGATATTGAAATACCTTTATCAGTTTGTTTAATCTGGAACCCAAGGAATAATTTCATCTCACCTATCATACACTATTAGAATAAATGCAACACATACAAATGAGAAAGGGGGGGGGTGATCCAGAAATTACCAACTTAATCTTTGATTCAAAAGATAAACATGAATGCATGAACATAACGTAATAATAAATACATAACACCGATATTTTTGACATGGAAACCCTGTTAGAGGAAAAATCATGATGGGGATTAAACCCATGAGATGAATATATATAATCTATTAACATTACTATACCCTGTTAGGATTATTACAAAGGGGAATGCACATGATTTTAGGCACACTTCCTAGAGCTCACTGCTCAAATACAACAAGGATCTCAATCCCAAGGAAGGCTCACTGCCTTACAACAATATTTGATCCCAAATCATAAAGGACATATTTTCCAAGCTCACGAACTAAAAAAGAACATCTCTGATATGCCAAAACAATTCCAATGAAGTACAATAATTCTCTGCATCATTACGTCCACACACTCACTCGCTTTCTCTCACAATAAAAAATGATTATGTATTCATATACATTACATCAATTCATCTCAACTAGGTCAGACAGGGACCTAATTAAAAAATGTTAACTCAATACAACTCAATACACATTGTGATCCATTAAATATCGAATAAGAAATAACAACGATACAAAACAACATCCTCAAACATTCTCTAGATCCATAAATCATGCCACGATCCATCACAACATGCTACACCACCAAGTCGACCAAGAAGAACAAGAACAAAAAGAACATAAACATGTTACACAAAGAATATTCAATTTTGATCACATAATCCAGCACGATCCATGAACATGAATATGACATGATAAAAAAATATCATAAAGCAACATGAAATACCACGACATCAATAAGAACACCTATGTCTCATAAATCATACTCATCTCTACATTGTTCATCAACAACACTAATAAAAAATTACCATCATACAAGAAAATTATCTTTCCAGCATCCAAATCATGAACCACTTGAACTAACGACACACAATCAAGTCATTAACTCACCACCAGGTTAGAAACAAGGAATATTGCATAATCAATCCAATAACTGAAACATTGTTACAAACTGAACAACCAAAATGATAGTCTCTAATAAATCCTTCACAACTCACTCAAATTAATATGCGAACCTCTGCCACTTGAACTAAATCAAGTAGAGATATTCCCAAACACACTACCAGCTTCGCGACATCTAATGATCAACATAGTAGTTGTACGACATAAATCATCTCACTGAACATCTCAGGAACATTGTCACCAAAAGTAGGAATATGTTGACATCAATGAAAAAACATTAATTTCAGCACATATATGCATACTCTGAATAATATCTCAACAATATCCCCCTTTGCAATTGATGGCAACATATATTCTAATAAATCAAATCAATGCACAAAGAAATAATATCAACGGTACTACCAATAATATCCACAATATATATCTTTCAAAGTCTCTCTAACAAACTTTCCAAATAGAAAACAATCTCTCCCATAGTATATTACTTTTTTTCACATGAATCACTTCCCCTTTGAAATCAATAACAAAGGCACATATATGCACTAAGTCACAGAGGCCAAAAATCTGAACAAACAACTCTCAACCACTAACCACTTCTCCCCCCTAAGGAGTAGCCACAAAAAACATCAATCCAGATCAGTGATAATATGTACACTAGTACAAAAATCACAATATGCGACTAAAAAAACTAAAAAAAAAAGTATGTAAATGACTAAACTTAGTCACGTGACTATTAGTAGTTAATTTGCAGTAATTTATAATATGACTAAATGAGTTTAGTAATTTATTTAGTCTTTGATTTTGATCATTGATTTAGTCGTTGATTTAGTTGTGGATTTAGTCATATTTGGGAAAGATGGAATCAAACCACCATCCTCCTTATTGTAAAGCATGTTCTCTTCCATTGAGCTAGTGCCCTTTGATTGTCTATATTGATTGTCTCCATATAACTTGATCTTTTGTGTGTAAGCTTCCAATACTTAGGTAATTATTCATAAATTGTCCAAAATATGTAGTGTAAGTTATGCAAAAGTTGACTATAGTGACTTTGTTGTATATATTTCTCATCTTATTCATTTGAAATACTCAAATAATATTAAATAGGCATCGCTTAAAATATAGTGATTTGTGGGAAAACTAAAGAGATTGTTAATGAATAGCAACAAAAAGACAATTTCTAGTTATAGAAATGAATAGTAACTCATATACAATTGTAACCAAACATATACTATTATATTCACTAGTTAAAATTTTAAATCATTAAAATTTGACACTTTAATTAGCAATAGTCTTTCGGAGTGTCATGATTTTGAACAAACAAAAAAAGCTCAAAATAAAAGAAATTAAGCTTACTTTAAAGATAAGCTATATATCTATTGCATTCTGGAGACATAAAATTGAAAAAAGGTTAGCATAAGTCCAATGTAACTTACCCTCAAATGATTGCCATCAAATTTATACCCATCATGACAATGAATTTCATCTTCTACATTGCGGGCATCCTCAATCTGAAGATTTGTTAAATATTGAAGATATTAATGATCTTGGCCTAGTAAAAAAACAAGAGGTTTGTCATGAAAATGATGGTATACTGCATAAATTCTAAAACCTTAAAAAGTGAATTTTATAGCCAAGTACCACACCTCAATAAAACAATAGCTTAGAGGTTTGGGAAGATTCTTCAGATCAATATTAACAATAGGACCATACTGTCGAACGATTAGTCTATCAGGACCAAGAAAATTGCATACCAAGAAATAAAAATAAACTATTTAGAGCAAGTTAGATGAAGAACAAAACACTTGCAATTGACAATTCAAGAGAAAGATAAATATTGGAGTAGAGATATGTCAAAATAGTCATTGAATTATGCTTAACTAAAAGCACGATGATAAAAAAATCACATAGCCACTGGAAGTTCAAAATGTGTTTGCAATAGATATAACATAAGCATAAATATGCATCATTGCAATAAGACCTGAATTGACCTGAATTGAAGCATGATATATTAATGGAAATGACATTTCTTTATTATAATTGGAAATCCTACAAGGAATACACACTCATTAGGCCAAACCTATACTTATACAAGTGCAAAATCATGGATTCAGATCATAAAGAAGTTTAGGCAAAAACTTATATAAATGATGAGTTCAAGCTAAGAACCTTTTAAAAGAGATCCTCAACTTCCCTTTCCTTGATATCTCTAGGTAGATTGCCAACATATAAAGTTCAACTAGCTTGGTTGCTCATTGTCACCATACCAAGTAAATATTGGGAAATTTGCACATGCTGAAAAGAGAAAGTGCAAGTTATGTCAGAAAAGTAGAAAATCGTTACAATCCTTGGTTTCTAAATATAATATACTCAAACATAACATTAAAGTATAACTTCATTAAAACCCACAGGCTAGCATCAAAATTAGAGCCAAATACATTAAAAAAACTACATCAAAGAGGAAACATGAACAAGTTGCAACAAAACCTAAACACAATACCTATGCCCAATGGTGTATGAACTAATGAGGTTTCTTGAAGAATATGAGTTGTAGAAGTTCCATGTTTTTGAATCACCCTTTCCTTCTAGGCCGAGGAATACAAGATGTGAAGTAATATATTTTAATGAAGATCCAATTAAAATATGTGTGAAGATAAAATTAGAAGATATCACTGTGTCTTACAATGATATGATTTTTCTTAGCTTCTTTTGGACATGTTCAAGAAAACCAGTGATAATTATTACATAGAAAATGAGAAAATTGCAACACAATAGATTGCAAGAATTTATTGGTAGTTCTAAGGATAAAGAGACCTTTAATGATTGGTCTGGGGCACAAGCTTGTATGTTTATATATAGTTTGGATGATGTTATATTATCATATGAATAATTTGGATGATGCCAGTTTACAAGCTTAGTCATATGATAAATTACAATTTGGATGATGCCAATTTACAAGCTCTATCATATGTTAGACTCTAATTTAGATGATGCCATCTTAATGATAGACTGATATAAACATAGAGCAAGCTGCCAAGTTCCTTGATATGTACAATTTGGATGATGCCAATTTACAAGCTCAATCATATGATAAACTAATAAAAACATAGTACAATCTTCCATGTACAATTTTCTTGGTGGAAAAAAACCACTTGAGGTTGAATCTGATGCTCATCAGGAAGCTGGGAAATAATTGGGTTGTCAATCATGTGGGAGCGTTATACAACCTCTATTTAGTTACTTCAGCTTCTCAATCATGTTTATTTAGCTACTTCATCTTGGGCACTTAGACTTGGCATTTTCAGAAATTGTATTGTCCTTTGTCTTTCCTATAGGTTGATTAGAAATGGAATGGTAGTTGGGGTCCATGTGTAGTTTCTAGGTGGATTTTTCCTAGTTGATGGACTCAAGTACATGGAGAATAATTTGACCTCTTTTGGGATCCATGTGCTTGTGGAATTTTCCCATGCCTTGGGATTGGTCATCTTTCTCAAATCAAAAACTGACTTATCTTTGGGAAAACACTTAATGCTTGAGCAGATTTTCCCCATTTCTTGGGTCCAACCTCCATAACATCAATCAGAATTTGCTAAGTGTTTGGGCCTGAACTTGATCTTGATTTGGATTTTGATCATGTGTTGGGAAAATACTTCATGATGCCCATCATAATTTAACTTGTACTTGGGCTTGAGCATCTAAGTGCAAATCCAAATTTGCACATGAGTTGGGCCTGAAATCATGAAGGCTGAGCGAAATTTGATAAGCCCTTAGAATTGAATTTATTGTCTCCAAAAATGGTTAATTATAGAATTTTTTTTCCCTTTTCCCAAACTTGATGCAGGAGCATCCTGGGTGTAAGGGCAATCTTGCATCACCCAAAAATATGTGTTTTTCTATTCAATAAGGGCTATTTTGTATAAAGCTGCTATTTTTGGAAATTTACTATTTTTAGTAAGTTGGTCATTTGAACTCAGAATGTTCTAATTTTCCAAGTGAAGGTTCATTTTAGTCATATAAGAATGCCAGTTAAATTTCATTGCCAGATCATCTGTATTAGCGAAGTTATTAAGGATTTACTGTTGAGATTTTAGAGTGCAAAATCTTTGAGCTCAATTTTCAGGACCTTAGAGGCTCTGGATCGAGGTTGAACCCCTAGCTAACTGGCACTTCGCAAGTTAGGCACTGTAGATCCCAATCTCCTCTTTTCGGAAAGTGGTTATAATAGCCAAATGGAGCTACGGTTCAAAAGTTATGGCTTCCGGAAGTTGGGCTACCTAATCTCATGTTTTATAAATATTTAAAGCCGACCCTTTTGTAATAAAAGTGAAAAATAATTAAATGCTAAGAGTAGTCGGCCTTAATGGCTAGATTTCTAGAACCTTCTCGGGCGGTGGAAATTGCCTATATAAAGAAGGCCCGTAGTGTTGTCTAGGGTAGTTCTAGGTAGATCTGGGTAATAATTTGAGGCTTTGTCCTACAGAATATTGTAAGGGAAATGCCCATGTGGCTTTGCATATTGTAATTCTGAAAGTTTTTAATTCCAAATTTGTGGAGATAATAAGAAGCCCATTTTCTGTTCTTGCAAATTTTTGTTGCTTCTCTATTTCTATTATGTGTTTGTGGCATTAAGGGGAGCACCCTTCATCAAGTGGTATCAGAGCAGGAGTTCCTGAGTGTGTAAATAGATCACCGACTGTGAGGCAGTTTGCACCGGGACCGTGGTTAGGGTTTCAGCACACATCACGAAAATTCCCCCACGAAGGGAACGTGGTGGAAGAGCTAGTGTTGTGACACCTGAGGTTAGAGAGCTCCAGAGACAAGTGCAAGCATTGCAAGAAGAGATTCACAGAGGAATGAATCTTAATGTTAGAAATGAAAGTGAGGATGAAGCCAAAGAAGGAAATGATGATCAAGAAGAAGTTG
>MU223506.1:1553482-1568082 GCA_018584345.1 Thuja plicata
ATGCATCTAAATTGAGGAAGATAGATAAAGGAGAAATAAGTAGTGCTGAAGCTGAGGATTTTGCAGAACACTTGAAGAACATCCATGAGGAAGTGAGGAAGCACATTACCAAAATGAATGCACAGTACAAGGCTAAGACAGATGAGAAAAGGAGACATAAGGAATTTCAGGTTGGGGATGAAGTCATGGTTCATTTTCGGAAGGAGCAATTTCCAGTTGGTACATATAACAAGTTGAAAATGAAGAAGTTTGGACCATGTAAGATACTTAAGAAGCATGATTCAGGAAATGCATATGAGGTAGAATTGCCTAGTGAGCTTAATATTTCACCAGTGTTTAACATTTCAGATTTGACATAGTATCATGAAGGAGGTGTTGAAGATGAGATCACAGCGGCATAGTGGATTATTCCAGCAAGTAGTTCAGATACCAAGGAGATTGAAGACATACTGGATAGTCGTGTTTGTAGAAGCACAAGGAACAGGACATATGAAGAATATCTGGTCAAGTGGAAAGGACGACCTATTGAAGATTCATCATGGCTGACAAGGGAGGAGGTTAACCATCTTGGTTTTCCTCTACACACCTGATTCGTGACAGGGTCACTTCTCAAATTACCTCGGGTATCTGATGCAGGAGCATCCTGGGTGTAAGGGCAATCTTGCATCACCCAAAAATATGTGTTTTTCTATTCAATAAGGGCTATTTTGTATAAAGCTGCTAGTTTTGGAAACTTACTATTTTTAATAAGTTGGTCGTTTGAACTTAGAATGTTCTAATTTTTTTAGGTGAAGGTTCATCTTAGTCATATAAGAATGCCAGTTGAATTTCATTGCCAGGTCATCTATATTGGCGAAGTTATTAAGGATTTACTATTGAGATTTTAGGGTGCAAAATCTTTGAGCTCAATTTTCAGGACCTCAGAGGCTCTGGATCAAGGTCAAACCCCCGGCTGATAGGCGCTTCGCAAGTCAGGAACTGTAGATCGTGATCTCCCCTTTCCGAAAAGTGGTTATAATAGCCAAACGGAGCTACGGTTCAAAATTTATGGCTTCCGGAAGTTGGGCTACCTAATCTCATGTTTTGTAAATATTTAAAGCCAACCCTTTTGTAATAAAAGTGAAAAATAATTAAATGCTAAGGGTAGTCGGCCTTAATGGCTAGATTTTTGGAACCTTCTCGGGCGGTGGAAATCGCCTATAGAAAGAAGGCCCGTAGTGTTGTCTAGGGCAGTTCTGGGTAGATCTGGGTAATAATTCAAGGCTTTGTCCTACAGAATATTGTAAGGGGAATGCCCATGTGGCTTTGCATATTGTAATTTTGAAAGTTTGTAATTCCACATTTGTGGAGATAATAAAAAGCCCATTTTCTGTTCTTGCAAATTGTTGTTGCTTCTCTGTTTCTATTATGTGTTTGTGGCATTAAGGGGAGCACCCTTCATCAAAACCACTCTCTCTCAAGGACTACAATTTGTCTAAGGATTTCAAACTTTCATGTTTCAATTAAAAGCACTCACTCTCCTCAAGGCATATCCTTCCCATGACTTTGATTTCTAGTGACTTATAAGATTTCTAAATAGTTGAGGATGAGATGAGATAGATACACCGATGTTATGTTTGTATTAGTATTTAGAATTTGTTTTACATTTATACTATTTAAAAAAAAGGACAATATTTTATTTTTTGGACATGGGATGAATGTTTTCCACATGAGCTAAAAATTATTTTCAGAATTCTACTATAGCAGAATAATCAATTCCTTAGATTTGAAAATAGAATAGAAGTAAAACTTAGCTTTTGGCGTGTCAAATATTCTCACCTCTAAAAGATAGTAGGAAAACCTTTCTTCATGTCCAACAATGCACTGCAAGTTAATACACCCTAAAGAAGCCATAGTTTGGCATATGCATTCAACAAATTCAACTTCATTGTCACCAAAATAATTGATTCCTGAAGATGAGTTGTCCAAGAAATCTCTTACAAAATTCATAACAATATCAAAGATAGAAGTTATGGTTGAATCAAAATCCAAAAGAGTTTCATTAGATGGATTTTGCCTGGAACACAAGAAGAGTTTATCTCCACCAATAACAAGGATAAGGCCAATTTTGTAGCATACCTTGAAGCAATCAGCTTAAAAAATTCACAAGCAAGGGGATGAAATCAAAGATAGTATAGAATATTTTCACATCTATAAAATAGGGAATGCACATGCTTAGATCCACACTACCATAGAATTGCCACTAGAAGCATATGGAACTGAGATTGGTTGTTGTTAAAGCTTACACTTCTGTCAGATGAGAACTCCCTACATGTGGGATAGGGGCCCATTCTACATATGCATTAACAACATCTAGAGCTGCAGTAACAGTAGAAGTATTTTTCTTGACAACATCCATTTATTTTTGTTCCACAAAACTTATGGTTGCTTGTAAATATCGACAAAGCAACTACATGAAAAAAAAAACTTTCTATCATTTTCACAAATTATAAATTGAACTAATCTACTATTATACTATACAATCTATTTACTCTTACTATATCTAATTGATTAAAAATATGTGGCAAGGAAAGTGTTACAATATGATGTAGCACCCGACATAATTCTTCAACATCAGTAACTTTTTGGTGTTATCTATTTCAGTTTTCACTACCTTCTAAAGTTATAAAGCAACATTATATTATTACCATGGTATTTTAGTTTTAACAAAGTGATGTTATTCCCCCCACTTTGAATGCCTAAGGAAAATTGGGACTTGGATAAAATAGATTCAAAATTGAAAGAGGACTTAGAGGGAAATGAACTAATTTGAATTTTAAATTGCTTGTTTCCATCCAATTCTATATAAAGGGGATTTTGGCTCGTATTCAGATTATCTAGAGTTGCACACATAAGAAAACCATGTTGGAATGAAAAGAGAGTTCTTACATGAGTTGATTGAGGATGAAAATCCTCATCAAAGATCACTAATTTCAGTGATGAGAGATCCATCCAAGCTGGTTAGTCATTTCACACAAGAATCACACTAATTTTATAGAGCTATGGAAATTTGGGATTTCAGAAAAATGAAGATTTAAATGGTTTTTTGAAAGGGGGTTGGAGTTTTTTTTTTCCTTTAGTAAATTTTACAGTGGTTTATCAGTAGTATTCAAATGAAAGACATTATTTATTTCTCAAAAGTATAGGATTTAGTTCAAACTGATTATATAGAACTTGTAAATGCAGAATTTCTTACCACTTGACTTCGGAATTAAAAGTAACAAAAGAAAAATTTATGGGAAAGGGAAGGAGTCATAACAAGAATGAAAGTGAAAAATAGAAGGTTCAGTTTTATTATTTCAAAAAGATTGATTAAAAAAAAGTTTAGGTAAGAACAAATTCAAGGATTAAAAAGAATTATTGTACAAGGGACTAGAAAAATTGGGGGGAAAGGGAAGTACTAATAACAAGAATTAGAGAGGTAATCATAACCTATGTTCTATAGTGGTTTAGGGACATGGAAGAGGGGAGATAGGGGACATTCCAAGACGCTCCCTAAAGAGCCAAAAATAGGGGACAATAGTATACACATTTCTAATATATATATGTGTGTGTATACATTTTTAAAATATGTTAAGATATTACTGTTAGGAATAATAGTCCACCAACACAACTGAGAGGTGGGGGGGGTGAATCATTTGTGAGACCGATTATTAACCATTAGACTTTATAAGCCAAAAATTTAATCCAAATGATAACAAAGTAAATGAAACACCCTAACACAATCCTTTGTTGTCAAGGAAACCCGATTAAAGGTAAAAAACTGATGGGAATTAGCACCCACAAATAGTGTACTGAGAGTATAGTATCCCTGCTAACATATTTATCCCTATTAGGATCTTATTAATGCATTACAATACATAGTCCATGTTAAAGGACAAACCTTGTTAGGAGTCAAGAGAACAACATGCTCACTGCCTAAAGAAGGTTAACTAGTCCAACTTTAGGACTTACTATCTGAAATGCAAGTGTATACTAAATATACAATCCTATGAATAGTCTGATAGAAATTGTCTTTTATTGATCAGTTCCAATGAAGTCTCTTAATCACAACCTATTCTCTACATCCAACGGACTTCGCACAAACAAGCTTGCAACTTCCACACTTTTTTGTTACCAAACACTCCATAAAAGAAAATAAATTTCTTTTATACAAGTTTACAATAAGAAATTAGGTCGGCCAATTAAGACTTCCCCGTTGCACAAATAATTACATAACCCCTTTCTAAGATACACACGGTACCTATAAAAAGTAAACATCAATTACAATTCATCAATTATAATCCCAGATCCGTTATCTACGCTCGCCATCCATAATACACACTTCATCGACTATGAAGTCAACCCAAAATAGGTCTTCTCCAGAACACACACCATAGATGACATCACCAAGAGTCTTGTGACCCAAGAATCATAAAATATATTCCTCAACATGTCTTCTACCATTCCTCAATCTCGCATAACATGAATTGATATCTCATGCAAGTTATCCTCAAAACTTAGAGACTAACTTTGTCATAGTTCGTTGTCATTGTCTAGTATCCAGTCTTCACTAAAACAACTGTAACTTACACCATATGCAACATTAAGTCAAGTGACCTTAGACATAAGATCATGAAACATTAGTGTACACACCCTCATCTTCGCATGCTTTGAATAAACCGTACAATACCCGTACACTTTTTTCATCCTTCTAAGAAACAATAATAACCAGTCTGTTCTGTCTCAATAGAAACATATGTTGACATCAGTGACAAAACACGAATGCCAACAACAACAAAAAAAAAAAAAAAAAAACCAATTCCAACAATTACAGATAGAGAGAGGGAAAGAGAGAGATATGTCAATAATTGACTCTAATTAGAAAACTTACTATCATCCAAAAATAGATTCCATATTTACAAAATCCCATAAAAAAATAATTTAATTAAAGTTGCATGTATGTTGTTGAATGCCAAATGTGTATGATACCATCTTCTGAGCCAGTGATAATCATAGGAGGCTTGGGATGAAAACAAACCGTTGATATATTATGTGTATGTCCTTCAAGCATCTGGATATAACTTTTTTATGGTAGTTCTACACCTAATACAAGTACGCCAAATAAAATGAACAATGGACTATCATTCAAAAATATTCACATAAAAGTAATAGATATCAATTAGGAAGTAATTTGTAAATAGCACCTTGGGTATATGATCATCTGAACCTGAAATCAGATATAGTCCATAACATCTTGTAAAGTAATCAACACAAATTACACCCTTTTTATGAGAGAATGAAGAGTAAATTTTGGTTCTAGTGAGCCAATAATCCAGATCTAGATAATAAATTTAAGTTAGGAAAATTAGTTCAAAATAAGTATAATATCTAGTAAACAAGTCCAAATTCAGCATACAAGAGATACAAAGAAATTAACTACAATTGTACATGATCTATGCTCTCATATATTAGATATTTACAGAGAAGAAAGATATAGAGAGAAACTTGTAGATGAAAGGACAATTCTAATAAAAGAAATAGAAAATGATCTAAAGAAATAGAAGCTTCTAGGAGAATATATGTGTAATGTAAGATGCATATACATACTTGTAAATAACAAGAATGTATTCTTCAATACAGTACAACTCATCTAAATGTAATCAATTAAGATAGAATTGCTTTTCATTAAGCACTTCTGCTCCAGATAGAAAACGTAATCTGTTAAGGCTCAAACGAACCTAATGTCAAAATGCACTAAGCTTAGTGCCTTATTCTCTTGCTCATAATTTCATCAATTTTACTGGATGGATTATCATATTTTATAAGTAATAATATTAAGAAAAATGCATCTTAAACATTGGAACAATCATATTTCCTATGCCAAAATAGAGCTTTAAAGAGGGTACAAGTATCCGCTAAAGTATAGAAAATGGAGGATTATCATTAAATTTTGCAGTCGTAATTGCCATGGATATGTTCAAAATGGACTTGCTGGAGAGATGTATTCAAACAAATGCAATCAATAGGAATAAATTTCCATAGTAAAGCTGTACATTTTTTTTTGGATATACGTAATGAATTTTCATGAGGTGACACAAGAGAACCCCTGTCATATTACCTTAAAAAAATATAATAAACAAGGCCAAGTTACACAGAGAATATGTGCTTGACCGCCTACTATCTACAGGAAGCCAAAATACAAAAGTATATAAGGTAATTACCATTATGCTTTTTCATAGAAACAACCATCAACAATACTTTTATTTTTTGAGAAAAACTAATTGATTAAGTTAATGAGTTTACTTAGTGAAAGGTCAGACATTAGCTGAAATAAAAAGTGTTTCTCAATTTAAAAACAAATAGTTCAATAAGTTGAAACTTGATATGTGTATTGGTATAGTCTAAAAAATGACAAACCATGAGGAAATTGATGGTAATGTGTTCTCCAACAGTAAGAATATGCAAATTGTATTGGAAATACATCATAAAATATAATTTTCATAGAGAGATATATTTATGATTGCATGTGCCTAATTAGTGCACAATAGTAGTTGCCTGCAAATGGAGGAATTTAATGTTTTCAAAAGGAATATGTTTATGCATGTATTATGTTATGAAGATGTTTTCAAAGGATATAGGTCCATATTTCCTTTTGGGGTAAAATCTCAAATGTTAGGTGTCCTAGCTGTTGGAATAATAGAAAGTTGTGTACTGAGAGGGGAGGGGTGAATCAGTACCCTTAAAAAAATTTCAAACAATTATTTGTACTCATAAACTGTAGTAGCCGACTGAGTAGATTGCTTTCACAATACATGTAATGTTATTGTTGAAGTGTAAATGCATGTAATCAAAACATTAAACCATTCATGAAAGTCAAGTACACATAACACATGTATTTTGGTATCGTAGAAAACCCCTGTTAGAAGGTAAAAACTATGGTGGGGATGAGACCCACAAAGCTTCACTACTGCAGTAATAAAATAGCTTGTTAGAGCTTACAAAGATTGGTCACTTCTAGTGACCTTACCTTGTTAGGAGTAACAATAAGATCGATTATATCTATCTCGTGTGAGGATTTTGCAACACAAAGTATGTGTGCACTCTGTTAAGAGATTTAAGAAAAGACGGTTAAGTCTACTCTGTTAGGAGATTTTAGGGTATATTACAATTGTTAGAGAGTATCAGAATTTGTGATCTAAAAAAATACAATCTGAATATTGTGGATAACAGATCCCTTAAGTACAATAAAATCATCACCTTGTTGTGACTGATAATACCTTTTGTACTGCTCGGTAGCCGTGTCTATGTTCTAAAAACTGACTACTTCAATGAAGTCCTTGTTGTAAAACCCTTTGTCTGATCTTCTGATGTCCTTAGTGTGGCGGCTACTTGATCATAAATTGATCATCATACATTACAAAATGACATCTTAACCTTACATATATCAAACCTCTTCACCTAATTAAGGCTTTACAATATCTTAGAAAACCTAAGATCAACAGTGTACAAAATTTCCCTTGATCATCTATACATAGGAGATACAAACAATTAATGAGTGCATGTATAATTAATTTCCTCCTCGATCATTGTAAACCGTTATCTAGCTCGACAAAAAGTTGTTACCTTGATTGATGTGCCAATACAAACTTTTATGTAACCACTAGTTTACTCGGTAAATATTGTCTCTCGGTGTACCTCGATGCTCCATGTTTACTGTTGCTTGGTATGTCCGTTGCTTTGTGATCACTACATTCAATTAGCTCTGCACTTAGTTAACTCTGCTGCTCGGTGATCATTACTGACTAGTCTGTCTTTGACTCTGTTACCGATTGGCAATTTGAATACTTGAATACTAATGGCAATTTGCAAACTCGTATTGAGTAACATTCTCCCCCTTTGGCATTAGTATCAAAAACTTGTATATGTAGTATATACATAGTGACTACCCCTTTGTACATGCTCTCAGTATGCATAGATATATTATACATATATTTCCCCCTTTTTTGAAATTAATGACAAAAATAACTTACAACTTGTCAAAAATGTTGGGATGGGTCTTCTAGAGATTTTCCATTAGTTTCTCCCATCCCTCTTTTAAATGCTTGAGGGTCAATTGTTCCAAGTTCAGTTGAGCATGCATATCATATATGCTCTCTGTAACTGATAGTTCTGGGGTGGCAATCAAATTATTTTTCATTGTCACATGTTTTTGCATCAATACTAAATGCAGTAGTAACTTAGCCTATAGCTCGGTTACCTAATCTCTTATCTTGTTCTCTTCCTTCTTCATGTCAAGTCTTAACCGTTGTATTTGTATAACCTTGGAATAATGCATTTGAAATGCATGTTTCTCAGTTGTAATATTATTTACACTATATTTTAGATCATCATCTAATTTCTTCATCTTTTCACTAAGCTCAGTAGTGAAGTGATTTAATGTGCATAATTTTTGCAGAATTGTAAGTGCTTGAGTAATAACAGTTTCTAATGTTGTTACAAATTCTGAGAGGGTTACCTTATTTACTGCCACTGCTTGGCTAATATTTTCAGTAATCTTGTACTGAATCTTCTTTTTTATTATTTCTTCTATCTTCCGCTCAGCATCAATATCTCACCCATTTATTTCCTCGGTGAGCAGTACAAGTTGATCAATGATGGGGGTAGATTTATTGATGTTCACATCGGGAACAACTAGCTATAAGATATCCTTTGCTACTTCTAACACCTGTGCATTCTTGCGTTCTAATCTCAGCTTGTCTTGAGCTTCTTTTCGGGTGCATAGTTCACCATATTTTCTAAGTGTTTCTGGATCAAGTGTCCTCAGATCACATTCAAAGATGTCAATGATTTCATCGAGTGTGACTGGATCCTTGCTCCCTTTCTTCTTTTTCTTCTTCTACCCTTGTACACTTGAGGTAGGAGATAATGTTAGAGATAATTGAGCCTTGTGCTCGGTATCTGGCTTTGGTGGCCTGGTAGATGTGGTGACTTGTGTAGGGGGCTTGGTAATTGACCTAGTGTCAGTGCTAGAAGTGTCTACCATTGTTTTTGTATTACCTTCACCCTTATCTACCACATTAGGGGTTTCTTTCAGTGCATCACCTTGTGTAGTCACTCCACTATGCTCGGTATCCTTACCAGTTTCATCACCCTTGTCTTCATGTGTATCTGTTACCTGCTCTGGTTATCACTTCATCTTCCTTTTCTTTGTCATTGGGATCACCTTCGGTTATGTCATCTATTGTGATCTATGCATGTCCAAGATTAGTCAAGATCTCAAGAATTTCATCCAAGATATTGTCAACAGTTGCATTTTCAACATTTATTATTTTAGTGCTCGGTCGATGTCCCTCAGTATCGACTGTAGATGCAATGTCCTTTGTTTGCTTGGTTGGACGTAACATATTTTTCCAAATCATACTACTCTCTTCATCAACTTCTTTCAATTTACCTTGAAGTATATTGAGTGCTCGTGATTTCTTTGGAAATTTCTTTGCATACTATTGCATTATGTCATTAATTTGTTCAATTGTGTAATCAGCCTTAAGTACAATGAGTGTTGTCTCTCTCATCTGTTCCTTTGTTGTTAGTGCATAAGTCCATATGGATGATATTATTTCATATAGTTCTTGCGATATGTATGTAGCAAATTCTACAAGAAAATTTTTAAAATAATCATCATACCTATGATAGCTTCTTCCAATTTATCCTGATTCTCGGTAGTCAAGTTTGCATAATTGTGTATCTTCGGATGTCCTAACCTTTTGGTTGACCTTATTGCTTCTACGATTTCATCAATATTCTATGGCACTTTGTTTTGCACAACCTTGAATTGATCAATATTATCGTCAGGATCATTCTTATCATATTTATCTCTCACATACCTTTTCCTTCTCTGTTTTGGTGTTGGGGACTCAGTGGTAGCCTTAGACTTCCTCATCTGATAAGTATATTTTGGTGAGGGTCTAGTAATTTTAGCAAATCCTTTCTTCAAAGGTGGCAAATGTGTTGTCACTGATCTTGTTTGTGTACTAGGTGGACTCTCAGCCTTTGTGCATTTTCCCTTCTTGGCCTTAGGTGCCTCTTCCTGTATTTCATGTGTGGATTTATCTGCTTTGGCAGACTCTGCATCTTAATATTCTCCTTCACCAATTGTAGGATGCTCCTTGGTGTCATCCACAGATCTGTCAAGTTCTTCATCAGTTGTAGAGAACTTCCTTTTCAATGTCTTGACAATCTTGGTCTTCTTTCTACCCATTTTCTCAACTTGTAGTCCAATCTATATTCATGGTTTAGCTTCATCATATGTGCCAAATCTCATCGCATATTTTTCAACAGGTTTATTTAATAGTTTCTCTATAGCCTCAGAAGCTAAATCTATGCCGATCTCATAATCCATAGGAGGTATCCATGTTGTCCTTGATTGTACTGCTTTGATGAGTGTTGTGTCGGTGTCAACCACAAAACATACATCCTCTTTATACTTCTCTACCAACATAATAGGTATTCTTGTCCTTTTCTCCATTCTTTCTTTGAACTTCAGAAAATAATCATTCATTATAGGTTCAAAATTTGCTCCTAGACTCTCAATGAGTTCACCAATTTGCAATGTGATCTCGGTCGATTGGTCCTCCATGTTACTTTACCAATGGAGGGAAATAACTTTTGCAAATAGAAAAATATACACATAAGTAGGGAACCAAACTTACATATATTTGATCTTGTTGATCGGATTGTCTTCATGTTTTCTTCTAGTTTCCTTTGCAGTAGCTCAGCTAGGTCAAGTTGCAAACCCTTCTTTACAATTTATATGCAATGTTGAATGCTCCACATGCAAAACTGTTAGGTTTGCTAGATTGGAAGATTTTGTATGCAATAACATATGCACCAAATCTTAATTTAGGATCATTGATGGTGTTGATCCTTAAACCTCTACCATCCCACTTGGCTCCTGTTAGTTTCTTGATTTCTATTCTAGGCGGGTGTCTTAGGGCATTTGATTTGTCTGATGTCGGATACCCAGTTACTGCATGTATAACATCTTTACTTAACTTCTTTGGTTCATCTAGTCATAGCTTGCTATTGTGTACTCGGATAAATACTGTGTATCCACTCTATTTTGAATTCATTTGGGAAATGTAGGGTATTGGCTAACCCTTTGACTTCCAGATGCTTGTAATCATCCTTTAAATTCCCATTAGAGCTAATTTCTTGATATGTTGATATCAATTCAAAATCACATATTTCACTGATCTTGTAGTGTATGTATGTCCTTACACCGTGAACCAATAGAACCTTATGTGGTATTGTGGAGAATGTGCCTTTTTTGTTATAATTTAAGATGCACTTTGTGTAGGTCAAATTCTTGATAAGAATTACTTTCTTGCTTTTGTCCATCTTGCCTTTCATGGTTCACGAAGAAGACACTATTGTGTTTCAAATTAGGGCTTCCAACAGAAATCACAGATAGCTCGGTAAGTGCAAGTTCTTACTTGATTTAGCCTTCAACTATGCAGAAAATGATTTGGATCTCTGTGAAGTGCTTCGAAATGCTTCACTGTGAATTCTCTTTCAATCTCTCTGCTCTGCTCTTTGATCATTGTGTGAACAAATGAGTTCACTTCCCACAAATTTATACAAAATGCTTCTAGTCGGCGTAATAAATGCTCATCACCAATGACTCAGTCAAAAAACAAATCACTCAGTTGATACTAAAGTTACCTCAACTTGGTGAGTACAACAATGCTCATTTAACACAACAACTCGGTTGTCTCTCACATGTTCACCGACTAGAATTCTTACTCGGTACAGATTAACCGACTCAACTAGTTCAAAAGATATCAAAATATAATACCATAGTGCATCTTAATTTATGCTAATTTGGCATTCATACAATGAATACAAGGAACTGATGTAAGATATAACTTTGCAAAACATAGTTACAGACTTTACTTATATTGCTTAGGTGGAGGTGGTGGAATCACCTAATCCATTGGATGAGGTTTCACCGACTGTTGTGCTTGGCCCAACATTACCATTTGTTTCTCTCCTCCACATCAGATTTCTTTTCCTCATGATTTCTTTGATTGTATATCCATTTACATTAGTACCTGTATCTGTCACTCAGTTTTTGCAATCTTTACTTAAGTGACCAACCTTCTGACAGTGTGTGCATGCCATTCTCAATTTTGACCAATTTCTAGATTTAGTTTTCCATTGTCTCATACAGTTAGCTGCAATATGTCCATACCTACCACATGTTGTGCAACTAGCCCAAGTATTATAATCCCAAGCATAAGCATTACCTTCTCTTCTCAGTTGATATACCTTTTCTTGTCCTTTTGGTTTCCAGATTTGCTTCATGTTAGTCTTGCATGCTTGTGATGTATGACCATGGATGTTGCAAGTGCAAAAATATTTTTCCATATAGGGTTTCTTCTGTGGTTTGTTTAGATTAGATCTTCATTCATGTGCTTGATGTCCATGCTTGTTACAGTTATAGAAATTACCATTTAATTTAGTAGAGTTTCTAGAAATACCTTTTTCTTTTCTACTGGAAACATTTGATGCGTGGTCTAGTTTTCCACAATGATGGTATGTGGGTTTGTTAGGCTTCAGATTTGTGTAGAAATTCCTCTATTTGGCTTGATTCAATGATTCACCTTGATCGGTATACCCTGAACCGGTATTGTTGTTCAGTTTCCTTTGATTGCTCAGAAATTCATCTATTTTCCTGGTACTTTCTTCAGATCTCTTAATCACCTCATTATGTTGTTGTAGAATCTTCACTTCATTTCTCATTTTTTCATTCTCTTCTTTCAATTCACCAATATCTTCCAATTTCTTAGCAAGTTCAATATTCACTCGATTTGCTTCGTGACTTATGGCAACCATCTGATTGATGATTTCAAAATAATGTTCAATAACTCTCATTATCTCAGATTCTTTCTCTTGTAACTTTTTAGTTATTTGTCTTTTGTCATCAACAACCATGTTTCTATCTTGTTCAACTTTCTTTGCATCATTCAATAATTCA
Source organism: Thuja plicata (assembly GCA_018584345.1). NCBI lineage: Eukaryota > Viridiplantae > Streptophyta > Pinopsida > Cupressales > Cupressaceae > Thuja > Thuja plicata. Next base: position 1,566,540 of record MU223506.1, read on the forward strand.
ACCATTCTAACCATTTGTGAATCTTGACTGATCTGTAGTGCCTTCACTTGTTCGGTAAGTTTTTGATTGTTTTCAGATAGCTTTGATATGATTCCTTCATATGTATCAGATATGCTATCAGATTCAGATCTAGATGTATCAAATGGGTCATGAATCTCTTCTTCCTGATAATGAGTATCATGACAACAAGATTTCATGTCTTTTCTCTTAACCAACATCTCCTTAAGTTTCTCCTTGGCTTCTTTGTATTGTTCAATGCAGATCTTCAATTGTAACTTATGATTCTCAATAGTTTTATCAAGTGTATACCTTTTCATTGTAAGATCTTTTCTCTTCAGTGATTAAACCTTCTAAATAAGAGAACTAGATCTGATACCAATTTTTGGAATAATAGAAAGGTGTTTACTGAAAGGGGAGGGGTGAATCAGTACCCTTAAAAAAATTTCAAACAATTCTTTGTACTCATAAACAGTAGTAACTGAATGAGTAGATTGCTTTCAAAATACATGTAATGTTATTGCAGTAATGTAAATGCATGTAATCAAAATAATAAAGCATTCATGAAATTCAAGTACACATAACACATGTATTTTGGTATCATAGAAAACCCCTATTAGAAGGTAAAAACTGCAGTGGGGATGAGACCCACAAAGCTTCACTACTGCAGTAATAAATTAGCCTGCTAGAGCTTACAAAGATTGATCACTTCTAGTGACCTTACCCTGTTAGGAGTAACAATAAGATCGATTAGATCTACCTCATGTGAGGATTTTGCAACACAAAGTATGTGTGCACTCTGTTAAGAGATTCAAGCAAAGACTGTTAAGTCTACCCTTTTAGGAGATTTTTGAAAGAATTGATCAAACTCAATTCTACACAACCCAAGAAGAACCTGTTAGCCAATAACCTGTTACAAGAAAAGAAGAAATGGAGACAGAAGGAAAATGCTCTCAGAATGTGAAAAATGCATAAGAGATTAACGAAAAAGTACAAGACTCAACCTTACAAAGGTGAGAAAGAAACCCTAAAGGAAAGAACTAGGTTGCACATTATTAATTAATAATGTACCTAAGTGAAGCTTAAGTAACTAGAGTAATATAAACTTATATAATTAAATCGATATGATTTAATTAATAAGCATAAAGTAATAATACTCTAACACCCCCCCTTAAGTTGAACGCAGGGAGAAAGCTAACCTAGCAAAAAAAAACTATGAAAGCAAGAAATGGGTCCCGGCAACAAGGCCTGATCAAGTACCCAGTATAAGGAAATCTCTGTAAACCAGAGACAAAGGAGAAAACCCAATGGGAAAAAATCCTCTCCAAAAAGAGATATAAAAGCAAGCAAAGACAAAAGGAATGACTTCAAGAGACTCTCTCAAAGCTAGTAGTACAATGCGTGCTGCCAACCCCCCCGAGAGAGAGGGTTGAGGCTCCAAAGCCCCCCCAGAATGAAAGAACCCCTGGATCAATGAACAAACCACCATGACTCCAATGCAAAGGAGTGAAAGGAAGTGGGCACTGAAGAGGTGACCTCAAAAGAT
>MU223506.1:1579884-1598540 GCA_018584345.1 Thuja plicata
TATCATCATAACATAGTATCTCGAGTCTCTGTCAGGATAATCAAAAAGTGTATCAATGTACCAACACATAAAGTATCAAGTGTGATCAAGCAGTAAGACTGTGATGGGTCGGGGTGAGGCCTCACATTAGAGAAGAATGTGATAGGTAAGATGATCGAGAAGATTACCATAGATATGATCAAATTTTCAGATTTGATAAAGGAAGTTAAGACTACATTGATTGAGGCGTGTTAATTAGTTGTCAAAGTATCAAGGTATTCTTATTTTGTTCAAGATTTGGAACAAAGAAGAAAAGGAGGACAGAAGGATTTGGATAACTTAAGTGGTCATCTTGATCCATTGTCAAGTTCATTCACTATTTACAATATTCGGGTCAAGAAAATTTCACACAAGGTTAAGAAGATTCAAAGTGAGCAAGAGAAGAGAATGATCATTCTACTGGAAATTCAATCAACCTTATCCCCTACAGTAGAGGTGATGCAATAGAATGTGAAGAAGTCAGAATCCATACTTTCCTTACCTGACATGAGAACTCTAGATAGCATGGAATAGCTTGCTTCTAGTTTGATTGAGATTTTCTATGGGTTACTTACAGAAGGTATGGGAAATATCCTTGAATTCAACAAAGATTCATTTCAAGGTAATCTTTGATAGGATGTAAGTAAGATTTTGTATACATATATTGTAGTATTTATACCGTTGTCATTTTTGTCAAAGGGGGAGTATATATATGGTTAAGTATATGTATGGGGGAGTATTTGCATGTATGCAGAGTATGTGTATACGAAGTCATAAGTTGATATTATGATTGCACGATTGTAAGTAGTTAGCATATGTTTTCGATCAATGCCAATGGGGGAGATTATTGGTATTGGGTAAAAGCACAAAGTTGTGTCACGTTTCAGGATGACTTATCAGCACAGCTAAATTTGAGTATTTCTAAATAAAAATTAATTTTTTTCAAACATATGGTCTAGCTAGATTCATTCTAGCTAAGCTAGATAAGTGGTTAAACTTTTCCAATTGGAAATGTCTATTAAATGCATGTTTTATACCAATTACCAAAGAACTAAAATTATTTTAGAAAATCAATGTTTCAATAACCCTTACTCTTTTTAATGATATTTTAAAAAATTATTAAAAATACCCTTTTGTAGAGCTCAGAGTAAAGATTATTGTCATATAAAGTTTATAATATTTTGATTAGATTTAATATGTTATAATTTCAAATTACAACAAGTAGGTATTTTAACATTCAAGAAGATGTTGCTTCAAATAAATAAAAAAATAGTAAATCATATTAAAAAAATTTAAAATTTATATTTAACACTAGAGGAGAGAGACCTCTTCAAGAATATGTAATTTTTTTTCTGAATGGTGTAGATTTGATAGGGGAAATTTGGAGGGAGGTGAAAATTGTCGATTTTAGATAAGTTCAACTTTGAGCAGTTACAACGGAGAAAATATACATTGAAAACCAATCTTTCTTCTTTTATGCACTAGCTATACATTTTATCTATACCATATTTTGAAATCAGGGGAAAAATAGATTATTTGCATATACTTGTTTGGAGGGAACTAGGCCCCAGATTTTCAGCAGTTTTCAGCAATGGAAAAATGGACTTCAAAAATTAAAAACCTATGTACATTCTTGTTAAATTTTTTAAAAACAATTATAGACATAAACTTAATCTATTTTTACACATTTCTTTAGTTTACATCATCCTCAAATTCTAAATACAAATGCCACCTTTTATGTCGTTAAAGTTGAACTGTTTGCATGTTGTGGTCCTTTTCCTTTATAAAAGTGTGACACAGGTTTGTACTTTTACCCTATTATGTTGGGATATTTTTATTTGGTTGTCATTGAGGTAAATTAAGTGAAATAAAATCATGATATACTACAGGTGAAGTGAAGATGCAATCAGTAAGAAGGTAGCACTAAAAATTGGTTAAGTCCAAAAGATCGGTAGACTGTGCAAACATCACTTTTGTGACAGTCATAGTTCAAATGGAATTTCGAGGAACCGTCAAAGATATAGCTTCAAAAATTTCATATTGCAATGTGGTTCCAACCACAACTCATTTGGTTGAGCGGTGATAGATTTTTTAGTGTCATAGACACCAAGACAGGTAGAACTCTTATGTTCTTGATCAACCGGTTGGTAGATCGTAGATTGGTGAGTGGTAAAGTATGTGCAGTCATTTCTAATGATATGATGATGTGTAATAAAGGTTATACATCCAATGTGTTGGTATTTATGATATTGATGCAATCATTTAAGAAAGATTTGAGGTGTTGCATTGGAGAAGTCAAAATGTGTTTGACTACCTTGGAGATATAAACTTGCAGATCTTATCTTGACCTAACGTGGACATGATAAATCATTCCTTTCATCAAGATTATTAATTTAATACATGGTACTATCATGGGAAAGCAATTTGAAGGTCATTTTTATGTCGGTGCAAGTTTTTTATATATAGGAAATGCTCATATTGAAAAGTTGTTTTATTGTTGTTGTTGAGAGAAGTTGCAAGAGTTATTTTGGGTGATTAGGGTTTTGTGATTTCAAGCTGAGGTTGTGATCAGAGAGGAGAGAGAAGAGAGCAGTGATAGAGTACAAATAAATATAGGATCTAACAAGCAATCAGTGCTACATCCAGATCACTGGTCTTGTTGTTCCCTAATAGTTGCAGCAAGCAAAATCCCTTAACCAGGTGAACTCTAACAAGTTCTTTTTGTAAATCCTCTAATAGGGTAACTTCTTTATTGAGGTTCAAAATCCTCTAGCAAGGTATATCATATCTGGTCTTATTGTACTCCTAATAGTGTTCTAATCTCTCCTAACTAGATGACCCCTCAGAAAGGGTATTTGTAGCTCCTAACAGGGAAAAATCATATACTACAGTATTGGGATTGTGGGTGTCATCCCCACCGTAGTTGTTTCTGTCTTACAAGGGCTTCCATGTGTAAATAGTTATGTTATGTGTGATGAATTTGTGGATGTTTAATATTACTGCCTTTTATATATTTGTAGCAGTTACTTGCTTTATAGGTTTGGAAAGCATTTCAGCAGCTATTTAGATCATTGGTTGAATTAGTTCACTATCTATTTTGTATTCATTCACCCCCCTCTCAATACCTATTATTTCCAATAGTAGGAACATAACCATACTAGATTTAATAAGGTGTCTTAGCAGTTCCCTACTTAATTTTCACTCAGTTCAATGTATATATTGCAATGCTAACAACTTCTCTCCAATATATCTATGGAACATTTCCTTCAATCATCATGGTTCTAGCAGTGTCTAGAATAGTTCTATTTCTTATCTTTGCAATTCCATTCTATTGTGGGGTCCATGGAGCAGACATTTGTCTCTTTATTCCATGCTCTTCACAAAAAGTATTAAACTCAGTAGAAGTAAACTCTCCACCTCTGTCTGATCTCAAAAATTTCAACTTCAATCTTGTTTCAGTCTCAACCATAGCTTTGAAAATATTGAATTTATCAAAAGCTTCAGACTTCTCTTTCAAAAATGTAACCCAAGTCATTCTATAATAATCATCAATGAATAAAATGAAATACATGTCCCCATAATAGCTTCTTGTTCTTGAAGGACCACATAGATCATTTTGCACCACATCTAGAATCCCACTTGAAGAATAATTATTTCTCTTAAAAGTAGACTTAGCCAAATTACCCAACTGACATTCATTACACATCACATTAACATGCTTCAATAGTTTAGGTAGATCTCTAATAGCTCTTGTAGTACTTATCTTCACAATGTTATTAAAGTTCACATGACAAAATCTCTTGTACCACAACCAACTGTCATTAATTTTAGCAATTAGGCATCTATTCTTAGAATTGTTCAAATGAAATACATTACCTTTTTTATTTTTCCTTTGGAAATCTCAAATCCAGAGCTTCCACTAATCTTGCACAATTCCATCCTTGAATTGTAGATTGTAACCTTTATCAACTATTTGTCCAACACTTAAAAGATTATACTTCAAACCTTCAAGATATAGAACATCATCAGTGTTATTCTTACCATCAAGAGTAATAAAACATTTTCCTCTAATCATGCAAGGAGTATCATCGCTAAATCTGAAAACACGACCATCATACCTTTCCAATTTCCAATTTTATTTTTTTTGTCTCTAGTCATGTGTTATGAACATCTAATGTCAATATCCCATTCATCCTTGATATCCACATGTAAAACTAAGGATTTTTATTCATTCACAAAACTAGGATCTTCATCTTTGATAGCAATAAACACAATCTCATTTTTACTCTTTTCATATTCATCATCTGTCACACCTTCATCAACAACATAATAACATGTCTTCTGATATTTAGACTTCAATTTCTTAGGATTATACTTATGTCCTCTATCAGTACATCTTGAATAAATATGACCAATCTTATTACATGCAAAACATTTCAAAGGAAACTTTCCTTGATACTTACCAGATCCCTTAGCTAGTCTCTTTGCAATTAGGGCTTCAAGCTCATCAATCATCCTTTCTTCTTCTTCAATCTCTGACCATTCTTTAGCATATCTAGATTCATACTTAGATGAACTCTCTCCATAATCATATCTTTTCTTATCCTTAGAGATAGTAGCTTTAAATTTAGTTTCAACTTTGGGAATACTATCACCAAATTATCTCATTTCAAAAGCAAATAACTTACCAATTAATGAATCTCTAGTCACAGGTGCCATGGTTATGATTTCTTCAATAGAGGAAAATATTTGATTATAAACAGGAGGCAAGGATCTTAAGATCTTAAAAAAAAATTCATTATCATCCAAGGTTCCACCAACGCATCTGATTGAATAAATAATTTTTGTGATCTTATTCATATAAGTAGTAATTATATCTTCACAAATTGATCTCCTTCATATAGTGTCTCCAATTTTGTCCATACATCATGTGCAATCTCTAATCCTATCATGTTTGCGTATTCAACAAGGCTTCTTTTTCTTTTATATTGTTGTTGAATTCTTTCTGCTCATTTGTAGTCACAATAGAAAGATCTTTTGGAGGCTTGTAATCTTTCTTTGTAATATCCCAATGTTCTTCACTAAGAAACCTCAAGTGTGTAATCATATGTTCCTTCCATATAGCATAGTTTGTTCCATCAAATCTCATACTATCCTTCTTAAAGGTTGAGATCCTAGATCTCCCCAAGAGATTAAGCTTCACAAAGAGGATAATAGCTCTGATACCAATTGTTAGAATAAATGGAACACACACAACTAAGGGGAGGGTGAATCAGTTGTGTCCAAAAACTCAAGACCTTTAACTAAATTACCAACTTAGTCTCAGATCTTAAAGGTAAACATGAATGCAGGAACATAACACAGTATTCAACACATAACACCAAGATTTTTTTATATGGAAACCCTGTTAGAGGAAAAACTACGGTGGGGATCAAACCCACAAGATTAATGTACTCTGTTAAAATAACTATACCCTATTAGGAGTATTACAAAGGGTACTACACATGCATTCAGGCACACTTCCTAGATCTCACTTCTCAAATAAAACAAGGATCTCAATCCCAAGCAAGGCTCACTACCTTACAATAATCTCTAATCTCAAATCATAAAGGACGTACTATCCAAACTCTCAAACTGAAAAAATTGCATCTCTGATATGCCAATACAGTTCCAATGAAGTGCATTAGTTCTCTGGCTCAATTGCAGATTCCACTCATACCTCTTCTCTCAGTATCACATACATTCTCTCATTCAACTTTTACACTTTCACAATCACAAATGATTACATATTTATCTACATTACATCAATTTATCTCAACTAGTCGGCTAGGGAACTAAATACAAAATGTTAATTCAATACAAAATAGAGTGTGAAATTGAACTCATTAATTAAATGAGTACAATTTACAACACTACAATATGTATAGATGTAATAAATAAAATAATCCTAAAGATGATCTAGTGTATTGGGAAAAAATGTTTAAGATAATGAAAAGTCTTTCAATGTATGAAAGGATAGATTGTAACTTGAAAAAGAATTTATTACAAATGGTTAGTTTGGGACTTGGAGTGGATGACATTACAAAAATTACATGAAGTATTAATGAGAATAGGATAAAAAGGTTGTGAACATAAATTTTATTCATAGAATATTGAGTGGATTTTGAGGGTTTATAAAGTGGTAGCATGCTTTTGGAAATTGAAAATGTCTTCTTTCTTGAAGGGTAGAAAAGGAAAGATAATAATTCCTAACGAGGAGGGAAAGACCATTTTAGAGGGAAGAGGTGTGTAGGAAAGATATCTCCTTATCCACTTCAAGGGGGATATCTCCAATAATCTTCAATGGGAATTAAATACTCAATATGATGAAATAAGACTCATACCTCCTATATATACCCTCTTTATGCTTAATATAATAGCATGACTGATCTAAAGACCCAACTAGCTAAATAAAAATGTAATAGTGATAATATGACTCAATTAGGGGTTAAGGTAGCCGCAAGCTAACTACTCATAACCATATGCACACTAGAGAGTCGGGAACAAAATTTCCCTCCTCTTTACAAATGCATTGTCCTCAATGCTAACTTATTCTTCTTCTAAGATATGTGAAATTTTCAAATATTATGGGTAGAACCCTTAATTCTATAATAAAATACTTAATTTTACTCCAAATTCTTTAAAAATTGGATTGAAGATGCTTCAATTGTTATAATAAATGCAACACGCACAATTGAGAGGGGGGTGAACTAGTTGTGTCTAAAAACTCAAGTCCTTTAACCAAATTACCAACTTAATCTTAGATCTGAAAGATAAACATGAATGGAAGAATGTAACACAGTAATCAATACATAACACCAATATTTTTGACATGGAAAATATGTTAGTAGAAAAACCACTGTCGGGATCAAACCCACAAGATGAATGTACTCTATTAAAAGCACTATACCGTATTAGGAGTATTACAAAGGGGAATGCACATGTATTCAGGCACACTGCCTAGAGCTCACTTCTCAAATACAACAAGGATCTCAATCCCAAGGAAGGATGACTGCCTTACAGAAATATATGATCTCAAATCATAAAAGATATAATGTTCAAACTCTCAAACTAAAAAAACATCTTTGATATGAAAATATAGATCCAATGAAGCACATAAATTCTCTACTTCAATTAAAAATTCTACTCATACCTCTTCTCTTATCATCACATACATTCTCATTCAACTTATACAATTTCGCAATCACAAACGATTACATATTTATATGCATTACATCAATTTATCTCAACTAGGTCGGCCAGGGACCTAAATACAAAATATTAATTCAATACAACTCAATACTCAATGTGATACATTTAATGTCAACAAATACATATTAATGATCCATAACAACATCCTCAAACATGCTCCAGATCCATAAATCACACCACAATCCTTCGCTACACACTACACCACCAAGTCGGCCAAGAACAATAAGAATATCAAGATTCCACATGAACATCTTCAATTCTGATCACATAATCCAACGCGATCCACCAACATGAATAGGAAATAATCAAGAAACATGAAATGCCATGACATCAACAGGTTCAACTCTGTCTCATAAATCATACTCATATATGCATTGTTCATCAAGAACATTAATCAATAACCACTGTCATGGAAGAAAATTAGATTGCCAGAATCTAAATCATGAACCACTCGAACTAAGGACATACATCCAAGTCCTTAACTCACCATCAAGTTAGCAACAAATAATATTGCATAACTGATCCACACTAATCCAATAACTAAAACATTGTCACATGCTAAACAACCAAAATAACAGTCTCAAATAAATCCTTCACATCTCACTCCAATCATCATGCAAACCTCTACCACTTGAACTAAATAAAGTAAAAACATCCCCATAGTAATTACTATCTTTCCAGGATCTGATATTCAACATAGTAGTCGTAACCACATAAATCATCTCATTGAACATTTCAGGAACACTGTCACCAATAGTAGGAATATGTTGACATCAATGAAAAAACATTAATGTCAGCACATATAAGCACAATATCAACAATATCTCAACATCAATATGATCTTCAAAAAACCCTTTAAAAATAAGAGAAAAAATTGCTCAAATTTGAAAGATATGCCATTTCCAAAATAACCTCCAAGGCATGGGAGGAACACTTACATCATGTTGAGTATTGAGTTGTTATTGAATACTATTGGAGGTATCCCCCTTGAAGTGGATTAGGAGGTTTCCCCCCCTTGAAGTGGCATATTATTATCAATAGTTTTCAGCATATTTCATATTACATATTCTATTGTGCAAGTTATTTCATTACAAGTGGTATGAGAGCATGATCTTGGCACTTTAAAAGGGGCTTTTCCATAAATTTTATAGGTCATTTAAAAATTCACTTATCTATTTTTTCTTATTTTAAAAGGGGTTTTTAAGACCATATTAAATTAAATTCAATCCAATTTATAAGACAGTTGGAATTGAATTGAATGAGTTAATAAAAATTAGGGTTTCTACCCAAAATAATTAAAAATTGCAAAAATATCATATATTAGTTAAATTATTCATAATTTTTAAAGGGTTTTTAAAATTTCTATTGAAGATTCTACCTTGAAATTTTCAAATCATTTGTATTCCATTTTTATGGTTTATTGTAAAATAATTATTTTCTATCATGTAGCTTGCTAAAAGGGGCAAAATAAATTTTGCTACACCAGGATAAACTCCAGATAAGAATGGGGTTATAAGTGAGGATTTGTCAAGAAGAGAACAAACAAGATGTGTAAAGTATTACATTTAACAAATTTCAAAATCTCTCAGAGTGGATACCATTACAGAGGAGAACTTGAATGACTTATTTTTGGGAGATCTCAAAGACCACAATCAACATGAAGTACGCATGTTTAATCCTACCTCTACAAACAAGTATTTTGTCTTATTATGTAGGGTAGAGGAGAAATATTTAAGTTATAGAAAGAAAGGGGTTATTGGCATAAGAGAGAAAGGGTTCTCAACACCTTCTCACCCCAACCCATTAGATTAACACCACAACAAATTGAGTAGAAGAGATCAAAAGGTTTATGTTTTAATTATGATAGAAAATACAGTCAAGGACATAAATACAATGAAAATAATCTGTTCTATATTGAAGGTCTGAGTGTGGAAGAAGAGGAAGAATCATTATTGGAAAATGAGAAATAATTGGAGAATTCTTAACCAAACATTTCTTCATGCATTTGTTGATTTTACCACAAACTAGTGTGTTTCTTGGAAAAAGAGAGAATAACAGTTTTGATATACTTGGTTAGTACTCATAACTTATTCAATAAAGTATTGGCTACACATCTAAATTGTTTTATATACCCATCTCCAATCTTTCAAGTTTTCATTAAAAATTGTTGTACAATTAATTATTCTATAAAATATCATAGCATTAAGCTATCCAAGGGAGACTATCATCTTGATTGCCCAATGTATACTATCTCAATGGGAAACAAAAATATTGTTTTGGAAGTACAATGGCTTAACACCTTGGGAATAATTTAGGTGAGCTTTAAATAACTATTTATGACATTTAAATTAGAAGGAAAAATATTGAAACTAAGAGGAACGCATGTAAAAGCCTCATAAATGGTAAGCTCATTGGAATCCTATCAACTCATACCTACAAAAAATTATTGATGATCACTTAGTAGTTTTTGGATAAATTCCTAAAGGACTTACCCCAAAGAAGGATCATGAGCATTCCATACAACTAGTGCATGGAAGCCAACCACCCAACATTAGGCCTTATAGGTACCCATATATACAAAAGAGTGAAATTGAAAAGATTGCTCAAGAGATGTTAGAAGCAATAATTATGACATAGCCAAAGTGTGTACTCTTCACCTGTTGTAATGTTGTGAAAAAAGGATGATACATGTCATATGTGCCTAGACTATAGAGTTCTCAACATGTACACTATCATAGATAAATTTCCTATTCCAATGGTTAATGATTTATTAGATGGATTAAATGGAGCTAAGTTTTTTACAAAGTTAGATCATAGATTAGGCTATTATTAAATTTGCATTAAAGAAGAAGAAATTCCCAAGACAACATTTAGGACTCATAAGGGCCATTGTTAATTTTTAGTGATGTCTTTGGTCTGAGTAATGCACCATCTACATTTCAAATTTTGATGAACTCCATCTTCACCAATTTTTTTAGGAATTTTGTATTAGTATTCTTTGATTATATATTAATTTATAACAAGAAATGGGAGGAACATTTACATCATGTTGATTGAGTTGTTATTGAATATTATCGGAGGTATCTCTCTTGAAGTAGATTAAAAGGTCACCCCCTTAAAGTGGCATATTATTATCAAGTATTTGCAACATATTTCATATTGTGTATTCTATTGTACAAGTTATTTCATTACAAAGTGAAAAGTAAGAGTGGAAAAGATATCTTGGAAGGATTTGATACATATCTAAAAATGATCTTTGAAATCCATATTTAAAGCTATAGATGATGAGAATTTAAAAACTTGAAAAGTATATGGATAGAACATCTAGTATGAGGACGAGGAATGTAATGGAAATATTTCCAATATACCTTTTTCAATCATTGGGATGAAGGAATAGGTTTGGAGTGGCTCAATCCATAAAATGTGCCATCTTATTTTCTTTGATTTTAGGGGTGTATTTGCTACATAAAAACATTATTTATATTGAGAAATAGGTGAAATATTTTTTCAACTACTGACTTGGACATTTCTATTGATTAAGAATGTGTGTGAACTATAAATGGTGGTGACTAAATTGGAAAATGGTTTAGCGGTAAAGATGTCTTTAATAGTGTCCCAATATGGTAGTGTAATTGTTCACCATTTTTTGTCCCCATCATATTTTCATATCACACTTCCATCACAACATTCAAATAGATAATATCTCTTGAGTTGATCAATCAGAACAATTCAGAACAGACTTTTCGGCATAACATTCTTCATGTTATGCCGAAACGGACATATAGTGCTTCAGATGTGACCAAGGTTCAATTTAAGCGTGACTTATCTGGAATCTCTATGAAATCCTAAACAGATCAATAAACGGGTTGAGGATATAATTTTTGGCATAGCTGGCTTTAGGTTCTACCAATGAGGTTTATCGATAGAAGTCTTCCCTATGTATGGTTCATCAATGATCGTAAATGGAAAATTTGTGTGTTCCAATGTTGTGAGATACATTGAAAATTATCATCGGCATAGGTCTCACCGATAAATTCCATCGGTTCAAGGAGGTTGTAGTTCAAGCTGAAGAAATCATGAAAACATCTAAGGCATTCCAAAAAATCTTTCAGAGTTTACGTGCCTTAGTCATTTTCAGCCAGTGTGGGATTTCAGGTTTTGTGTCCTTCTAGAACTTCCTTCATATTATGAATGCACTTCCAGAACTCTTTCAGAATCCACAGGTGTAGTTGGAACAAAGGAAAGTGGGATAAAAAGGTTTAAGAGGATCATTGGGATATTTGGAAAAGACATCAGTGCAGGAAGTATCGTCAGATTCCAAAGCCCATCATTGTAGAACCAACAACAAAAACAAGATAGTACATTGGCAAGGTCTTGCCGATGAGGTTCATTGGCATAGTGGGGATTATCAAAGGCAACAAAAAAGTGAGGCCTGATAATGTATGTAACCCTGATGGTTTTCATCGGGGTAAGTCTTTCCATTGAGGTCTCTAGGAGGTTCAACAATGAGGTCGGCAAAGTTGTCTGTATGCTTTTCTGATACTATTTATTGGCATAGGATATACCATCAGAATTGATTTTATCATACTTTCTGACAGTATATGTTATGTCGATGGATTTCATCAGGTGGCTTCTTATGGGTTTCATCTATTGGAATTATTGGAATGATGTATTGAGAGGGGAGGGGTGAATCAGTACCTCTAAAAAATTTTATGTGGTTGGCCCATTAACCTTTGTGTCATTAGATTTGTATATTCCTATCTATCTGTTTATCTTTCTTTGTGTAGGTGAAATCATAATATAAGTTCTTTACATGTGTAAACATTCAAGAAACATTCATGAAAATACATAACACATAACACATGATATGATATCACAGAAAACTCCTGTTAGGAGGTAAAAACTATGATGGGGATGTCTACCCACAAAACTTCACTATCTGCAGATAAGAAGGGAGCCGGTTAAGGCTTACAATTTGATCACTTATGATGATCTACCCTGTTAGAAGTATTATAGTGGAGACCTGTTAGGATCTACTTCATTTGAAGCTTTAGCAACACTGTTAAGTGTGCACTCTATTAAGAGATTTATCAAAGAACTGTTAAGTCCACCTTCTACAAAAGGATTTCTAATGAGATGCACTTTTTAGAATGCAACTACAATATAAATGTTGATCTGATAGTGTATGAAATCTCTAATTGTTGATAACAGATCCTGTAAAGCTTACAATGTATATGTAATCACCTTGAGTGATTTGAATAATACCTTGTCTCTGCTTGTCAGTAGCCTTGTCTGTGTTCTTGATAACAGATATAATATGTTTCTAAACTTTGCATGAATTCTCTTCTTTTGCTTAGATGCTCTCCATGGCTACAATCATTTTTCCAAGTTACTTCACGTATCTTGTTACAAATGATTGAACATCTATTTATACTAGTTTCTTGGTCTATTCTTGATTCACGCTTTTCAAATTAACTCTAGATCCAAGGTTTACAACTTGACCTTGATATTTAGGTAGTTTATGTTTTAGATAAGTTATGATTCTTTAAAACATTTACAATATGCTTTCTTGACCCTTAAGTAAAGTTTTAAAACAAATAAAAACTCTAAAAATAGAATTACAATGTTTTATCTGACATGGAAAGTCAGATCCACTTTTTGCGGGTTCTGTAACTGACTGTCAGTTTTGATGGTCGGGTTGCTCTGTCAGTTTTATGCTTTGTCGGTGTTCTTTAATTGAACTGTTCATCAGGTTCCTACCTTTTTTTCTCTGTCAGCGATGTTCACAAAAGTGTACCATCGATAATGTATTTTATGCTTTGTTGTCGGTTGAACTTTTTTCAGTGTTCGTCGGGCAATTCTATACTTAGCATTTTCACGATATACATTGTCATCTCGTCGGGTATGCTTTTTTTTTGTCGGTTATGCCTATACCGATGACCTTTGTCGTGTTTTTAACTTTAAGTATACTAATGGAAAAACTTAATGTCATCAATCTCCCCCTTTGACATTAGTATCAAAAACTGATATGTGCAACATACTTGATGTATTAGTATGTACACCTGTGTATACTTCTTCTTTAGTCATGAAATGACTCCCCCTATACATATGTCGGTAAGTGTAAGTTTATGTACATATAATTGACTTCTCCTTTTTGTTTCCTTTTTCTGATATATTGTACATATCTATCCTTGATATACATAAATTATACATATCCTTATCTCCTTTCTTCTAAAGTAGCATATTGTACATATGTACTATACATTCCTCCTTTTTTTATAATGAGGGCAAAGGTACTTACAACTTGTAAAAAATGTGAGAGTGTGAGGCTTTGATTTCCTCCCTCATCTTCTCCCATTTCTCCTTCAAATTTTCAAGAGCCATGTGCTCAAGTGATATTCTCACATTCATATCATATATGTTATCTACCATAGACATTTCTGGGGTTGAGATTAGATTTCTTGCATCTGTTATGTGTTGTTGCAGAGTGGTAAGGTTTGGCAAAATGTGAGCCTGTAGCTCGGTAACCTCATTTCTAAACTGTGTCTCTGCATCCCATATCTCTTGTCTCAATCTGTTTACCTCTGTGATCTTGTCATGATGCAACTTTATTGTGTTTGCATCGGAGGTTAAACTTTGTGCACTAGCTGTCAGATCTAAATCTAGTTGGGATAGATTTTCACTATTTTCTTTTGTGAAATTTTCTAGTGTGCACAATTTCTGAACTAAGGTAACAACTTCAGCAATCATAGGTTCTAATTGACTTGCTAATTCAAAGAGCTTTACCTTGTTCTCTGCCACTTCTTGGCTAATCTTCTCAACCAATTTATGTTGATATTTCATCTCTGCTTGTTCTTCCATTGCCTTCTCTACATCTACATTTTGATTGGTGATGGCGTCAATTAGAACTGCAATTTGTTCCATGACTGATATGTCATTTTAAATTTTTGATATCAGAAACAAGTTGATGAAGTATGTCCGTAGCTTTATCAAGTGCTTGGGCCTCCCTGTGTGCCTTTTTCATTTTCTCATGTATTGTTTTTCTCTGACACATCACTCCAAACTTTTGAAGTGCTTCAGTATCTAAAGTAGATACATCCCACTTGGGTATTTCAATTACCTCATCAAGTGTTACACCCAAGATGTCTTTCTTCATTACCTTCTTCTTCTTCTTCTTTGGTTGGGAGACAGAATGGTGAACTACCATTTGTAGACCTTGAGATTGGATTGATTTGGTTGGTGAAGGTTGAGAAGATGAAGCATCTTGTTTCTTTTTTTCAGAGTCCACCTATTGGTTTTTTGAAGACGTCTCTTCATTGGCCTTGGGTGTATCAACAAATTTATCTTCCTTTTCTCTCATGCTCTCATCTTGCTTAACTGCTTCACTCTTTTCTTTCTCTTTATCCTTCCTCAATGTTTCATTTGTTTCAGTAACTTCTCCTTTGTCTTTTTCAGTAGACAACTTTTCCTAAGTGTCGGTTGCATCCTTCATCTATGTATCTGTATCTTTTTGAGTGTCTGATGCATCTTTATTTTCATCATTACCCATGTCCTTGGGTTTATCATCATCTTTCTTAGATGATTTCTCCTGACTTGATTCAATATCAATAGATTGTATCAAAATTTTCATTTTGGTCAGTGTATTGACCTCTGCAGTGCCAGTAGGTGTATCTTGTCTGTCGGTATTACCCTGTGCAACATTGATATCTTCATCTTTTTGCACCTCTTGTACAGGGTCTTTTCCTATAGTGTCATTGATGATGTTATCCAACCATGTTTCATCATTGATATCTTCAGTTATGTTACCTTTTATTGTCAGTTCTTCTTTGTTAACCTCTTCTTCATTACTCAAGTCAATATGAATTGGACTTGGTGGAATTTGGCTTTCCTCACTCTGAGTTTTGTCAAGAGTAGTGTCGGGCCATACCTCATCTGCAACTTCAATATTCTGGTTGTCGGTTGCCTCACTCTCTTCTCTGTCCAATTCCACTGATGAGTCATCTTTTGCATCCTTAATGATGATGTGTTCCTTCTCCAGGCTAACTTCATTAATGGGCTTGTTAAGTATCTTGCACCACTTTTTAATGATGTCTTGATCAAGCTCAATTAGCTTCCCTTTGAGAAATTTATATGCTCTCATTTTGGGTGAGAACTCCTTTTTATAATTTTTCATCATTTCACTTATCTCTTCCTTATTTGAATCATAAGGCATAAGAGTAACAAGTACTCTTTCTCTTATCTCTTTTTCCTGATGTAGTGCAAATGTCCATCTTGCAGACAATCATGTTGATAGTTCCTTGGGAACGTCATATTCTAAGAATTGTAGTGGAACATAATGGCGTTTGCACAATTTAGGTATAATAGATTTTTCTATCTTGTTTTGATCCTCTAGATCAAATTTTAACCATTTCCTAATGTTAGGATCAGAAATAAATGGTGATTCTAAAATTTTCTTACATATTTCCTCAATTGTTTTTGGAATCAAGGGTTCTTTCCCTTTTTGTACATCTATGTCAGCTTCATCCATGGCTAAGTCTTCTAGATCTTCTCTAGTTCTTGTCAACTTCCTCCTTTTGGTTTGTTTTTCTTTTGGTGAGACTGGTTTCCTCTTATAGGTTCTCACTTTTCCTTTCTTTAGTGGTAAAGGAGTTGTTCCTTTGTAGTTTTGCTTCTTGTTCTTGAAGTAGCTATTGTTCTTGATCTCTTAAGTGGATGAGGAGGTGGTGAATCTGACTATGTACCCTCTGAGTCATTCTTTTATGTATCTTCACTGATAGGTGACTAGCCCTCGATTTTTTCCTCCTTTCCTTCTGTTTCCTCTTCACCTTCTTCGATAACTACAAATTTCTTGGTTAAGTTTTTTATTATCTTATTCTTCTTGTTTATAATTTTCTTAACAACAAGATCTATCTTGATCTTTGGTTTGGCTTCTTCATAAGTGCCAAATATTGCTTGCTTGTTGTCCACTAGTTCATTCAATAGTGCCTTGATGCACTTAGTAGCTTGTCCTTTTTTTTTTATGTATGTGGAGCCTAATCAGACTCAATTTCTTTCGGTGCGGTTTCCCCCCAGACATATGTAAAGGGTCGACCATTGATTTTCTATTGGTCAAAGTATTTTTTCCCTAATTAGGTTAGGTCAAATATGCTTGTGAAAAGGGCTTAGGGTTTTGATATTTCATTGTATGAGGGATTTTTGTAGCTTCCTATGATGGTATTGAGTTGCAGGTTTCAAATTGTAATTACTGGACAATAATAAAGATATTGGACTCGCTGTTGGTGGACGTAGCCCAGGGATTGGGTGAACCACGTTAAATCTCTATGTTTTTGTGTTATCTTATGTGCATTAATATTTGTATTTTTTTTCTTATTATTCTAACAGTTTTGATCTCATATTCTAATGGTGATAACCAGGATTTCCTAGGTACTACTGGTTTGATATAGGTACAATCAGTATCTACCATAAAACATATGTCCTCTTTGTGTTCTTCTATAAAACTCTCATGTATCCTAGTTCTCGCTTGCATCTTTTCTTTAAATCCTTTGAAATACTCATTCATTAGGTCATCAAAATATGTTCCTAATGACTCTATATGCTCACATATCTGTATGGTTACAGGTTTGCTTGTGTCCCATACTACTTTGCCTATGGAAGGAAAGTATTCTTCAAAGTAAAAGAATATGCACATAATGAGGGAACCAAACTTACAAGTGTTTGTCCTTGAAGATCTTATGGTGTTCATGTTCTCCTCAAGTTGATTCAACAAAATCTCTGCAAGATCCATCTTCTTTCCTAGTTTTATAATATTTTAGGTTGTGCTCATAGAAGTGCTTGCTATGTTGTTCATTCTGCTTGCCTGAAATATTTTGTATCCTACCACACATGCACCAAACTTTAGTTCCTCGTCAGTGATAGTGCTAACCTTGAGACCTCTCTGATGACATTATTTTTCCATTAGTACACTTAGTGAAAAAAATTGACAGAGATCACCGGAAGACTAAATAATTACCGCCAGACTACAAGCATAACCGGTAGATTACAAGCATTACTGGTGAATAGCGAGCATACCCGACAGAACACAGAAAGGTCACAGAAAAATGCTAAGTATATAATCGACAAGCATCACCGGCGACCACAAGCATCATCGGCGACACAGTTCTTAGAACTAACCCAACAGGAACAAAAAAGGCATACCCAATGACAAGTTCAAGAAGGGAACACCGGTGACCAAGAAAACTGACAATCAGTTAAAGAACCCGCAAATTGTGGATCTGATTTTTACACGATGGATAAAGCAATGTAATTCTATTTATAGAGTTTTTATTTGTTTTAAATCATAACTTGAGGGTCAAGAAAGCTTTATGTAAATGTTTTAAACCATCCTAACGGATCTAAAACATATCTAACTAAAGATTAAGGTCAAGTTGTAAACCTTGGATCTAGAGTTAACTTGCGATGCATGAATCAAGAATTGAGCCTAAGCTAGTATAAATAGATGTTCAAACTCAATTGTGAGCACATGAATTCATTATTGTTGATAGCCACGCAGAGCATCTAAGGAGCAGAAGGCAAAATTCATGCAAAGGTAAGAAATAGAATACATCAGTTATCAAGAACACACAGAGGCTACCGATAAGAAGATAAAGGTATTATTCAATCATGGAAGGATGATTACTAATATGTATGAAGCTTTATAGGATCTGTTATCAGCAATTAAAGATTGCATATATCATCAAATCAAAGACTTATGTAGTTGCATTCTAACTAGTGCATCACATCTAAAATCATTTTGTAGAAGGTGGACTTAACCATTCTTTCCAAATCTCTTAACAGAGTGCACACTTAACAGTGTTGCTAAAGCTTCAAACAAAGTAGATCTTAACAGGTCTCTACTGTAATACTCCTAATAGGGTAGGTCATCAGAAGTGACCAATTGTAAGCCTTAACCGGCCCCTTCTTATCTGCAGATAGTGAAGTCTTGTGGGTAACAATCCCCATCGTATTTTTTACTTCCTAACAGGAGTTTTCTGCGATATCATATCTTGTGTTATGTGTTATCTATTTTCATGAATGTTTCTGCTGTGGTTACATACTAAAGAATTTATGATATGATTGCATATGCATAAAGAAAGATGAACAGTTAGATAAGATAATTTACAAATTGATGATTAAGGGTTAATGGGCTAACCAAGAATAGTTTTAGAGGTACTAATTCACCCCTCCCCTCTCAGTAAATCATCTCAATATAATTCCAACAATCGGTATCAGAGCTAAGTCTCTCTCTTGAAAAGCTTAAAGACTTGAGAGAAAAGATCGGAGCAATGGACAAGTTCAGACTGGACATGACTATTGAGAATGAGCAGTTACAGATGCAAATAAACTATGAG